>JAOVVA010000048.1:7275366-7293235 GCA_028565275.1 Leiocassis micropogon
TGGACTCCATATTAACATCAATTAACATCAACTGTTATACTGAACTGCCTGCCACTTAACACACAGTATGAATGCAGTTCATTCATATCATATCATATATCATATCATATATCATATCATATATCATATCATATCATATCATATCTTTTCATATCATATCAATATACTGTATTGACTTCCTTTATTTTTTTTTTTATTTATGTTTTCCACCTTTATAGTCACTTGACAAGACTTCAAGAACAGACAGATGATATCACCATATTAACTTAAAGAGAAACTGACAGTAAAAGTAGTTTATATCTCCTGAAATAGTGTACAGCAATAATAAACTTCTTTTGAGAACATTATAGAACATGTAACTTTAAATTGATTTAAAAAAAATGTAAGATGTAATATTTCATGGATAACAAAAATTTAAACATTGGATAACTACTTCAGGGTAATATGACGGCATATTCTTACTTACACTAAATGTAGCAGGTCGCTTCCAATTTGAGTCAAGAGTTTACAAGCAAATACAGCCAACTTGTGATCAGTTTGGATTAATTTTTCATCCTATAAAAGAAAACAAACCATTCGAATTGATTTATTACATTTCTCAGTACCAGAACTATCAAGCTTTATTGGATGCATAAACATTAATTATTTCTTAAACAAACATTATTGCATCACTTCCACTGTCCTCAACATGCATGACTGCAAATCTGTCACTCCCTATAATTAACTTATGCACTGTGCCTCCCAGTGTGGACACGTAAAGTCTGGCCTTTGTTAGATTAATTCCTCCGGCTCCTGACCCTGGTGGCCACAAACTCTCTTCCCATCATTAATAGAGAACCACAGATCTGTTTGTGAAATCAGCCTCCAGTTTTTATTAGAAGCTTTGCCTTGTAGGAATAAATGCTAAGAATCCTCCAAGTCTAAAACAGTCCTAAAGCAGACCAAAAAAACCCCAAAAAAACAAGTAAGATCTAACAAACCTCATCCCTGTTGAAATTCGGCTTCAAGTGACATTGGTTTAAAATTATACTGTCTGCCATCTTAAACTCTTAATTGGCTTAATGAGCACACTCCAAGGTAACGTGCAATCACCAGCATCATAAAACGACACCATTCATTAAATTAGAAAAGAAAAAAAAACGTCTCAGGAGAGATGCTTATCCCGTCTGCTTCACAAATAAATCATGGTTTGAGGGGGGAAAGTTTACACTAGAGAACATATCGAAGTTTTTTTTTGTAATTTAACATCTTGTCAGCCACAGAGCCATAGCAAAGATCTGAAACATTCTTGTCAGTACAACTGGCTCAATAATACATGGGTGGAGATTTTGTTGATTTAAAACTAATAATCTTTGAACAGATGCCATGGTAGATTTCAGAACGCCCTCTCAGACTTACGATAATGAAGGTCAGAGAAGCCAGCAGACATTTAAAAAGAATTGCAGTATGACACAAAAGCATCAGCAACAGCAGTTACAAACAGAAAAATGAGGAATAAACAGCATCACTCCCATCTCCAAAGAGGTGATGAATCTCCGGACCTTATATTAAAATTGAGAGTCTAAGATTATGGCTTTGAGGTGACTGATTACTCTTGGGAAATTTTTAGAACTACTTTTATCAAGGAGGAAAAAGTAGTTTTAAATTCTTGCAGGTACTACGGTATATAACCAAAAGATTAAGAGAATAAAGATGGAGGCTCCAGCTGACTAAGTGTGTTACTTTAAGTGTGACTAAGTAAAATTTTGTGTTGATTTGCTAGTGATCAGTGCAATTTGGGATTAAGCCTTGTGTTATAAACTAGGTATCTTTGTAGCTTGCGCATGAACAAAGTGCTGAGTGGTGAATGGTTCAGAGGCAACTTGGAATTTGTATTTTTAAGCAGTTATTAAGGAAACACACTGACAAGGTTATCAGATGTGTTTTCTTGCTGACCTGTGTTTCTGTGACTGGTTTTGAATGTGGATTTTTGTCAGGCAGATGCTCACTCCTCTTTCCAGTACTGTGTACCACCAGTGAGACTTTAAGTCCACTTAAAGACCATGATACAAAGGTATCAGACTAACTAGTGTACCTCAGCCGGCTGCATATGGTGTTTAGCAGTCAAAGAGTTCAGAGTTGTTGATCTGGTCTTCAGATTCTCCAGATCTCAATCCAATCCGTCCTGACTGGGGACGGTTCCACTTGACCATAAAGATGGTCTTGGACTCGGCTGATGCAGACAGCTGTTCTCTGATGACGTGTGACTCCAGTCACTTAATAGTTCAGGACTGAAATTCCTATAAACAAAAAGTTTTGTACCCGAGCATCCAATAACAAAAGTGGACTCCATGTTAACTTTTAACACCTCTCCTGTTATACTGAACTTACACCCTCCTAACACACAGTTATGTCTGCAGAACAATCCCTGCTATCCGTTATCATCCAAATGAGGATGGGTTCCCTGAGTCTGATTCCTCTCAAGGTTTCTTCCTATTGTCATCTCAGGGAGTTTTTCCCTTGCCACCATCACCCTTAAAATGGAAATCATTTCCATATGTTTTGGATTCTGTAAAGCTGCTTTGCAATAATGACCATTATTAAAAGCGATATAAAATATCATACAAATTAAACTGCAATGTCTGGGTGGAACTAAAATGATGGTTATAAAAGTCAAAAGTGAAGAACATGAAGGTTTTCTGGCAGCATCAGTTGGCTCAGCCTATGACCTGATTATTTCCATTTTTCCATCCTCTATGGAATGCATTAGCCTCAAAATTCAAAGATCAGTCATTAGGAAATCAATCATCAATTAAGTATAGCTGACCTTTTTTTTCCTACACGCTATTCTTTATTGGCTTGCTTTCTTTATGTTTAGCTCTGTGCTTGTTGGTAATTGTTCAGGCCAAGAAATCTTAAAGAACCGTCAGTGAAATGGTGTACTAAACGGTGCAAATTTAAATTACTAGGGTGGTCCATATCAAGGGCACAATTTTATAATATTGAGTATAATATTTAATCAGGAAAGGTGTGAAGTGCATTACTCAAAAAGCTGCTTCAAAAGTTATAATGCTGCTCCTTAACCAGAAATGCTAAATTTCCATTACCATGTAAAGGATGCACACTAAAAAGTACGCTTGTGGATACCACCCTACTGACCAAGAAAGCTAAAGTTTAGGATAGTTTTATGTCCTTGTGCTTGACTTTTATTTGAAACCTTCTGCACTTGTGACTCATTTCTTTGCGTTTCTTGATGCTTCCATGTGCAGACCCTAAACATTTGCAGCGCCCAAATATCGTTTTTGTTTTAGTAGATATGGGTGTTAATCACAATGTGCTCATTTTAACACCCTTATTACTGTTTGTATACTATACCTTCATTTAATCCTATTATCTCCTCTAACGCAAAAAAGAACAGGGTCTATTTTAAATGTCAAGGTTTCTCCTCTTCACAGTCACCTCTAGTTTGTTTATTAAAGATCTAAATCTACATCTGAGATTCTGTTTAGCTGGATATGAATCGATCATTTCCAGACTTGGTTTTAGACGACCCAGTAACTCCCTAACCTCATGTAGGCATGAAACTGATGAGGTAATACTCTTGGTTCAGTCTCTAAGCCCCATTTTATTGTATAGATTTAAAGTTAGATGATGGCTTGGGAGGATGCAATTTTCTAACAAGCTTCTTATTGATGATAAAAACAGACTGATTTACTTTGGCTTTAGGTTATCTAATGTAATTCTGCCATGTTATTTGGTGGTGGCTCACACAAGGCTCTGGGTTGTTTATCAGAGGGTCGGGGATTTGAGCCCCACCACCACCGGGGTTGCCACTGTTGGATCCCTGAACAAAATAAATTCCATAAATGTAACTATTAAAACCTACTTTGGGTAAATTGGGTGGGCTATGGCAGGATCCGATGTGGTGACAACTAGAATAAATTGCAAATGAAAATGTAAACATGGACATTCACATCACAACTTACATATATTTGTCTTGGAAACAAATTTCCATCATAAGCCGTAATCAGAATCTAAAAGCATAATCAGGCTGATTTCCCCTCTATGTCCACATCCATGAGTTATTACAGTATTCTGTATTATTTTAAATTTTAAAGTTATTAATGTTATTAAAGTTATGGATTAGTCAGTGTATGCACATTAAAATTCAATGCCTGGCAAAAAGTATTAAAACTATTAAAACAACACATTTTGTAATATTATAACCTGGAACTAAAATGGCCCCTGGTCAAATGAGATATTTAGTTGAGGTGGGAAGTTATTTTTTATTTTATTTTTTTTTATAACAGTATAAACACCATTCTAATAGTAAAGCCTTAAACCACAATTATTTTTTGCCTTAATTTATTCATTAGGCTTTGTTACTCAGTTCAGGAGATAATTAAGAATAATACTTCCTGTAATAAATTCTGTGACACCTCACTGTGCTGACACTGTCTATCAGTCTAATCTAAGCACCTAATGGAAGATTTGCAAATAAGGCTAACTGACCGCACTTTCCTGGAAAAAAAGGATATTTCCATAGGAACCTATCAAAACAAGTCCAGGACAAAGATCTGGTAAAGCCCCAGTCAGTGACCTTGAGCACAGGGGTAAGAGTTATTAAATGCATTATTAAAACCTGGATGCAATAATCTTCTCCTGTAGTTCTGCCTAGAGAGAATCCACTAAATGTCAGGGAATGAGAAAGTATTTCAAATAGGGTGGAAAACTTACGGTGCTTTACATTGTACAGTGAAAGACAATATACCCATGTACACAGATTTGCATCTTTTCTAAATCATTAAATATGGACAAACTGTTTATTTTTCACAACTGGTGATTATATCTAGTTTTATTCTTTCCTTCTGACGGCTTGTGTAACACTTTTAGCTTAGCTTACTCCAACACTGGACAAAACTCTTAAGACCTTTGGAAGTTGAAAATAAATTATTTCTTTAATAAAAACCTGCAGAACAAGGTAGTGTGTAGACTACAATCAGAATCAACAAGCACAACAAGCATCCATTGAACTACAGCTTCACAGACAAACAGGGAGATATTTAAAGTGCAAGCATAAGTTGCATGCATGTGTACCTGAGTTTAAAAAAAAAAACATAGTGTACATTTGCATTAGAAAAAGGAAAATGGTAAAGTGTAAAGGTAGTTGATGCACATGTTAAACAGGCTGTTGTTGCCCTCTACTGCAAATGGCTGGTACTATCATACAAATTATCAAAAGAGCTTGATGTTAAATGTTAAAATATTGAAAATATGATTAAATACTAATCCACACTGACACAAAATAAATAAATATAACATCAACACAATAGCAAACGTCAAATATATCTTGGAGGTATAATGGCTTCCCAGTGATGTAAAATTATAATTATGTTTTGTTTTTCGTCCAATTACTTTCGAGGATCTGAAAATGCAAAAAACTATGCAACTATGAAAAAAATGGCTGCAATTCCCAAACGGATAATGCAAAATTTTTGATAAACACCGTGAATAAAAGCTGAAAATGTGCGCTTTCCAACATACATCTTGACTGCTGGACATTTCAAATCCACTAGAGGCAAATTTTCAAAAATGGTGTCCTTGTCCAGATACTTATGGACCTGACTGTACATTATCCGAAGTTGTGATGTTGTTGCTCTCCCAATAACTTTACAGAAGTGTTTTATTCCCCTCATACCACAGCAATTTGCAAAATAATTACAATTTGCAACAAAGAATGAAATGCAATACTTTTCACATTTAATCCTGTGGAAGATTTTCACTCATTTTACTGCAAGCTCCCTCACCAGCCTCAGTTTTTTTTTCTCTCTCCTGAAGTTAAAAGGACAAAAAAAAAAAAAAGATAAAATTTGTTAAAATTAGCTTGACCACAGTTGTTTTTTTTTTTGCAGGAATTTGAGCAGCTGTTACAGAGTACTGACACTGGAGTCTCCTTCCATAAATTTAACATAGCCACCTTCTCACAGAAAAATCACAACACCAACAATAACATGTTCCTTTGTTAAAAAAAACAATCACATCATCTATGTTAATACGTCTAAAATGATCAATTGCTGAAAGGAATCTTGCAGCTGGCCCTACTGTCAGAGCTGCTGTTACAGAAACTGAATCAACAGTGCTGTGGTACAATAAATAATAAAAGCAGACATGTAGTTTTGTCAAATCCTGTCAACGTAAGAACAAACCTGGATGAGTTATGTTGCAGAGTCGTCCGGTATAAGTTCAGTTTTAGTGTTGCATTTGCATGTTATATACAACGACGTCACTACACTTTACAATGCACGCTTACAGGTGTCAAATATCTACAGGTACTTCAGGCTGGGCCAAGCAGTGTGTTAGTCGCATTAGCTCAAAAGCATCATCGCGCATAAGCAAGGATAGGGTGTTATCCAATTTCCACAATGTTTCAGAGAAACTCTAGGTTCCATGGCTAAGATTCTGTTTGAGAAGTGTGTCAGGGGGAAAAAAAGATTTCTTATAAAAAAAAAAAATAAATCAAGTACAAATTAATTTATATTTGCTAAATTCTAGGAAGCCGTTCTACTGTTTGCGTGAAATTTTATGCACATATCAGCCATAACATTATGAACACCCGCCTATTATTAAGCAGGTCCCCTCTTTTGCTACCGTAACAGCAAACTTTTGGTCTGTCCTGACCACTACAGACCAGGAACATCCCACAAGAGCTGCAGTTTTGGACTTGCTCTGACCCAGTTCTCTAGCCATCGCAATCTGGTCCTTGTCCAAAGTCACTCAAATCCTTATGCTTGCCCATTTTTTTCTGCTTCCAACATGTCAATTTTAGGAAAAAACGGGTCACTAGTTTCTAATATATCCCACCCACTTCCAGCCGCCATTGTAACGAGATTGAAAATACAGCTACCGTGAGAAGGGCCAAATTGTAATGACTAGACAACCAAAAGGTTAATGCGGGTTGTTCTAGAACGGTGTCAGAACACACAGTGCATCACTGTTCTGGTGGCAAAACTCAATTTAAATCTACTCAATTTTAGGCAGATGCTCATAATTCTTATGGCTGATCGGTGTTGAGTCTGGAAGTTCCAGACACTGACAATAAAAAAATAAATTAAATAAATCCATGTTTTCTCTTTCAGACACTAGACAGTAGGTTCTTCTTGATCTGTAAAAATAAACTAGAAACTATCAGGTTAAGTAGAGTTTAAACATGTCTACAGTGATAAGGGAACGTTGATCGTGTCAGTCACGTTTAATTAACGCTGTGCCGTTTCATGTGTGAGTGAGAGAGCGTTAACGGAGACTTTTGGGACATCCTGTATTAGGGATTAAACCGGTATTAAACCTCACAACCTCCAATAAAATTTGTTAAGTTCATTTGTTTACGCTAAAAGCTAATCTAGAATTTGATCAGGAAAGTCAAGCCTACATGATTCATTTTATTTTGTTGGCAAGTACATTTCACATTATCAAGGCTAACAATTTCTTCATACTAATTGTTAATTAGCACAAATGCAATAAAGCTACAGAACCTTCTTTGTTTTTTTTTCTTGCAATGCCTTCTCCCTTTCTTTCAGTTCAAAAGTATCTTTTGATCTACTGATGAGAATCTTATTATTATTCCTTTTTGTGCACTTTTCCTAATCCTGGTTGAACGTAAGCAGTAATTGGTGAAATCAATAAACCTGCTAGCACATAACACAATTTGACGAATTCATTCATCCCCGTCTTCTTTCTGGAACAGACTCCTACTCTCCTTTACTCTGCTCCTTTGTTACTCTCACCCACTTTGCAGTTAGTTGTTTGTCTCGAAGAACATGAAGTCCTGTAAAAAGAATAATGAGAATATTTATTATAAAATAAAAAGGATATTCAGCAAAAAAAGATCCAATTATACATATTTAAATGCAGTTGATTAAAATACAAGAAAATTAAAATAAAATGATCCATTTGAAATTTCTACTAAATATTAAAAAAAAAAAAAATCCATGTTTAGCATTTATCACCATTAAAAGGATTCAAGTATTATATAGTAGTATATAAATACATACTGCCTGTCCCAAAATGTTGCACTTCAAGATTTCTTTCACTCAACTTTAATTACAAGTTTGATTACAGCACACATGTGGTGGCCAGTTCATGTGTGAAAATGATTCCTCATGCTCCCAAAATTATTTTCACAATTTGAGTCCTGGAATATGGCCAAACCATCAGGGAAGAAAACCTCCATAGATGTGATAACCTGGTGATTCAGTACATTCAGGTCGTCAGCTGACTTCAGTTTATTGCCACATAACGTTGCTGAGTCTCGACCTGAGTAACTGAAGCAACACCAGATCATAACACTGCCTCCTGAGGCTTGTACAGTGGACACTATGCATGATGAAGCCTTTTTTTCTTCTGATGAGTCTCACTACCAATTGGTTTTCTCATGCCCACACAGCTGTTTAGTCCCAATCCTGTGAGTCCTCATCACATTGTGTGTGTGTATAGAAATGCTCCTATTTTGACTATTAAAAACACAGCTATGATTTTCAGTATTGATTTATTTTACCATGCAACTTCAATTGTTGAAGTGATTTCCATTCATGATTAAATTTTTCTGATTATATTTCTTAAGTTGATGGTTCGGCACTATCAAAGCTTCCAGTTTTTCATTAAGGTATTGAAGGATTCTTAATCCAGTAATTATAAATCTGTCTGTTTTCTTTGCTTGATGCAGCCCAATAATGTGTCTCTTTTGAAATGCTGAATTTTCTTGGACCAAGCAGAGTGAATTTATGGTATACATGTAAAATAATTTGATTAGAAATATAATTAGATAATTATTTATTGTAAATGTTTTTAAGTATAAACAGCTATATTTGTATAATATAAAGTATTACTTCAGCCTAATTTATCAATCATTCTTTTTTCCCTGTCCTTTTCCCTTGCTCAGATACCCAAAAAGGTAATATTTTTAATAAAACAATTGTACATCAAAGAGAAGGAATAGCCATAATTACTAGGGTTAGAAAAATCTTCTCAAATCAGCCGAAAAGGCAGAAAATGTGTCCTGGACATTCTACTATGGTTTACTGCTTTATCAAAACTGCTGTTTCTTGTGCTCCAGTGATTTTTTTTCTTCACATTACAAGTCATTGCTAGGGTTAAGTTTAACTGCTAAACACCACAAGATTGAAGTCTTTATTTTTACTAGTTAGAGTAAGAATTCATTTCTACATAAGTAAGTTTTGGGGTGTAAAGCCATGTTTACGGAGATAAGTCCATTCACAGGGTCCAAATCTGAGTGAGACTGATCCGTGTGGTTTATTTTCATACTGCACAACCAAGAACAAAGAACAAAGATCATGCTTATGAATTTTTTTCATTCAATGTTCAGAAATTTGGTGCCATCCTTAAGTCACTGATTGCATAATTATAGAATAGATAGAATAGCTCGCTTTGCTAGTAGGCAGCACGGTGGTGTAGTGGTTCGCACTGTCACCTCGCACCTCCAGGGTCAAGGTTCGATTACTGCCTCTGGTCTGTGTGCATGGAGTTTGCATCTTCTCTGTGCTTCTCTGTGGGCTTCCCATAACATGTGAATGAGCATGCAAGTGTGTGTTTGCCCTGCGATAGATTGGCACATGGTGTACCCCGCCTCGTCCCCTGGGATAGGCTCCAGGCCCCCTGTGATCCTGTATAAAGGATAAAGCTAGTTTTTCTAGTTAAAAATGTACTTTTTGCTTATTACTATCCAGAAGACACAGCATTTCAAGCAGTTTAAGTCACTTCCTGCAGCTGAGTCGTTTCTGAATCAAATCACTGTAATCGAAGCATGATAAAGATCAAGTCCACCCGCTCTCACCCCAACTTTTAAGTAAATATCTGCCAAGGGGCATATTAAAATAAGTGGAGGTAACGAATGTCTTAAAGCACTTCAAGCCCAAACCTAATTTATGGGCAAGTTAAAATGTGCTGGAGGACGTCCTAAACTCCGCACGGGACTGGTCAAGAGGGCCTTAATACTGTACTCACAACGAGGAAGCAGAGTCCAATCATCACCGCTTTCATCCGGACGTCGAGGTCCATGGGGAACTGGATTCCAAAGTTATCGGTGTCTGTAAAGACCTCCCGGAGGAGCCCTGACCACTGTTTACTGATTCTCCCGATGCTCACTTCATCCATGGTCAAAATCTGACATGAGGACATGAACACAACACAAACGTGATTTATTAGTGAAAATGTTTGACTTGTTTCACTAGTCTGTATGCAGGTGATGAATTCTGTATATAGGGCTTGCTCGATACTCTTTAAAAATGTTATATGATAAAATAAAGAAGGTCCAACTCCTTAAAAATATGAAGCATATTCCAGCCTGCTGTTTAGATGGATTTAACAGGAAAAAAAAAAAAAAAAAAAATCCTACAGTTGCTCAGGATCACTGAAACCTCAGAAACAAACCCAAAATGTCAGGATTACACTAATGATCTCTGATGGTTTTACAGCTTTACTTATAATTAACGATCACAATGATTTCCCAGTGTGTAACTTTATTTGCCTTGATTAATATTTATTGATTTCTCTATAATATATATGTATGTGTATATATATATATATATATATATATATATTTATTTATTTTAATAGGACGGAAAATCTGTAAATTTTACACATTATATTTTTGCACCAAGAAACCATAGCAATCATGCTGAAAATGCCTGCACAGTTATGATATTTTTAAATTATTGTATTTTTACCACTCACAGTAAAGCTCTGTCTGCCCTCTTTCACATACATGACCTTACAGATGCCTATGATTGGCTAGTTACACCGGGATTGACAGGGGAGTGATGGTATGCCCCTCCCACCAATACAATACAGCCTATTTTCCCCCAGATGCCAATCATGGATAAGTGTGTGTGCGACAGATTCAAATCACACATTTGTAGAGTATTGCTGATTTAATGATTTAAATGAATTTATAAAGTTTCTCATCAACATGGTGCACACATCGTATTGTTCAGGGGGAAAAAAAAGACAAGGCCAGTGATTCATTTACGAGCAAGAAGAATCAGCCAAATTATCTGACTGACTAACATGAAATGGAATTCCGATCCATCACTAGTGCTGAGAGGAAATTCTGATCATTCATCCGTGAAGTAAAGACAGACAGGTGGAGCAGAGGCTCGAGATTAACATCTTTTATCAAATAAATTATATTTAGTTGTACAGGCTCAAGTGGCAGCTCAGTGGTAGGTTTCTTGTCTGCCATGCAGACGGCCCGGGTTTGATTGCCACCCAATGCTCAAACCCCAGTCGCTGGCATCCAGCCCTCCGTGACGAAACCTGCAACAACTAATGATAAAATATTATAAGCTCCCAGTCGTGTGCGGATCGGATGGTCTGCTGTAGCGACTCCTCGATGGGAGCAGCCAAAACACAAGCATTCAGGCTCAAGCCAAAATGTGATCTTGCACATGTGATATTAAGATTATAAGACTGCTGTATTTTGCCAAACGTATTCACTCACCTTCCTTCACATGCATATGAACTTGAGTACCATCCAAATCTTAATCCATAGGGGTTAATATGATGTTTAATATGTGTTCATTTGTGAGGTCAGTCACTGATGTTGGACGAGAAGGCCTGGCTCACAGTCTCCGCTCTAATTCAGCAGAAAGGGTCAGACTTGAGGTCAGGACTCTGTGCAGGCCAGTCAAGTTCTTCCAACACCAAACTCACTCATCCATGTCTTTATGGACCTTGCTTTGTATACTGGTGCTCGGTCATGTTGGAACAGGAAGAGGCCGTCCCCAAACATCCCATGCATGCAACTGTCCAAAAATACTCTTGTAGTACTTCTAAAGCTGACCTAATATTTTTATTTTTTTTAGATTGATGTTAGTCTTACATTACATCTATCTCTACTAGTGTGAAGATGAATACCTTCCGAAACACCCGGGTAAATCACTCGGACATTCGGTTAATGCTGTAAATGTAAAGCACGTCAGTAAACAAATAAGGAGTGCTATTGGCTCCCTCTTGTGGAGAACTGATTGTTTTGACAGACGTGTGAGTGACACGCTCTTCCACATACTGTATAAACTGCAACATTCAGTAACCCCTTAAGGCTTAAAACATCTCACTGCAGTGTCCGAGTGATGAGGAGAGATCGAGGCAGAGCCGTGGTACCTCAAAGTCGACATCTGGAAGACAGCTCCAGCCACAGAAGGGTCCCTGAAGCTTGAGCACAGGCTCCTTGCGCTCATTCTGGATGGTGAACTTGGGAAGGAAAGGATGCCACTCTTGGAGCACATAACCCACAATGTTGCCTGGTGGAGACTGAATCTCAAGCTGAGAGAGAGAGAGAGAGAGAGAGAGAGAGAGAGACAGATTTAAAACCCAACTGAAAGACTTTTTGGAAATTTGGAAAATCGTCCACTTTGTCTGGATTTCCATTCAGCAAAAATGGAGCCTGCCAAAACATCAGGGTGAGCTGGGATTGTTCATCCACCTGCCAAGCCCAGGAACATCAATACCGATCCATACTCATGTCTTTGCCTGGACAGAAACATCATGGGTGATAAAACAAGATCTTGGCTCACAATGTTAGAACGGCTTCTGTTGTATCGTTTGAGCTTCGCTATCCATTGTGAACATGGTATTCTGTTCAGAGTGAATTGGACTCGATTCTGCAGTGAAGTCACAGCACAAAATCACTGTCGCAGAACCACGAAACATCTGTAAATCAACTTAATGAAGAAATCATTCAGGAGCTGTTGACTTAACCGTTCGTCATAATACGGGAAGGTTTTTCTAAAGCAGGAAAAAAGTGATATTCAACTAAAAAGGACCAAAGGAAAAATGTGTCACTGGCTAGTAAATGATAAATTAATTAAAAAAATAAAAATTATAAAAATGTGGTGTACGAGGAATACAACACTTTAGGCAGTATTGTTAGAGCAAAATTATCAAACGCTAATTCATTACTTTGCTGTTAACAATTTTTCTAAAACAGCACACCCCTTAAACAATCAGAAAATAACTGGAGAACCGTAGCATTAGATTTTTTGCAAAAAAAAAAAAAAAGCCTGTAGAATTTTTTTTTTTTAAATGCAAGGTGATGTTGAAGCAATGTTTTGGTTCTTTCTGCAAAAAAACTAAGAAAAAGAAAAAAAAAAAGGCACAAGAGCGGCACTCCGGAAGTGAAGGCGAACCAATGTGATAATATTTCAATACATACTGTAAGACACTTATGAGCACTGCTCAGTGCACTCACCTCTTGCAGACAGCACGGGAAGAAGCAGGACATGCACTTGAGGGGTCGGTTGACTGTAATCACTTCCTGGCCGAAGTTATCCAGGATGCGGATGGTGAAGGATCGCAGAGGGCCACAGCACTGCCGCGTTAGACAGTCGTTCTCCTCTACTGCGTAGAAGACGTTCTGGCCCAACGAGTTCTTTATCTCGTACTTGTTATTGCTCTCGAAGCCGACCAGAGCTACAAACACAAATGCACACAAATGCATGCTGGGCAAATGTTGAACCAAATTTAAACAGCGTTCTGAAAGAGGTGGGGCGGTGGTCGGAAAACTATGACGACTGACTGATTATTTCGTCTAAAGAAAGAAATCCTGGGAGGCCATAATCCTTAAACGCAGTATTAGACCTGACCAAGTGAAGGAACTCCAGATTAAGTTCTGCCTTTATTCGTCACATAGACATTACTACAGAGTTAAATATTCCAACTTTTTGTTAGTGACCCGGGGTCAGGGCGCAGGGTCGGCCATATGTAAATGCTCTTACGTTCATAAGAGATCATAATGTGCTCATTTTAAGAAATCAGCAGTGGTGAAGTATGAACTATGAATACTGAGATACCATGTTATGTAAAAAAAAGAAATCTGTATCTTGAAATAACGTACCGTTATGTTGAAATGATAATGTACTGTAGCACATCTGCCCTTATTTTTACCCACACTTTATTCTTCATGCCCACAATTTCACCATACTGTATGTGTCTAACATAAAAAGAAAAGAAAAGAAAAACAGGCTGTGTTTTTAAGGGCTCGAGGACTTCCTTCGTGTCAGCTTAGAGTGAGTCATGAGACCTGGTAAGAAGGAGTATGTGACTGTTCTACATCAACAGCTCCTCTTACTCAGCAGCCTGCTGCCTTTATGATCGCCCGTCACCAGCTTTCCTCTCAGCAGCACCCACTTAGAGAAATCTGATTAATTGTCCGTAGACAGACTGTAATGCTTTACATGGCTGAAAAATGAAATGTCAGAAACCTTAGTCTATACCGGCTTACTGTACCCATTTACCTTTGTTAGATTCAGAATCAAGTCAGTATATTTCTTTAAAAAAAAAGAATCATTTTAGATTCAATTTATTTTAATCATTTATTGTGATCCCAGTCTAATTATAAACTTGGTTAAACTACAGTACGTAGTTATTTAGAACAGGTAGAAATGGAAATTTAAAACCAGTGATTGTGCAACTGTGCTGTGATTCATCTTTAATAATACAGACAGGACAGGTGGTGTAGTGGTGGCATGGCACTGTAGCCTCGCACCTCCACGGATAAGGGTTTGATTCCTGCCCTGGCTCTATGTGCATGGAGTTATTATATTATATTATATTATATTATATAGGTTCTATTATCTATTTTACACAGAATAAGCTGTATTGAAGATGAATGAATGAATACTGTAACTGTCAGACATTTAGTAGTGGACACTACTTACACTGTAATACCAAATAATGTCACAAGGTGGCATACCTTTTTTGCTGTGGGAGACTAGAGCTGAATGTGTGAGCCATATAAGATTGCCAAGTTGCGACTCTGATCAGCTATTGTACCTCACTGAACTTCTGAACCTCAGTAACAGAGCAGTGTACGGTTCGTAAATTCTACAGTTCATGTTCAGTCCTGTGTAAAAGTCTTAGGCACCCTGTGTGTTTTATTATTATTATTTTATCTTTTTAAAATGTTTTTTATTTTATCAGTCCATTATTAAGGCCGGTAAAAAAATAAACTGATTTCCAAACATTAATATTTCAGTAAATACACACACACACACACACACACACACACACACACACTACTATTAGACCACTTTTCAGACCAAAAAAAGCCAGCTCCTATGTTTTGCTGCATGAAAAAAGGAAAAAAGTAGCAGGTGTGACAAAGTCCTCAGAAGTCCTGTGGCTGGTTCCACTGGATGTTCAGTGAAAAACTAAGCAGCTCATTGTGAAGCTACACAAACTGTACCTGAGACTACATTTTAAGCAACATGTCAACACACCAATTATTTAATTTGTCTGCATTAATTCTTGTTTACTGAACTTGACAGCATTTTCTATGTAGAATCTTATTTTGAATACATCCTTGCTCTACAGCAGTTATTTTCATGTGCCTTTTGTACAACACTGTATAAAGAAAAAAAAAAGGAAACTCTGAAATGTACGTTTTACTTTTCCTGTTTTTTTTTTTTTTGGCAATTATTACATTGCAAGATTTAAGCTCTGCCCACTTTACAATTATATTATATGCATATCAGTGAAAAGCCTGTTACCTAATATATATATGCATTGTTGCATCATTATGAAGTGCACATCATCCTACCGTGGAAACGATCAGAATAAAATACAATCAGAACCAAAAGTCTATGGCCTGCATTTTCGAAAAATGTACATTACATTCATAATGTTCACTCCTATCCAAAAATGTTAATTATTGTTGGATTTACATAACGTTTTATATGCTCAAAGAAATAAAAACTTTTATTTCATTTCCAACAATAACAAATCTTATTTTTTTTTAAGTATGAAAAAGATTTAATAAATGACAACTCATTTGCATAAGGGTATTTGGGTGACAAAATCTATATATTTATCTGCAATGGATAGGTTTTATTAAATCCTAGACAATAGCAAAGATCTACTACAGTACGTAAACATGCAGCGCACATCATACACATATACGCGGCCCAACACTCATAATTCGAAACTAGCAGCGAGAGTGTAAACTGTGCGATGAGCCAAGGACCCCACCTGAGAGTTGATCAGGTCTCTAGAGTTCCCCTAGCTCAGGGTGGAAGGAGAGGAGACTAATTTGTCAAGCCAACAGGCTCCTGAGATTTTATATAGACACAAAGGACGTAGCCATGAAACCTGGATATCAAGGGCAGACACCATTAGACATTTCGGAATCATTACAAGACTGATTGAGCTTACCCTCTATCAGCTCCACCTTCTGTTTAATCAGCAGCTGATCGATCTGCATTAGCAAGAACAGAAACAAAAAACATGTTTTTGTCACATGCACCTATATAGTGTACATGATGCAATGTACATGAGTGAGGGGTGCCAGAATATTCAGATTTACTCAGGTTACATTTCTTATGCAAATGCACAGATGATATGAATATATCCTGTTGGTTCTCACCTGTGTCAGGTAATCAAGCCCAGGAGGGTAACTGGGCAGCCCAGGGTTGGGCATCATGTACATTTGCTCCATGTTGGTCTCCTGAGAAAAGAAATCAGGTCAAAGTTGATCAGTAATAATGGAATTCTGACTTTATCCCATGATGATCCCTAAGTGCCCTTGAGATGGCATACTGGCTTAGTGGTTAGACCGGCCATATCACATACCTTAAGGGATGGGGTTTGAGTCTCGTCTAGTCTGTTATTGTGTGTGTAACTGATTGTGTCCTGGATGGGTTGGCACTGCACATACAGTATGGTATGTTGGATTCACTAGGATAGATTCCAAAACAACAATGTCTCACATGATCATGGTGGCCATCAAGACTGCTTAACCTAGACAATCTAATAAGTCCTCAGGAAGCATTACTTAGCCTTAATTCACATCCAGAAATTATATTCCATCAGAAAAGCACTTAGACTATTGGCCAAGAGAAGCAGTGCATTAGAGAATAAATGTTACCCATCGTCATGAATAATGTCGAACCATTCATGTGTAATGGGGTAAAAAATTGGCCTGCATCAAATGGACCACAGTGCTTTTACCTTATCAGTAAGCACCACAAAAAGGCATTTATCAGTTTTAATAGATATTAATCAAGAAACGTTTTTTACAGAAACCCTGAAGCATAAAAAGCTCATTTAAAATAGCAGGTCAAGTCAAAATAGCAGCAAATCTTTAAAAATTCGCCTTTCTGGTCACGCAAGGTCACCTTCCAGATCAAACAGGATAAATTAAACAAGATAACATTTAACGCTGAGTGGTAAGAGAAGATTAAAACAAAATTAAAACAAAAAAGACAGTGTCATCATTTAAGACATTTAAAAACAAATGACAATTCAGAAGGAGGTTTAAATGGATATTCGGAATTAAAATCACAATAATCATTTACAAGCCATACACTGTTCAGCCAGAAGCTACATATCATAAGTGCTTTAGAAAATAGCCAAACTAAAACTTGAGAGCAACACAGATAAGGGAAAGTGTGATACAGTTTGTACTGCCAACAACTGGGGCAGCAAGTAAGAAATTCCAGTAAATAGCTGTTTTATGTGACTGGTTCCAAGGTCAAACAATTGTGTATCTGGGAGTTTATTAAGAGAGATCAAAGCATTAGGTGTGGCCAAATCAACTACGGTGGAACCTTGGATTACGAGCATAATTCGCTCCAGAAGTAGGCTCGTATTCCAAAACACTCGTAAACCAAACCGAACAAAATTAACCTGCACTTTACTTAAAAAAAAGTAAAAATAAATCCCGACTGATAATTGTTTCCGTTTGTGTGCGCAGGCGCTGTGTGTGTGTGTGTGTGTGTGTATGTGTGTGTGTGTGTGTGAATCTAAAGTAAGCTCCCCTCTCCACCTTCTTGTCTTGCACAGTTACCCTTTTCCACTCTTTTCACACACGTGCGCACACAAC
>JAOVVA010000048.1:7301377-7313398 GCA_028565275.1 Leiocassis micropogon
TATTTATATATGTGTGTGTGTGTGTATACATACATACTGTACATACATACACACACAGTGTAATATTAGTGTAATAATTAGTGTAATATTAGTGAAAATGATTCCAATAATTTTAATCCTTTTTTATATATAAGTAAAAGCAAAAGAATGCCGTTTTATTCTCTTGAACAGACTAATTAATCCAAACAGATTTCAACCATTTTAAAAATCACATTCATGAAAGAAAGACGGTCACAGATCAAAACCTTCTCCGTTTGAAACCAAATTAGAAAGGATCCGTTGGCCAGTTCAGAGTCGACTCCTAGTGGTGAACCGAGTGAATTGATCCGACTTAGTAACTGGAGGCGGAATCCCCGTTTGTTGTTCCCTCTCACTCCATGCATGTGAGCCAATCAGCACCGAGCTGCTCAGAGCGCCTACGGAAGCCCGTAAGGAGGGGGACGCATACGCGTTTAAAGCAGCTGAAGGTTGATATTTTAAGCATCTCCCCACTCATCACCCCTGAGACAGTCCCTGCTCTTACATTTGGTATTTTAATCCAGTTCAGCGCCTGCACAGCTGAACTATCCATAAAAGGTGTTAATATAGTCATTGTGAAATAAATACTGAGTCTAAATGATGTATCTCCAAAATGGATAAATGATATATACACATGCTCAGGAAGTATAGTTATGTTTCACAATTGTAAAAATTTATGAATAAAAACCAATCAATCTAAAAATAAATAAATAAATAAATGAACAGGCCACGCATTAAAACAACAGAAATATCTCATCAAAATCGTTTGCTTTAAAAATATATATATATATTTGAATTGAAAATTACTTTGTTCTTTTAATTATAACTATATGTGTGAGGGGGTATCAAAAAGTTTCGAGATTTGCACACTACAGATCCGGTCGCTTTTGCCGTACGTCCTCCCTCAGATGCCATAAAAGTAGGATTCACTATTGATGGTTTGGCCCCGGGGACGAATTTTTCAATCCACAATGCTGTGAATGTCGAAAAAAAGAAGATGAGCATGCAATGGTCGAGCTGCGGACTTGCCTTGCGTTTTTCGGTCAGGGAGGTTATGGGCTCTTCCACTGTGAAGACTGTTAATTCGTCTCAGGGTCATACTCGTACACCCAAGTTTCATCATCTGTAATGATCCTCAATAAAAGGTTGGGTCATCCACAGTTCGGTGAATGAGTTCTTGGCAGGCTTTGGCAGACACTATGTTCGTTGTGCTCCAGGGTCAGCAGCTTGGCAGATGTTGAAATCACATGTTAGAATTGACTGGACTACTCTGTATGATACAGTGACAATGGTTTTGACATTTTGGGGGTTGAGCTTGTTGAAGGTCTTCCTGATCTTTTGTCGTCTTCAGGTAATGTTCTTCTGCTCTTGAAGGAAACAGAACCTCAAACAACTTGTTGCAGCATCGTCGTAAAACTTGCCGAACCATATGTGTGCAGCCTTGTGCTGCCATCTGATGCCGTGTTACAAAACTAGTCTTGAAACTTTGATACCACCTCATACAGTATATGTCTATGTACATATAAGAATTTATGGATTATGCATTTTGCCAATTGATTTACCTACGGATTAGTGCTAATCTCATTGAAGGATATGAGTTGGACAATAAACATAAGGGATGATGGCATTGGCGCTGTCTTCATTTAGCAAATTTGAGAACCTGTATACCTGTGCAATTTATTTATTTACTTACTTACTTACTTACTTACAACGCAATACTTTTAGCCACACATTTTAACCCATATATTTAAGTAACACAGCAACTAAAGACATCACCCACAGTGTTGTTTAGCAGGGCTTCTCAAAGTCTGGACTCCTGTCCAGATCCGGACCGCACGGCAAAATAATCTGGACCCAGCCCACACCTCAAATTAGCAATGCAATAATACAAGGTAATACAATGTATGTTTCCTACCTTGAAATAAAAACTTGTTAGACTCCTCAATAAATTTTTAGTTTTGCAGTCTATGTGGAAATTGTTACAGTGATCCTGGCCAGAGATTAATGCTAAACCTATTCCCTTTCCCTTAAATTCAGATAAAAGTTTCCCTGTTGTTTGTTTAATGTAATAGCTTCTCTGTTGTCATGGCAACGGTAACAAAAATGCAAAACTTTGTGTCTTGTCAGTGTATGTTACATCACCTATGTGGTAAGGGTGCCACGATCCAAAGATGAGGTCAGTGTGTCCGTCTGACAACCACCCCTTTTTCATGCCAAGGTTTAGGCAGCTAATTGAAGTCAGACAGTGAATTTTCTACTGTTTTTGAGGCCATTTGTCACATCTTTTGTGAACGCAATTTTGTTTTATTTTGAATGGAGAAATGTGTCGAATGCGCTCACAATGCACACTTTGGATGTACCAAGTTGTTTTGGAGGTATGTGGTTACCCACGAATTTGTAAGATGACTGGGTCATAGATATCAGCAGCACCTTTCAGTTAATAGATGATTGCTATTTCTTTGTTATTTTTATGGTTGTTATCCCAGAGACAACAAGATCCCAAATGTTTATGGTAAATTTTAGCACAGGTAACCACATCTTTGGTTTGGTTTGTTTAGGTATAGAAATCATACAATGAAGATTTTTCTGTTGTAGTTATTTTTATTTCTACATTAAACTTTATTTTATTTAAACTATTTTTGCATGCTGAGAGTGCCATTACATTGAAAAGTATTTTAAATCTGTTTGATATTTGTTACGTAAAGTTAGATTGCTTTGGTTTAAGCATCTGATTTCAGCCACACAGTCACATTTATTCCACTAGGTTTGGATGTAATTTGGCTCAGCATTAAACATGGATGTATGTTCTTTGTAAGTTATAAGCAAGTTTAATAAAATAATTTGCTTATCACCAATTGTTCCAGACCTTTGACCTTGAATAGAAATCAGATCCCTGCTGTATAGAAAAAGTATTTCCCATGCACGGGTTATGTGGCTGACTTGTCAGATGGCAGATTTGTAATTAATGGCAGGTGGGGACAAATTAATTGGGTTGTAGTTTGTTTGAGTGAGCACACCTGAATGCAGTTATTTAGGTTTAAAAAAAAAAACCTTGTCAACTGATGCTCAGTTGCAGTTGCTCGATAGTTCAGGACTGGAATTTTCTCAAGTCTACCTGAGCCTCCAATAACTACGTGGACTCCATATTAACATCAATTAACATTATAGCTGAACCGCCTGCCACCTAACACATAGTATGAATGCAGATCAATTCCTGCTCTCTGTTTCACCCAGATGAGGATGGGTTTCCTGTTGAGTCTGGTTCCTCTCAAGGTTTCTTCCTATTACCATCTCAGGGAGTTTTTCATTGCCGCTGTCGCACTCGACTTGTTCATCAGGGACTATCTGATCATTCTGATTCATTCACATTCCATACCAACTTAAATAATTCTTTTGATTGTGTAAAACTGCTTTGCGACAATGACAATTGTTAAAAGCGCTATACAAATAAAATTTAATTTAATTTAATTGATGAGTTCTGATTGCCAAAGAAAAAGAACATTTTGAATGTTGTTGCTGCTTTAACACAGCTTTCAAAAAATATTTTGCATATATCAATAATGGTGTGAGAACCAAAATGGTCATTTAATCCATCATTTCCTTGATTTGAGGTTTTACTGTACCACATACATGTAGTTTGTCCTAAAGAGATCCTTCAGTCCTTCAGTTGATTCTAAAAGTCAGAGGACATTAAGGGGACATTAATATTG
Organism: Leiocassis micropogon; assembly: GCA_028565275.1. Lineage (NCBI taxonomy): Eukaryota > Metazoa > Chordata > Actinopteri > Siluriformes > Bagridae > Leiocassis > Leiocassis micropogon. Next base: position 7,305,106 of record JAOVVA010000048.1, read on the forward strand.
ATAAATTAAATAAGCTCTGATCACATAAAGAAAACCCAAATCTTAATTAAAACCTGAATGAGTAAATTAATATTAACTACAATACCACTCAAAAGGGTATGTTGCATTGAGAACCTTGAGCTCATTATCTTCTGTGCCTTGAACCTGGCAGGCTGTGACCTACTGGGTGTTCAGGGGCCTTTCTATCATATCCATAAAGGTGTTTCAGCAATTTGTGCTGCATTGGCTTTTCTGTGGGCTCAGACTGGCAAGGATGGCCTTTGGTCCCTATGAGCCTTGGGTCGCCAGTTTACTGATATACAATTAACAAAGTTATTCAATTCACCTGGTGGTGGTACAGTATTAGTGTTGTGGCTGGTCAGCATTGTATTAGTCATTTTAAGCAAAACGTATCCTCCAAAGATGCGAACAGTTCACTTAAAGTACAAATTACTTAATTAATCTTCATTAGGCAGTTTGGTTATACTTAGCATTTCTGTCATGTTGAGGTTCATGATGAAGCTGGGGTGGATGCCTTGGCTTATCCTAGAGAGCTTGAGCATGAGGCAGACTACACCCTGATTAAGATGGCAGTTCATTACAAATCTACAGACACTCATTTACTGTATATCCAGGGGCACATTAGGCTCCAGGCCCCCTGCGACCCCTTTAGACAGGATAAAGTGGTATAGATGTGTGTGCGTGAGTGAATATAGGTTTGATGTTCAAATGTCTGCATACTTTTGGCCATAAGGTTTAAGGTACTACAACACAAAAGATGTTATTTTATTTTATTTTATTTATATCGGCTTGAACATACGTTACGTTGAATAAGTCTCATCTGCTGAACTGATTTCTTTTTTCTCTTCCAGCCCTTTCTGCTACTCTTTGCTTCACTCCTCTGTTTATTACTGGGTACACTTTGAACAAAAGAGTTGGTGCCTTTTTTTAGATTGTAAACACACTGATGCGTCTCTGACTGAGCTGGGGATCAGAGGTGATTGGCCTCTTTACAGTATTTGAATCAGCAGGGTGCTTGGTATAGGCATTAGGAGTTTAGTTAGATTGATTTGACTGTTGTTCAACCTAGTAATTGTGATTTACAAATTGCATTGCACTTTATGTTTACATCAGGTTTTAGATTTGAGTGTGCAAAATGACGCATATGGGAATTACGGAAAAATCTTGGAAATTGCCACTCAGTGCATTGTTTAGTAAACCAAAGGTTTGTAAGTTGTTACACATGGACTGTGTGAAGAACCGTGAAGAAGTGAAGTACCCACTACTCCACTACACTTTTTTTCCCCCCTTTTCGTATTTCTGACACGTTTTTCATTTTCAATCCTACACACTACTCGGCCTTAATCCTTCTCGATTGTTGTTTGATTTTTTTTTTTAACCGTATGTGGTGTGGGAAAAATAAGAAAAAAAAATCACTCTGATACAGACCCGACAAACAGAGTAATAGTTGTTAAAGCTCCCCTAGAAGATAAATAGTAGGAAAGGATTTCATTATTAGTGTAAAGTTTTGCCCTTCAAAATATATTACAACCGACTGTTAATAACAAACATGTGTGATGTATGATACAATACATATGTAATACAGGTTGAAAAGAAAATCCCCTAATAGTTATGTGGCATTCTGTCAGTGTATTGCTCCATTTAGTGTGTAGATAACTGTGGTACCAGTCGCAAACGTCACCACACAATGTCTGGCTAAACACAAACAAACTAATAAATTGCTTGTTAGCATTATTGACAAAAACCCAACAAAATATAGCACAGATAATATGCAATTAAAATATCTTATTCAGTGGCTGCTTTTCACTGGTGAAAGTCAAAATTAGTGCTTTATTGAAGCATATACTTTATATGGCGGCACGGTCGCCCTGCACCCCCAGGTCCTGGGTTCGGTTCCTGCGTTGGGTCTGTGTGCATGGAGTTTTCATGTTCTCCTCCTGCTTGTAGGATTTCCTCTGGGTTATCTGTCTTCCTCCCACAATCCAAAGACGTGTAGATTAGGCTAGTTGGCATTCCCAAATTGCCTGTAGTGTGTGAATGTTGTCTGGAGGTCTTACCACGATTGTACAAAATGGGAACAAGTTCAATGGTCCCCATTGGCCTCCACAGTCCCTAGTTGGACTTCTGGTTCCTAGATGTGTGTGTGTATATACTGTATATATATGCACATACAGTACATAAACATAAACACTGTGATCTTTAAGTCTTTATTGAGAACAAGCTAAAAAAAAAAACTCATAGTGCTAGTGGAAAAAGTATGTGAATGCGTGAGTCAATAACCTCAAAAAAAAAAAAAGCTAATTGCAGTCTGGTGTTAGCATAATGCTAAAGTGTGCAATGCCTCACCAAAAAGAGGTTTCAGAGGATCTATGATCAAGAATTGTTGATTCAAATAAAGATGGAAAGGGATACAAAATAATTTTAAAGACTTTAGAAGTTCACCTGTCTACAGTATGGCAAATGAAGACACTTTGGGACTGTGGCAACCCTACCAAAAAGTGGGCGCCCAGTCAAATAGTCCCGAAGAGCGCAACGAAGACTCATCAATGAGGTAAAGAAACAACCGTGAGTGACAGCAAAATATTTGAAGTCATCATTGGAACTGGCTAAAATTTGTGTTCATGAGTCTGCATTATATAAAACATTGAATAAACAGGGTGTCTGTGGCTGGACACCATGAAGGAAGCTGCTGCATCCTAAAAAGCACATTGTTGCATGCCTGAAGTTTGCGAAAGAGCACACTGACACTCCACAGTGGTATTGGCAAAATGTTTTGTGCACTATTTAAACTAAGATTGAACTATTCAGAAAAAAACATGCAGCCCTACATCTGGCATAAAAAGGGTACTGCATGTCATCATGAAAACATCATCCAAACTGTAAAGTACAGAGGAGGAAACATCATGATTTGGTCCTGCTTTGCTCCATCAGGGCCTCTCCAACTTGCAGTCATAGAGGGGAAGATAAATTCCCAAATGTATCAAAAAATTCTTAAGGAAAATGTGAGAATGTCTGCAAGTAAGCTGAAACTCTGTAGAAGTTGGGTGATGCAACAGGACAATGAACCAAAACATTGGAGCAAGTCCACAACAGAATGGCCTTAGAAAACAAAATCTGCTATTTGGAGTGGTCGGAAAAAGTAAAGTCAGAGCCCAGACCTCAACCCAACAGAGATGCTGTGGAATGACTTGAAGAGAATCATACACATGAGACGTCCTAAGAACATGACCGAGCTAAAGCAGTTCTGCCAGGATGAATGGGCTAAGATTCCTTTTGAACGATGTGCAGGTCTGATCCACAGCTACAGGAAGCACCTGGTTGGTTACTGCTGCCAAGAGGGGGGGTCAACCAGTTATTAAATCCAAGGGTTCACTTACTTTTTCCGTTACTATTTTGAACGTTGAATGAGTTTGTTCAATAAAGGCAGATCAGATTTTTTTTTGGTTATTATTTTAGGCATATTATATTTGTGAATACTCATGACATACATGAATATCAGATTACATTTAATGACAAATTAATGCTGAAAATCATGAAATTCCATTCACTTTAATTGTACTTCCTAGTGCAATTTTCCTTTATTGCAGTAAAATCTTTCCATTTTAGATCACAGACAGTTGTGCATATCATACTGTGTATAGTCATGTAAAATTTGAAATTGAAATCTAATTCACAAAAAAACGTACTTTGGGAGAAGATTTTGAAACATTTTTAATGTTACAATCAGTACCCAGATCGAATTTGTATCAAAAACTTGTGGAATGGCTTGAACATGGTCACGTGTCCCAATAAAACAAATAAATAAAACATAAATGGACACAACATTTTTTTTTTCTTCCCTGAAACATTTGTATTGTTTTCCATTTAATTTTGTCTGTAGCTACGTCACACTAAAGGTGGAAATAGATCTGTCATAATGCATCTTGGTTTCATTTTGTGAAGACTTTTTAATATCTACTGAAAGGGCAATACAAGATCAGTTCAATGAGTCTCACAGTGGAATAGCACGTTGTTTGTTTCTTTCTTTCCATTTCCTTATTAAACTCAGCATGCTCCTGTTTTCCACAATCTATTTTTATGGTCGGACCGCAGGATCCCGAATCAGGACTGAGCCTGTCGGTCCCAGAAAGATCATCGTAACACCACCCAGTTACTTGGAAGACTCGAGCAATTCAAATAGACTTAATAAATGATACTCTTAGGAATACAGAAGACTCTGTAAACATGTTTTTTATGCTGTAATGACGTTTTGTTTAATGGTTAATTTCTAGTTCTATGACTGTATAATGTAACTAATAACATGGAAACTTATGCTAATTTAAAAACTCAAATTGGCACCTCTGTGCTTGCTGAAATTGGATTCTGTCTCGGCTGATAAGAATAATAATGGTGGATAAATTGCTAGCCTAGGAAAACACTAGCTAGTACTCTAGACAGTATCAGTTTTTCAGCAAGCTGATATTTGTTTCAGCAAATATCTAAACACTTGCACTTTTTTGAGCACAAATGGAGGTGCTAGCCAACTTAAATTTTTACGTATGATTACGTATTTCAATTAAACTTCCTTCTTTTTGTCCAGGAAGCAAGCAGAGCAATTCAACATTTATGGGAAATTATCAGAAGGGGATGAAAAAAATGCAGCTCCATCAAGTCCCCATATGGCTATTCAAGAGCTTTAATAATTTTCCAAAATCTATTTTAACGCATCACATTTTTTTAGCTACAATAAATTCCGCTTTTTAACTTTGTTACCTGGATTTCCCAGGTAATATATTCAGTATTACTTACTCAGTGAGCTAGCTAATCAATTTGATTTGTTCACCTGTACATTTATAAATACTTGCATCTGCAATGGGTGTTCAAGTGGAACGGGGACTTTTGATTACACAGAATAACAGAACACAGTTATGGGAGTAAAGACTGCCTATATAATCTCCTGCCACACTAATGCAATTATTCCACTGTTTCACTACAGCTTCAATACCATCAAGGAAGAAAGTTTAATCAGTAAGTGGAAGCCATGATTGGGCGGCCTGCTTCATGTCTAAAACGCTGGCCTCCCGGGAACTCCTTTAATAGCCCAAACATGTGTAAATGGCTTGGAGCAAGGTCAGGACTATACAAGGGATGTGGCAATAACTCCCAGCCGAGCTCCTTTAATCTGCTGTTGGTGAATGATTGCGTGTACAGATCAGACAGAGAGATATGTCTCTTTCACAAGTTGGTGAGAAGTTATCCATCGATTTTCAAAGATCAGGTGTTCCACTGGCTGAATGTTCAAAAAAAGGTACAGGCTGCTCTCCATAAGTGAAGGCCTCAAATCAGCCACAAGAGTGCAGTATTGAACTAACGGAGAGCAGAAGTGTGTGTGAATGTGTTTGTGTGGGTGGGATTTGTATCTTAATGGGGACCACATGTTTCTGATGGAATTGTCAGAGCTTTGATATTGTGTGTATGTAAAAAGGCTTACACTAGATTTTTCATACACACACACACACACACACACACACACACACACACATACATATATATATATATATATATATATAAAATATAATACGATTATTTAAAATACTTTTTAGTAAGCAAAAAAAAAAACTGAAAGATTTCCTTTTGGTAATTAAAGTTATGGTTTAGAGATAAAGGTGTATCATAGAATTAATTAGCGAATAAAAAATCACATTAAAGAAATGTCTTCATAAGAATAGTAAGAGAAAAGTGTACAATTTGTGAGGACCAAAAAAATACATTACAATTTCCCCATTAGGATGGATCAGTGTCAAAACAGCCAAACTGTCACTAAATAAATCTTTGCAAATAAAAAAATGTTTTACATAAAAAATAATTACAGTGCCACAATGCATTTCCTATATGACTCAGGTTAATGTTAGAGTTATCATTAGCATTAATTTGTTGCAGGAACAATTATACCAATGAAAGGTCCCTATAAAAATAGAAAAGTAGCATGAGTGCCTCTGTGTGTAAGAGGCTGACGGAAAAAAAAAAATGCTAATAATCAAATAAACCTGCATAAAATGTAAATGTTGACCATAAGTGTACACTATCGGTGAAAAATGATCGAAGGTGCTAATTTGAGGCTCCAGATGAACACACATACGTGCATGCGTAAACACACCGACCCCGGCATGCAAAATAAAACTCTCGTCTCTCATGTGAATAGCGGTAAATGACAGTTTCTGGCTTATTAAAGTTATTTTCAATAATGAATGGCTCCCTGGGACACAATTATCGATCTCTACGCACACGGCTAATGATAACAAATGAAGATGCGAGTCCAGAAGAGCTGAGTCCTCCACTCTGCCAATGCAAAACATTTAATGAATAAACGTACATTTTCATACAAACTAGCTCAAACATTTATACATTACACTCTCCCTCTGTAGACAATTTGCGAGGTGGAAAGCAAGGTAGGGGGAAAACGGATTTAGTAGAAAAAGCGAGAGGTTCATTACAGCTTTATTCTCTCCATTCATGTGTGTATGTTGAGTATACGACTTATACATTGTCGTAGGAATATTTTAAATAAAAATCTACAAAATTAGCCTTTCTTAATTCCTTCTGTGTTGGCTTGCTAAGATCAAACATGTCCATGAAAAACAAGTTGAGGGGTGTGTATGTGTGTGTGTGTTGAGGGGCGAACTTTAAAACACCAACTGAATAAACACACACGGCATCTGAGGGCTTTGAAAAGCACCACAGGCTGGCCGCCTGCATCTCCACCAAAGCCTGTGTGTGTGTGTGTGTGTGTGTGAAGTGAGGGACATGCAAATGTGTGGTAATTTTAACAAAAGAGAATCTGGAGAGAATGTATGTGAAGTGTGTATTTCTGCATCGTGTACAAGATGAAGAAAAGAGAAAAGAGGAGTTTTTATTCTAGATCTTTTCATAGATCTGGTTAAGTCTCTGTGCATTTAAACGAAAATTAGGACGTCTTTGAAGTTTGTGATGACTGTAAATAATCCAGTACTCACACCCAGCTAATGCATTTACTTTTAGGAGGGGAGTGATTCTGGGTAAGATGGTGGATTTGGATTCTATTCTGGGAGCACTGGGTATGGGGTAAGGTCAGTTCATTTTATGCACACATACACTAACACAAACACACATATTCTCCCATTTAAACCTGGTGTGCAAGAAACAATTTTTTTGTACCGCCTAGTGTGAACTCTCTGGAGCAAACTACAGGTACAGCCAATGAGAGTCACGTACAGCAGATCCCTGAACCCGGGTTATAATCCATCGATTTGCACGAGAGGCTGAGGGCAAAATGTGGGTTCAAGATTATAGATTCTATAAAAACATACACAACTGGCATGTCCTTACCAAAATACTAAATACAAAATACCAAATACAAAGGGCACTGAAGTCAAACAGTGCAGAATAACAGAAAACAGTTATGAGAGTAAAAACTTTATTTCTCTATATAATCCCCTGCTACACTAATGCACTTATCTCAGTGTTTCACTAGTGCTTGGACACCATCGAAGTAAAAGGTATTCGCCAGAGCCATGAGCAACTGCCTGCCTGCTTTACATCTGAAACCCCGGCCTCCCAGGAACTCCTTTAATGGCCCAAACATGTAGGAAATGGCTTGGAACGAGATCAGGTCGAGTTCCTGTATTTCCACAGACAGATGCATCTCATCTGCAAGTTGGTAAGAAGTTATCCATGGATTTTCAATGATCAGGCGTTCCACTTGCTGAATGTTCACAGGAATGACTGCAGTGAGCTCCGAGCCACCTCAGCTGGGAATATCAACATTCACAGACATACAGACTTTTTTAAAACATTTGCACCGTTCAAATGTTTCACTGAGGAACTGTGAAGTCTTGAAGTCTTCTGTAAATGTCAACCAGTTTTACACCTTCATTTCCAAGAAATTTCATCACAAGTCCTGGTTTTGAACACTGCATTTTACACGTAAAGAACATGCAAAATGTAAAACTTGAGCTTAGAACTACACCGTTATAAAATACTTCTTGTTCTTGTAGAAAATAAAGATATATGATATACAAAAATAAATATCTATGTTAAAATATACTCCCTTACCTGGCACTGACCCAGATGAGCATGATAGTGCCAATATTTTTCATCTAGGGATAATCGGAGACACCATAGCACCACTGGGAATACTGTATATAGTAAATAGGAAGCCATTCAGAAATTTTGTCTCAGTTAAGGATGGCAGATTTTTTCACACACACACACACACACACACACACACACACACACACACACACAAACACACACACACCAGGTCTTTTTACACCTT
>JAOVVA010000048.1:7336353-7353339 GCA_028565275.1 Leiocassis micropogon
TAAACCTAAAGGCAAACTCGGGTCTTTGTATAGATTTCATCACAGAACAAAGCATAATTATATGTGTAGAGAAGATTATTCTAGGGGAAAAAAAATCAATCTATAATACAGTATATATATCACTGTGCAGGCTATCTCATCTTTAAGTCTTTTGGGTATAATAAGATGGTAACTCAGCTCTTTTTTTCTCTTCTTCATAATTTATGCAAAGGTCTTTTTTTTTTTTCATCTGAATCTGCATTTTTATGGTATTTCCTACCGCTCCGAGTGCAATCACGAAACGCTAATTTTATGACCGATTATGTTCTCCGGAATGACATTTGCAGAGATCAAAGAGCAATTGAAGCTATTACTGCATGAACATAACACAGTGGAGGTATTAGCAGTTTATGACTTCCTGCCGAATTTAATACAGACAATCTCGCTACAACTGCACAAAAATGACCTCACATGCTGCATAAAGTATCACACACACACACACACACACACACACACACACAGCCCTGATCCGTGATTCAATAAGCTTTCACTCTCTTTCTCACTCCGACTAGACAATGAGTCGTCCTTTCATTTTTTTTTTCTCCTTTCGGTCTTAATACCTTCTCTGAAAATCCCTTCATCTGCATTGGGACGATATTCTGTCATTGCACAAATTGAGACTTAAAGCCGAGTTTATCTCCGTTCTGAATCATATTACCGCACACCGATAACGTCCCATAACCTCCATCTCTGCCCCTTTATGGGATAATATTGATATTTTATTCAGGAAATCTAATTTTGGAAAGATGTTCTATTTAGAATGCCTCATTAAGTGGGCCAATGATCCTGGAGTGCCCTTTCTTTGTCTTTATGGAAGAAAAAAAGGGGGAAAAAGTTTTTTGTATTATTCAGTTTTGCTGATGTTCAAATGTCATGTGGTCATCTTTATTAGTTTGTGCATTTGATTGGCTTGTTTGTTTGGTTATTAAGTAATGTCATATAATAAACAGTCACAAAATAAAAAATATTTTTTATTAAGCAAGTTGATATAATAAACAGTAAAAAACGTAAAATTGAAAAAAAACTATTGTTTATTAAAATTGTATATAATAAACAGTCACAAAATGTAAAATAGCTAAAACAAACTATTATTTGTTAATAACTATTAAACAAATGTATATAATAAATGCCAACAGAATACAAAACAAAACCCTATCATAATTTATTTTTAAAAAACCTTTTTTATTCATTTTCATTTATACCAATATTTATTTATAAGTTAATACAGTCAATAACTTCAAGGTATACCCCTAATCCGTATTATTATTATTATTATTATTATTATTATTATTATTATTATTATTATTATTATTATTGTTGTTGTTGTTGTTGTTGTATTCCTGTATGCACTGTATGAAACAATTGTATGATGCACCATATTACATGAGAAAAACTTGAATTTCTTTAAAGAAATCTTTACATTCTTTTAAAAAGCGAGAAAAAAAAACAGAAAAAGAAAGAATCATGCAGCTTGAAAAATGTAGTCTGACCAAGGCCATGTTTCTAATGCTTCATTACACAATGCAGTCAAGCACTCTGAGCGTACACTACTAGTGAAGCAGAGAGAGAAGGAAAAAAATAAGGACTTCGAACTTTTTTTTTACCAAGTGAGAAATGTTGTCGGCGCTCCGTCTCGCACGAGTGTGAGTGCGTGTGCGTGCGTGCGTGCGAGCGCGCGCATGTGTGTGTGTGTGTGTGTGTGTGTGTGTGATGGCCCTGCCTAATGTCCCGAGAGCAATGTTGCAGGCCTGATTCTCTCGCTGATGTAGCCATGCACTTCTTGCTGTGAAGGAGGTCCCACAGTCCAAAAATTCACTTAGACAAGTGGTGTGTGTGTGTGTGTGTGTGTGTGTGTGTGTGTGGAACCAGACAACACGGACAAGAGACTCACATGCAAACGTTAGAAGAGAAAATAAAAATAAAATCCCTAAATCCCAGCTGGGTGATAAGTCACAAATAAACAGTGACCACGTTAACCTTATTTATTTATTTTTTTAAAATAATAATTTATTGTTGTTTATTTTGTTTCATTCATTTGTTTGTGCATTCTCGTATTCAATTAGTTGCATATATATGGTAGTTTATTTTTTTATACATAGTTTTTTTTTGTTTTTTTGTTCTTTATTTTATTTAATCATGTATTTACTAATTATCAGTATATATATATATATATATAGAGAGAGAGAGAGAGAGAGAATATTTCAGAAAATCGAATGTGTATAAAATATTAAAGAAAAAAAATATATAGTGAAAGCTCCTGAAAATATCAGCTCACAGCAGAATATTTGATCTAAATTAGCATATTATATATTTAGTTTTGATAGCAGTAAAAGCTGTATAATGCAATCTTATGAATAAAATAATCACATAAAAAAGTTTCATTAACATAATCTCATTATTCCATTTCTTAATTTCCTTCATTCATTAATTCAAAATGCAGTGTAATGCAAAATCTCTAATTTAGACTAATTATTTCGTTCCTTCTTTCTGTTTGTTTCTGTCAGTCCTTTTCTTTCTTTTTATCTTTCTTTTGTTGGTGAAAACTGATCAATATTCTCACAAAGATATTGGCAACAAGTACAAGAAACTAAAATGCCACAGGAGCGCTTTTGTCTTTCAACTGATACAGCTGTATGCTTTTTAAGGATATAAACCCAATGTCCATTCATACTATAAACATTTCTCTTGCATTTAATTTATTTGGCTTGATTTATATATGTGCATATTAATTTATTTATGTCTATATTACATGTCATTTCTTTAAATCACAAAACTTGTTCACATCTTGTACCCTTCCACATAAAGAATATATGGAGAAAAATGTGTTTGTTTGTTCAACTCTAGAGCTAAAGAGGTGCAAAGGGATGAAAAAAGCTGAAGTAAAATCAGAAACATCTCCAAACGCACTAGCAGTGTTTACAAGAGCCAGAGGGCAAAGCAGGACCTACTATTTCCCTCCTGCTAATTGTTTGATTTCCTGTTGCCGCTTGAGAGCCAGGCGTGGCTGTAGTGTGTGTGTGTGTGTGTATGTGTGTGTGTGTTTGTGTCTGAAGAGGAATGGAGAAACGAGACCAAATTTTCAAATAAATCACACATTGGTCGCCTTCATTTGTCTCCAACATACCAACTGCTTTAGGCAAGATTCTCTCTCTCTCTCTCTCTCTCTCTCTCTCTCTCTCTCTCTCTCTCTCTCTCTCTCTTCCAATCACTCCATCTCTAAAGCTTTACAGAAATACCAAACAGTATCAACCCCTGTCGCTCATCTCTGCTCCATCATCTGAGACACAACACAGACATACCAACACCCCCCTACCCACCCTCACCAACTGCTAGCATTAAAATACAACAACAAAAATAATGGATAAAGAAGAAGACGAAAGTCTTGGCTCATTGCGTATGACTCGGCCGTGAATGAATGAGTGCTGGATGTGATTTTTTGGGGATTTTGAGAGGGGCGATGGGAACACACTGAGCTGACTCTACCACGCCATACCCCCTCACACCAGGACATGGAGGCTGCCATCACTCCGTTTCCTTGACGATATCCTCCACTCCTCTCCTTCTCCGATCCTGGGCCCCTTTTTTCCAGCAGGTGGTGCCTTTTAAAGCTGCCGTTAGTGAGATAGCATGCTGAAGACTATGCGTTTACAATGAATCTGCCAGAGAGATGGCACTGGAGGCTTCATCATGGAGAACTACTGGCCCAAAAAGCTCATAAAGAACCCCTGACTTCACCTTCTTGCTCTTATCGGGTCTTAGCTCATAACCATGCAAATGGTCCTGCGTCAAAAAAAAAAAAAAAGGGGTAAGGAGATTGTTTTAATCGGATTATGCCTTTCACACCCCTAACCCCGCCTTGCAGGGTTTTGTTTTGGTGTATGCCTTTTGGACCTGGCATGGCTTCTGCCAGAAAAACGGCGGGTGGATTTTTACAGATCTGTACCCGTGAGAGAGAGGCTCTCGATGGGGAACCGACTCAAGCCAGGCCTCTGTCACAGCTCGGCCTTGTCTCTTTAAATTAGCCTTACAGGGAAAGAAGTTAATGACGATCAGTAGGCTTCTGTGTGCCGCTGAAATAGATAGAAAAAAAAGAATGAGAATTAACTTTTATTAAAGTTACACAATCACATCATAGCAGAGCAGGAAGACAAGAGCAACATGGGCTTCTGGGCTCGTTGCCCACGTTAGCCATTAGTGAGGACAAAACAGAAATCAGTTAATGTCCAAAACAGTGAGATGACTGGAGCTGTGTGATAGTCTTAAAGTCATTTAAAGACCACTCATCTAAGGATCTCTATTAATTCAATATAAATGCAATACATTCTTTAAGAATTGCTTGGTTATTTCATAGTGACTTTAAAAGTCAAGTCATGCAGGGGATGTTGTTGTACACTGGAATGAAATATTGCTGCTGAAATACACAGGATGATACACGCTAACAAGACTCATCGATGTAAATGTACTGGCTGGCAGAAGCCAGTGCAAATTATCGTCTGTAGAAACGACATGATTGAAATTGATCGGTAAAACTATATTGAAAAGTGTAGCAGCAGGATCAATAGCAAATAGTGTCCCATAACAGCATACTGAAATCTAAAAAGTATCACCAAAACAGAGCTTGAGGATCTACTGGTGGTCACACGCTTGGTTGCGGTCTCTTAAACACTCGTCTCTTAAATGTGACGGATTCCCCTGCCAGTCTCACCGCCGGCGCTAATGTCAGGACCACAGCAGCCTCCAGCAGGCTCCTAATCCCTCCTAATGGGGAATTGTCATCTCCAGGCTAATTTAAACCCTCCAACCACAGGGCCACCTCAACCTGCAGCCTGTTAATCCCCACAGCAGCTTTCACTTTCCCTTCGTCTCCTCTCCTGTTTCCCTGCAGTCTCTGGATCCCTGCGATGGGCTTCAACCCAGGCCTGGGGTCTTCTGCCACCTCAGAGAAACACAGACTTTCAATCATCTCAGCACACCCTGATCGTGCCAGTCTGATTTGTGTGTAATTATATTTTGGGACATGTTGGCTGCTGGATGTCGTCTTTGCCCACAGTGGGGAGAAGAAGAAAGACCCTGATTTCCTGCACTGCTTCAAAAAATCCGCCAGTATATGCTGCTTCAAAATCAGGCAGAAGTATCACATAAAACTTTTTATTTTTTGCTGAAATGCACAATGAAGAACAGTTGGAGACAGATTGCTATTTTGTAGCGTAGTGATATTTGACTTGTCTTGATGTTGTTTACTTTTACTACACCTTATGGTGTGTCCTATGTTTGTATCGTCCAAAGCCATTGTTCTCAAAGTTATTTCAGTTTGTAAAATCGTGTACAGTGGTTGTCAAATTTTCAATAGGGTTAGACAGATTGAAGTTATTACAGTATATTATTATTACGCTGGTTGAGATATTAGCCTTTTTAACTGTTTAACAATATAGAATGTTAAAAATCATAAAAATAGGAAATTTCAGGAATAGTTGCATTGTCAGTTTAGATTTACTGAGAATATGCTTGGATTTTTCTTTTTCATTTCTGGCTGCAAAAGCTTCAAGAACTCATGATATGTAATAATTAGGTATACTGAAATGAGTAAAAACCTCTTGGACATGGTCTAGCAACTTATCTAGATTCTTGCAATGTAAATGTATTCAGCTACTGTACACACTTTGCAAGTGTAGATAACTCGCTAAAAGTAGTGAATAAAAGCTCTCTCCTTGATCTGCGTCTCACTATCTGAATGCTAAGGCAGGTGGGTTTAATTGTGTGAAGCCTAATTTGGGGCCTTTTAGCATATCCGTGCTGTAGCATGCATTAACATGAGCACAGTAACAGGTGTATGCCTGTGAGCATGTGCGATTTACCCTTGCTAATTAACCCACTCTGGTGAAAAGAAAGATGGAGTGAGAAAGAGAATTAAAAAAGAAAAAAAAACCCTTACCATCCAATCGAGAAGCAGGTGTGTTTTCTCTGTATCTCCCTGAATGCTTGAAATAAACCATCAACCAGCTGGTCAAAGGAAAGTGAAAAAAAAATGGCCTGTTAACTTTATCTTTGGTATTTGCCTCAATGGTAACATCTAAGTAGATGAGCTCTGAAGCTCTGGCATGAAGCAGAATGATAACAGGGCACATGTGGTATAAGATAATTAAAACAGGACTGATAACATCTCTTCCGAAATAACGGCCGCAAAAGGCTGGGCGTCAGATGTTTGACCATCATCGATGGAATCCCAGCATGACTGAGCGCAGTGTGTGTGTGTGTGTGTGTGTGTATTTTGGCACTGAAGTATTTTTAAGCATTTTAAAGCCAGACTCGGGCCTCCTCGGGTGAAAGCTAAACACATTAATGCTGCTGAAAAGGGACCGAAATCTCTGCAATGGGACTGAGGACAACAGCTAATTACAAACTTTCATATTTCAGAATCTGGTTTTGTGAAACATAGCCTGGGCTCAACAGGCCCCTGTATACAACACATTTTCATTTACAGCATTTGGCAGACACCCTAATCCAGAGCGACTTACATCTTATCTCATTATACAGTACATGTTGTTGAGGGTTAAGGGCCTTGCTCAAGGGCCCAACAGTGGCAACTTGGTGGGGCTTGGGTTTGAACCTGGGACGTCCTGATTAGTAGTCTAATGCCTTAACCACTGAGCTACCCTTGCCCAGACAGATATTATAACACAATTGATTTTATATCCTCTTTCTACAAAATAAGTTGTAAAATAAGAATTTGTACAATAAGAATAATGAAATTCCACCAATTTCTTCCACCAACTGGGCTAAAGTGGTCAGGACACAGTTAGGACCTCAGATAATGATGTGTGTTCTTATCATCATTTCGAAGCTGGGGCTTTTTAAAGCTTGAGGACATGCAGGCAAAGGAGAAGTAAAGGACAGCACTGGAGTTCCTCCACTAAATACCGGCTTTGATAGAAAATCCCTCAATTCACTTTCTTTCATTCTCTATTTAAAGACCATACCGGAAGCGTCTATTACCATCTGCCAAAGAGGAGCCTCAGCGCATCAACAGTCCGAGAGCACTCCAACAATAGCCCCTTCAGCTGAAGATCACCGACAAAGGGATTAACTAATTCAATTAACGAACCAAAGTACTTTATAACTGTTAATTATGTGGCTCCAAGGACCGCTGTAGGGCCACCCGTCCCCTTTGTGCTGAGAGGAGCTCATCTGTTCTAATTGACCTCTGGGGAGCGTTCAGGGGGAGAGAGATGTCTTACGCGAGCCCACAGCTTGTACAAACAAACTGACAATTCACTTTGCGCTGGAGTGACACTCTGTGTAGCTGTGACACAAACCGCAATGACCTTGAAAGAACCACAGAAGAAAAGGCGTCTCTCGATTTCTTTCTCTCTCTCACTCACTGTCTTACTTTCAGAAACCGAGTGCAAAGCCTAAAGGAGCGTGAATAGTTGCAGAAGTTGGAGCAGATGTTTGTGTTCATCTTTTGATTAATGGTAAGTCAATAGCTATTAAAGCTCTTCAGTCTGGTCACTGTAAACATCCAGTTTGTCAAGTTTTAAGTTCCAGCTTTTTTTTTAATGCATTATAGCAATTAATTTGTCATATTCTCAGACATGCATTGCATAATATGACTCATTTTCCTATAGAACCCCAAACATCGTACAAAAAACCTATTTCTCTTTACCATAGTGGTCACCCAATAATTGTCTGGATTAACACACTATAGTATTCGTCCACACAATAGTGGGAGGGTGTGTTTAAATTGGGATTTAGCCATAGCCTGCATCCTCTTCAGTCCTATACATGTTTTCTCCACCCAACAAGAGTCCCAGACAGTGTCCCTCTGAACGCGTGGCCAATTCTGTTATTAATAGCCCTTCTTCCAGTGAATGGGGACTGCGTCTGACCTTCTTCCCCATCTATCCATGGCCAGGCTTCACTCGGCTTTTCCCACTCTCCCATTAACCCTTTCTCTCTGTATCCAAGCCTGAGTCTCTGGAGTTTGGTGGAGCCACGGAGGCCTCTAATGACCTGTTCCACAGGCCATCCATCAGCTGGCAATTACAACATCTGTCGCCATCACAAAAGAGGGCCACAAAGATGGCTCGGGCAACTGTCTCTCTCAGAGCTTCCCCTTTTCACTTGCCGGATCCCCCTCGATTATGTCTGGAGGTGAAAAGAGGGGGAGACACAAACACACGGTTACTTTGTGTGGCGAAAGGGCCAGCCGCACAACACAGACAGGCATGCTGACAGCAAACACAAACATGGCTAAACAAATGGTTCACGCCTACCTCTTTAGATTTCCATTCGAATGCATTCTGTGACTCTGAGAAAGTGCTCTGTCTTCCGAAAGCTGAGAGGACCTTACCAGCTGCCATCGGCCCTCCTCGCTACAAAGAAACCTTTTCATGCCTGAACAATGAGAAGCTCCCTCTCTTTATCCTTCTAAGTTCGCTTCATGCCATGTATTAACTCGCCGAATGCCTACAGACTCTCAAGCTTATTTGATTAACAACTTGTGCTGGAGTCATTTAATTTTAAACCTTAATGTGATCAAATATACCTACAAATGCACCACAAAGACAAAACCTTGTTAGCATTTCTTAGTTCTCTCTCTTGCTGCAGAGCGTTTGTGACAGTTTACCTTCGTTTTTGAGTGGCTACATTTGTAGATGATGCTCCTCGGCATCTTTTCTGTCTCACAGTAGGAGGACAGTGTGGGACTGTGCCCCATTTCTCTCTCTCTCTGTCTCTCTCTCTCTCTGTCTCTCTCTCTCTGTCTCTCTTACTCTCTCTCTCTCTCTTAAAAGGAGGAAGGGGGGACGGATAGATGGCATGACATCACGGGTAGAGGCAGCCGTACACACTGCAAAGGTCAGGCAGCCCATTGATCCAGGGGCCCCCGGTAGAAAACCAGCGCTTTATGGGCCCTCTCCACACACACTGAGCCATAGAGGCGGCCCACAGACGCGGCCTTGTTGACTCGCCATTCAGAGCCAGCCAATCAGCGGATTTACGCTTTGATGTGCGGCTGAGAAATAAAACCCTTTATCGTAGTGACCTTTATCGACGGATGGATTAAAATCCATCACAACCCCACCCCCTTCCTTTCTTTTTCTTTTTCTTTTCCACAATCACAAATCTAAGTTACAGTGTGACCAGGTTCCCTCTGTTATTGCTAAGAAAAGCTTTTTTTCTCCCTGCCTTTTTTCTCCTTTCCTCTCTTGCTCACTCAATTCTGGCATTTTGTGTCAGGTTGCAGATAGGAAGTGTTCTTTTTTTCCTGATACAAACCACGACAATAGTTTTAACCAGTTGTTGACCATAATCATCAAAATACTTTATATATACATTATATATACATAGAAATAATAATGTAATAAAAAGTGTACAGTAATTTTCTTGTCAAAGTAAAGAAATCAGGGTAAACTTCGTTATAAGGCTATAAATATTTGGATTAAATTCATGATAAATAGTCAGTTAACAGTGATGAAACAAACTGTCTCAAGGCATTCTGCCTTGCCATTTTTGTCAGCATGTAACTTTTGTGTGGATTGTCTGTCAATGCACAGCAATGTAAATGTAGAGAATTCCAATTTGGCTTAAAAATAGATTGACACTAATTTAAATCCACTTTTAAAGCTATGTTTGAAACTCCATTTACTTCTGATATGTTTGACATAATTAGCTATTTAGAGAAAAAAAAATATCCACAGGACTCACCCTGTAGAGATATTGCACTGGAAGTACAGACATTAATTCAAATAAATTTCCGGATTTCATTTTTTTTTGCAGTCACAAAATCATTCATAGAATCAAAGAGTAAAAAGTATTACAACTATAATCACAAAACTATAATTCCATGTTGGTGCATTTAAAAGATAACAGTAACACTTTATATGAATGCCACAGTACTGTCTACTTAACTATGATTATATGTTTTCAAGTTTTTACTGCTTTCATAAATCATTATACTGTACACATCATTTTAATTCATTTTAAATCTGAATTGAAGACATTTTTTCTAACATTATAATGTTAATTGAAAAAATGAACTTAGAAGATTGTATATTACCTGTTATTAGGTTATTATTAT
The DNA here is from genome assembly GCA_028565275.1 of Leiocassis micropogon. NCBI lineage: Eukaryota > Metazoa > Chordata > Actinopteri > Siluriformes > Bagridae > Leiocassis > Leiocassis micropogon. The sequence continues at coordinate 7,346,471 of JAOVVA010000048.1, forward strand.
GTTATTATGTCTGTTATTAACTACATTCACCCCAAACTCAGACCATGCAATGTTCAGGGAAATGCACAAAAAAGACCCAAAAGCTACATCTCAGACCCTATAGGCCTCACTGAACATGTTAAATGTAAAAGTCCATGACAACACAATTAGAAAAAGACTGAACAAGTATGGGCTGTTTGGAAGAGTCGCCAGGAGGAATCTCTTCTGTCTAAAACAAACACAATTAAAAAAAGTTGTTGTTTGGCTGAGGTTTATTTGCCTAATACCTAGACCCGCTATGATCAGATGATTTTGATTATGGTTTTACACAAAAAAAAACTGAATTAGGAGATGGCACTTTTACACATGAATGTATGTATAATGCTGTAGGAATATGTTCATAACATCTCATGATATGTTAATACATAGTGATTACTTACAGGATTAAAGTTAATGTTATAGTGATTTATTCCTAATTAATTGTCAAATCATCGGCTGAATGCATAAAATGTTTGTAATGTTTACAGTGTGTGCAATAATACGTACACCTCAAGCCTTCTTACTACATTCATCTTAGATTGAAAATTAAAGTCAAAGTTTTATTTATTTATTTATTATTTTTATTTTTATTTTTTTATTTTTTGACAAAAGTTTTAAACTGTTTTATTTATTTCTATTAAATTGTTTTTATTCATGCATGTATCACTTATTATGTGATATTATGTTATATACACTACTTATAATGAATCATGTTGATTTACTGAGTACATTTTTCCTGAATAACTATAACGAGTAGAATGCCTTAGTTTATTATTACATGACATGAAAATGTGTTATTCATTATTAATGTGACTTTTATAGGAAGTTTTATTGCCATTGCCTTGTTGTGCACTGCATTAAAACATTTTTCACATACTCTCACTAGCCACTTTATTAGACACACCTGTTTAACTACAAATATCTAATCAGCCAATCACATTAGGCATGTAGACATGACCAAGATGATCTAAGTACAACCAAGCACCAGAATGGGAAAGAAAGGGGAGTTACAGTAAGTGACTTTGAACGTAGCATGGGTGTTGGTGCCAGACAGGCTGGTCTGAGTATTTCCAAAAAATGGCTGATCTACTGGGATTTTTATCTTTACTGTTTACAAAGAATGGTCTGAAAAAGAGAAAATATCCAGTGAATGACAACAGTGGGTGACAATGCCTTGTTGATGCCAGAGGTTAGAGGAGAATGGATAGATTGTTTCGAGCTGATAGAAAGACAACAGTAGCTCAAATAGCATCTTGTTACAACCAAGATATGCCAACACACAACATGTCAACCCTTGAAGCAGATAGGCAACAGCAGCAACATACCACACCTGGTGCTACTCCTGTTAACTAAGAGCAGGAAACTGAGGCTACAGTTTTGAAAGTGCTTCAAAACTGGACAATAGATAATTCAAAAAGTTGCCTTGTCTGATAAGTCTTGATTTCTGCTGCAACATTTGGATGGTAGGGTTAGAATTTGGCATGAACTAACATGGATGGTATCAACAGTTGAGGCTAGTGCTGGTAGTGTAATGATGTGAGGGATTTTTTTTGGCACACACTGGGTCCTTTAGTACCCACCAGCATGGTTTAAATGCCACATCCTACCTGAGTACTGTTGCTTACCTTATCCATCCCTTCATGACCACAGGATAACATGTCATGTTACAAAGCTAAAAACATCTCAACTGTTCTTTTGAACATGATAATGAGTTCACTGTACTCAAATTTCCTCTCAGTCCAATACAACACCTCTGGGATATTGTGGAACGGGAGATGCGCATGTCAACATGGACCAAAACCTCTAAGAAATGGTTCCAGCACATTGATACATGTATTCCATGAAGTATTATGGCAGTTCTGAAGACAAAAAGGGGTCCAACCCTGTACTAGCAAGGGGTACCTAATGAATTGGTGAGTCAATTATACCCTGTGATCTTTTTTTAAAAAGCTCACTGTAGATTTGATCATCATAGAAGATCTTGAAAATCCAAACATTTTGTTACTTCAATTTTTATATTATTAGTTTCATTATTGATAATAATCTCAGTCGAATATCAGTATTTTAATAGAGTTTATACAGTGTTTTAGTGTTTCACTCTCTGTCTTGTCATTTTACAAGTTGCTTCAAACCATGAACAAGAATGCAGAAAAAAATAGGATATGAGACAAAAAAAGTGAGAGAAAGTGAAGCATGCCTCTGGGGTAATGGATGAAGAAAGCCGGGGGGGTGTGAACATGTGGAGAGCGTGTTCACCACTTAATTCAGGCAAATCCCTGAGGAAAGCCCACCTGAGAGCATTGAGAGCTCCTGCTGCGAGGAGACCATCAGCATTACAGAGCATTACTGCAACACAACAGCAAAAAACAGCCAAGCCATTACATTTCCCTCTGGAGCATGGACTGAGGAAGGTAGTGTATACATATTCCTCTGTGTGAGGAACACTCTGACTACCTCTTTAAAAAGAAATAAAAAAATAATCTGCACATTAAAATATGTAAAAAAAGAAAAAAAAAGAAGAAGAAAGTCATGTCAGCATAACACCACAGGGTGCAGGAACTCCACTATCTAACAGTCCCAGTAGTCATATGCCTCACTAATCACTCTCACCTGTGTCTTGCCTTGTTTAACACCGCTATTTAAGTTTCAGTCTTTCAGTGTCCATCAAACACACACACACACACACACACACATTTTCTATAGTTGATATGTATGCCTGTTAATAGCTTATGTTCTTTATTTTCTCTAACCTCATATCTACAGTTCATGTTTATGGTTTTTGTTTCCCCCTTTTTGGGTGAGTTGTGTTCACTTTACATAATACACCAATTCATAATTCATCAATCTGTCATACAGTATATTGCAAAATCTCTGCACCCTTATTGTTGCAAAATTTTCAATTCCACAAACAACAATATTTACATGTGTACCAGATCAATATACACTGCCTGGGCAAAAAAAACAACAAAAAAACACTTTCACACACTTTCAGGTTGAATGAAATCACATTGTCTTTGATTACAGAATACAATGTGGTGGTCAGTTCATGTGTAAAAATGATAAAAATCTCACTGAACCACTCTTTCCCAAGTTTGAGTCCTGGATTATGCTTGTGTCATCCGGGAAAAAAAAACTCCATCGATATAATAACCTGGTCATTCAGTACATTCAGTACAGGTCATCAGCTGACTTTATTTTATTGCCACATTATGTTGCTGAGTCTAGACCTGAGCGACTGAAGCAACCCCAGATCATAACACTGTCTCCAGAGGCTTGTACAGAGGACACTATGCATGATGGGTGCATCGCTTCATGTGCTTCCCTTCTTACACTGACACGTCCATCACTCTGGAATAGGTTCAGTCTGAGCTCATCAGAACAGCTGTTTATCCCCAATCCTGCGAGTTCTCATCACATTGTCTGTATGGTAACGCTCTTACTTTTACTATTAAATGTAGCTATAGTTTTTACAGTGGTTTTTTTTTTTACCCCATGTTTAAGTGATCTCCATTCAATTCTTTCTGAGCTTGTTTCTTCCACAAAGTTGATGGTTCAGCACTAACCTTAAGGAATTTGATAAGATGTTGAATTGTTCTTAACATATTTCCAGTAATTTTAAAATATTCTTTGTTGTTTTCTTTGCTTGATGTACCCAAATATTTGACCCTTTTGCTATGGTGCTGTTTTTTAATTTTATTTAATTTTATTTTTGACAACAACATGAAAAAGATTACTAGAACTTTCATACTTATCAACTTATTTATTTATTTATTTATGAAAAAATGCTTTTTTTTTTACATTGTTTTGTCCGGTATGTTTTTAAGGTAGATGATATTGTGCAGTTTTGAGAACAAATTTATTTTTTGTTTTTTTTTGTTTTTAGTGAAGCAAGGCATATTGCAAATTAAATTAGTTTAATTAGAAAGTAGTTTGTGCATGCTTTTTAGAGTGACAAGAGTGTTTAACAGAAATGTATTTATTGTATTATATCATTGTGCATTTTGTGTTATTTTTCAAAAAGGTATAACACCACCTCACACAGTTTTGGCTCAATGGATAAATCAGCCTGCAGTTGTTTTTGTGGTTGTTCCACTATGACCGTAATATCAATCAATCATATCTTCTTTGAGTTTTATTTAAAAAATATACAATGCATTGATTGTGAGTTTGTAGTCAAATAGAAAGTAGACACAGCAAATTAGCTTTCTTAAGTATTCAACACAATGTTTGAACAACATTCTATTAGACAGAACATATTGCAGTATTATGTGAAGCATATCTGTCACTTATTATTGCTGGAATGAATGCAGTGGTAGTAATAAAGTGTTAACATAAATTTGTTGGCTGCAATATTCCCTAAAAACCTTTAAACACATTTAAACCATCCATGGCAGCTGCTGTGCTGCATAGGAGGTAAATTTGATTCACTGATCATGTGACAAAAATGTAATGCAGTTGGCTTATAATGACACATTGGCTTTTGTTCAAAACATGAAAGTTTTCTAAAATAAGGATGTATACTGGTTTTCAAATTAAATGTTTTGTTATAGACAACCTGGGTAAAAGGATAAAAGTCCACAAATGTCATTTATTACATTTGCTGTCAAACTGTTCATATTCTCCTCACAATACATTACCTAGCAGCAGCCTGTGTCATGGTATACAATACCAGAGTTTTATACCCATAGGAGGAAAAAAAAAGAAGAAGTATAAAAAGTGCAGAGCCTTCAAGTGGAAAAAGGCTGTTTGTGCAATGAGTGTACAAGATCTTCAGGGAACCAAAAATACAGGAACATGTTCCAGAGAAATACCAGGAGAAAACTTAGATCCATGAAATATTAAACTGATATTTACTCATAGATGTGGTATCCCTAAGCGGCCTGCTAGGTTGTTGAGGAAGTACATATTGATGTCTGCCAATAAGAGAGAGAGAGAGAGAGAGAGAAAGAGAATTTACTACACTAGCTCACTACATAAGAACATCAGTCCCTTTGTTTGGTTCATTTTTTGCCAACATTCACCTCTGACGTCAGTGTGGTTGAGCATCTTCATTTAATTCATATAAATAATTCATTTATTGATAAGGATTTATTTTTTGTCAGATGTTTGCTTTATCGAAAGGTCACTTTGATGTACTTCTGAATTCCAAAAGTCTTTGATGTCCAGTAACGAAGGAAGATCAAAAGGCTTTCGGTCACACCTTATATCCTCATACAGGGTCATTTCATACTTTCATATGTTGTAATACAGTACATATCAGGATATTGAGACCAATGTATGCTTTTTGCTACTTGACACCTCAAAAATGAATAGGTTTCTCATGAATTAATCACTCAGGAGTGTCATTTAGCTCCTTTTTTGTAGTTGGTGGTGATTGCTTGTGAGCTGCTAACAATAAATTCCTCATGCTCTAATATAATATTTAAAATGTTCTGGATGTTTAAACAGTATACTCAACCTTTAATAGAGTGTGTGACGATGGTTGACCTGAGGTTCATGTGCAACCATCTCGCTGCTCTTTTGTTCACACCATTATTATGAAACACTATTATTATTAAACATGCTGTTTACATGCTGGTGTTTTTTCAGGTTAGTGGCATTGTAGAAAGATTTTATAGTTCCTTGTTTTGATGTACAGGAAGTGCTATGTAGACTGACAATTTGTGTCGCCTAAAATCCGAGGTTCTTATCCAGCAATTTTTATGAATATGAGTAAACGAGACCAATATCAATTACCAGTATCTGAGATGAGGCATCTCTACTGGTTGTATAATATGTGTGTAACTGACAGTAAGCATGATGACTCCATTTCCTCCTCTTGTATCTTTAATTCATATTTTCCTGCATTATATTATCTTCCTTTTAACTTGCTCTCTCTCTCTCTCTCTCTCTCCCTCTCTTCCTCATTCTGTTGTGGATTTTTATCCAGGCAATCTTACCTCATCCCACAGCATATTTCTTTGCCACAGGAGGTGGTTATGACAAATTAGAAGTCTACAAATGTTCTGATGGTGTAAAGACCCCAGCTGTCACCAGGGAGATGCTGATCAGGTTTCCAAACGGCATGCTCTCCTGGCGCCACCAACAGATCCATATGGTCATCCAACTGCTACACACACACACACACACACACACACACACACACACACACACACACACACACACACACACACACACACACACACACACTTATCTCCCCCAGAGTAGCAGTAGCAAGTTTACTGAATTTTCAAGCTTGTCGATTTTTTTTGCCCCTCTCTAATATTTCGAACCTCAGTGACGTTTTTTTCAAGTGTATGTTCAGATGTTCAGATTTTCATTCTGTAAAATGAAGAACTGAAGGCATCGTAAATAACACATCATGAATCTTGTATTCATTATGCATTTAACATAACTGCATAACTGCAACATACAGTCATGTACTGTATAATGGTGTATCAATGAGTAAAAATGATACACTGCTGCTTATACAACAGGGCAGTTGAATGCAGGAATCTGACTGGTCATGAAGATTTCTATTATAGTCATGTAACACTATGGCTCAGACAGTAGTTCTATCTGTAATGTGAATTTTATGTTTATAGGTTTGTGTATGTTATCATTTACATAGAGAGCTCATGTTCCTTGTAATCTAAACCCAATATCAAATTGAACTTTTTTGGAAGAAATTGACATGTTTTTTGTTCACAGACATTTATTTAACATGTGTGGATGAAGTCACCGGTGTCAACACTTTCCAGATCAGGACACACTTCAGGAAAAACTTTTAATATTTTCAGGTTTCTTAGTAAATAGACAAGCTGTGGACCAAGCTTTTCAGAAGAAAAAGCGTCCATGTCTTACCACAACAC
>JAOVVA010000048.1:7355073-7367803 GCA_028565275.1 Leiocassis micropogon
CATATACCAATATGCATACCATTTCAAATAAGTACTCTTAATATACTGTTTACATTTAGAATGACTAATGCAAACTATACAGATATATTGCATATTGTAATGTACATATTATGCAAAATATAAATAGAATTCTTGTTATTAAGTATTGCAACATTATTGTCTACAGTATTATAAATATTATGTACAGTATATCATGCAGCGATGTATAATTGACCCATTCCTGGAAAGACTTAGGATCCACAGTGTAATGCACAACACAACATCACAATGTATGTAATGCATTTTTAAATGTTACACATGCAACTATAACTGTTTATGCAGACTTTGGCAGAATTCTTTTAGGCTATTTAGGAAATATAATTTGACAGCGGGTGACTTGCTGTTATTTGAAAATAATTAACAATGTAAAACAGAATATTATTATCATGAGGTTTATATATATATTTTTTGTTATAGCCCATCCTGAAGTGTTTTATTACTCATATGTCATGTCATACTGAGTGACTCTTCTCTAAAAAGCTCTTGAAGGCTTTCCTATGGCCTTAACTACTGACAGTTACAAAGCACTGACGCTGGAGACTCCTTCCAGAAATGATAACTTGAGTAAAAACTCCCTGTATTTCTTTATATAAGCCGCTGCTACACTAATGCACGCATCCCAGTGTTTCACTAGTGCTTGGACACCATCAAGGTAGAAAGTTTTCGGAGAAAGCCAGAGCCATGATCGGACTGTCTGCTTCACAAATGACTGCAGTGGGTTCTGAGCCACCTCAACCTGGATTGCCATACTAAACTGATGCTAGATACCATGCTGTGCTTGAAGCCTTCTGTAAATATTCATCAGTTTTACATTCATTCAACAGACATTTCATCACAAGACCCGGTTTGACTTGAACACCCCTCCTAAAACTGGATTCATTAAAAGTGTCACAAGATGTTCCTTCTTGCCACAAACCCATATTAAATCAACTATAGTACATAGAAAAAAAACATGACAAGGATCGGCAGTTATTTGAGCTCGTCTGCATGTTTAAAGGTTGGTGGTATATTTTGTGGCATGGCTGCTGTTTACTGAGTACTAAATAATGACATGGCTTGGTGTATTTATGGGCTTGCTGTAAACCCAGAGTCATGGATAGCCCATGGAGACATGGCCATGGCACGTTTTGAAAGAATAAGAAATCTTCAGCTAGAGGACCACCATTCGCACCGGCTCCCTGTCCTCTCATTGTAGAGGGCTAATAAAAGATAAGATGTTCTTATCACCAAAATCAAAGGTTGATGTATAAAAAATATTTAAGAAAGAAGTCTCTAGCGTCTCCACTTTATGTCAGGTGTCGAAGGTAAACCTGTAACATTACAAACATTTGAACATCCAGACAAAAAAGTTTCTGTTTAACATACAAACCTGTATTATATTCTTACGTTACCTTTAAAAGAAAAACAGAAGCTGTTGAAGGAATGACCATTTACAGCTGCTATAACATAAGTGAGTATATGTACTGTCTTATTTTGAAATGGTTTTAAAACATTTTATTTTATTTTACAGTTTATTTTACTATAATATCACTTCCTGGCCTTGTTTGGTCTTCACAAACATGATGTTCAAGATGTTCTCCTTACATAATTTGATTGACATTGGCTCTTTCTAAAGTGCAAGCAGGAAGTTAAAAGTCCTCGTAGTGCAATAAAATTAATAAAACATATACATTTACAGTATTTTTTTTTCAATAAAACGAAAAATAAAAAGCATTAAAACTTAGAAACCAGAAAAGGATGATGATTTCAAGTGCTTCAAGTGCCTGTTCAAATAATAACACGATGCAAACAAAAGAGTAAATGATTGCAAGGTGAGCAGGGGAAAGTAGCATTATCTGAGATATTGTCTGACGAAATATTTAACAATTTGTGTAAGAAATTAATGCACTGCTTGCTTGGAATGAAGCAAGAAAGATCCACTGAAGAGCGAGGAGCACTGAAGCAGTGAGATCTTGTGTCATGAGCGGAGCATGCCAAGACCCCTGAAGTTGAACAGTTGGTGTTGTTCGGAACCAAAGTGTGTAAATAATGTAGAAATCTGAAATACCAGGACATGATTTTTTTTTTCTGAATCATGGATGCTGATATCAGGCGTCTGACTAATACTGTTTATGTTTGTTTACTCAGACTGATAAAAAAGTCTGATATCAACTAGTGTATCCTTCTAAAGTTGACATAAAATGTTATGATCTGCTTGTAAAGATTAATGATGCAAAACTGGGACTAGAGCATCTTCACACAGCACAAACATCCTGATGGAACAAAAACAAAAAAAAAAGTCTATAAATGACACTAGGTAAGTGCAAATAACAATTATTACTCTCTGTTGTTTTGACACTATTTATTATTCACAGTGATTTTTTTTGTTTATGTACAGGTGTACAGAATAATTAACACATTTTATTTAAGATTGTTACCTACATGCACTATATCCATTATTATTATCATTATCATTATCATTATCATTATTATTATTATAGTTTCCATGTAATTAAAAGTTTAAGTCCTGTGTAGTGGCATGTCCTAACCTAAAGATTCTGTAGTTTGGATTGTAGAGGTCGAGCTTTGCTGGTCTATAATTAACCGGTGCTGGCTGCTGATGTCATGAGCCCAGCGTGGAAGTGAAGGACAGTTCTGCCAAGACACCTGTTGTTTTGAGGAGAGGCATCTGATATCATTACCGACCCAGTCGGATCACTACGGTCCCCCGCCGTGGTGCGAACTTGTCCCAAACCCAAATCCCCGTCCATGTGCTGCTACGCAAGCAATGCCAAGGGAACATGCCAGTATTCCTTATGCACTTATTTACTATAGAGAATATCAGTTACAAATCAGTTTTTGTAATTGGTTATTTTGGAAAATATATCAAATGACCACGATTACAGGTACAGAACAAGAAACATGTTATTACAAGATATTATGGCATGTATTGTATCGGTTTTTATGACTTTTCTATTCCTGGAAAACTCCAGCACTTAGCAATTTACCTGTTGACAGATAAGATGCAATTTCTGTAATTATCAAGCACATCATGAGCTGAATCAGGTGTGATGGAACAGTGAAGACAGGAACGTGAAGCACTGCTGTGTCCTACGGTATCTTTCAGTGTGAGGAATGTCAAGGATTATTCTTGGTATCAAACACCTGGAGCGCTTCAAGGTTACGTCTAATAACCTGAAAAGATAAATATAATGCTATCTCATAGGTTGTGATGACCTCCAACACTTGCTCAATTGAAAAAACATTTACAACCTTTGGGATATCTTGAAAGAAAATTATCTGGAGAAACCTGTTAGTTACTGTATAGTTGTAGTGAACACGTCTAATTTAATGAACTTTTTTTGAGCAAACCATTCAGTGTGTTTTTTTTTAATACCAATTAGAATGTGTTGACCATCAGCATAGCCCAGACTATAAAAAAATGTCACTGTGCTAGAATGAATAATTGGTATTCATCGGTACTAGGCAAATAGAAAATAAAACTTTTATTTAAATCTCTGGCTCAGGGTCACAGTTTCCTTCTTGCACAAAATTCCACATCCACTAGTTTTTGTTTAAGTGTTGGGCAGTGGTTAAGGCATTGGACTACGGTTCGGACGATCCCAGGTTCAAACCCCACAACCATCAAGTTGCCACTGTTGGGCCCTTGAGCAAGGCCCTTAACCCTCAACTGCTCAGATGTGTAATGAGATGAAAAATGTAAGTCGCTCTGGATAAGAGCGTCTGCCAAATGCCTAAATGTAAATGTAAAATGTAAATGTTTAGATTGTCATGTAAGGTCTCAAGATGCTCAAATAGTCATGAAAATCAGCACCCAGGTTGGGATCTCCTGCCATTTGGATGCCTGAGCAGCTGGGCCCTGAGTGTGACATGGGGTCTTCACACAAGATTTTTCTGCATAGCTCATACACACTTGTATGTATACATGCGAAACCAGATACACATGTCGATCTCGTTGAGCTGAACAGTTTTTGCTGTGCATGTCATAGTCTCCAATCAACAGGTAGTTATTTTATTATTACCTATTATATACATATTATATACCTATTATTTTAGGTTGTTTGCAAAACACACCCAATGGATTTTGATATACTCCTCCTATGGATTTTTTATGATTGCCACCCAACTGGCCCAGTATAATCTAAAGACATAGCATATGCCAAATTGCGAAGGGATTTTTGATATCTCAAACGGTTCAGGGATGGCAATACCTTAAACTTATGCCAAAAATTGCTTATAACTTCCTGAATGACATCATATTGAATGACATCATAGCGTGAAGATTTTTTCCAGCATCCGGGGCTTTATAGAGGTAAATGTACAACAAAAAAAAGTACACAGGCTGTGTAATGCTCCCAGGCAGTGATGGCACAGGTGCTTGGGCCCGATCATCATTGCTTTGCAACTATATTCATTATTATTGTTGATATTTGCCTGTGTATTTTTGTATTTGTGATGCTGCCTAGCCCCCATATTGCTCTTGAGAAATCACCTGAACTTTTGTCTGGTTTTGGATTACAATAGGTTTCTGAGAACTGTTTTGGACTTTCCCTACTTTTGTCAAAACCTTTAACCTGCGCTTGCATCTATCTCAACACTACACTAACCTGTACTGTAAATAAAAAGACATACTTCCTCAGGGCCAAGTTTAAGGATCCTGGGATTCTAATACTATACTTCCTGGAACTTAAATCTAATGTGGACTACACAGGAATTCGGCCTAATACAGTACAGCCGAGAGCATTATTAGCACTATATTGAGCACTGTGGAAAGGAAATATGATCTCGGTAAAGAAAAGAAAAAATTACAAGCTTGTTTTAACAGCACGAAACTTTTCATGCCAGACAGTGCACCAGTACCATCCATCTTGTTTCTATATTACACATTTTTACATTACCATTAAAAGAGTTGAAATGGCTGTAATTTAAAAAAAGCTAAATAAGTAGGCAAAATATTTACAAACATTGCAAATAAAAAGAGAGAAAGCATGCATCCCCTGCAATTGCAGTACAAGCCAGGATGTGTGGAAGCAAGTGTAAAAGAACCGGCAATGAAGCTGGTACTGCTGAGAAACATTAAGCAATAATGATAGAGACATGGATAGAGATAGAGAATGGAGCGAGGTGTAAAGATGGCAAACATTGTTTGTTCTTTTAACATGAATCATTTCATTCAATCATTGAAATGCACTTCAGGAAGCCTGGAGAACTATTCCTCAAGACTACATTAAAACACAAGAATGTCTGGCAAAATATGAAGAAATGAGGGATTGCTTATGCCATTTGCCTAGCACTGACTCAAAACTTATACTGGTAATATAAAAAAAATATATTTGAATTTCTTATATTTCTTATTGTACATAATAATAAATGATAATATAAGCATTTTAAAATAATGTTATAAAACATTCTTTTGTGGGAAATATTTAAACAGTTGGGTGAGTGAATGAATGAAACAATTAAGTAACAAGTTAATTAGTTTAACATTTTTGTTTTTATTTTTGTTTTAATCTTTCTTTGGGTCACTTCAAAGCAATTACCAAAATAAGGTTTTTCAGTACCTTATTCTTTAAATTAAATGTATATTTTTTAATTATTATTTTTAATTAATTCTAACTTTTATTATGTTTTTATATTTATATTAGTATGCCTGATATTATTCCCAATTTAAAGTCCTAAGAATAGTTGCTTAGATTATTTATATTTTTTTAAGTTTAGTTAAAATACAATTTTTTTGGTTTATTTTGATTAAACTTAAAATTTATAAAATTTGTTGTGTCTTTCATTAATTAAACACATTTTTACCAATTATCTATGAAAATCCACCTTGCTTTTTCTTACACATTTATTTATTTATTTACTTATTTATTTATTTATTTAAAATAATGTGAAATTTCCATATCAGAAGTGTGAGTTGCTGAAGTTATTATGTGTGCATCTCTAATCTGTCCTGAGGGATGGCGCTCTAATGAGGGGAGAAGTGTGTTGTCTTCTTTGTGGCTAAATCACTCTGACGATTACATCTGCTGCCATGAGGCCGTGGCGTGTGTCTCATCGAGACCCCCCACTCCCAGTCACACACACGCCTCTCACTGGCTCAATCTGCCGTAGCAGGCCCACATCAAATATTCCTGATTAATACCTCACACTTAGCATAAACAGACTTCATTAACATCTTCAAAAACTTTTCATCTTAGTGTTTCTACAGTGCTCATAATATAAAATCAAGGGACAAATTAAAGGAATGCTGTTGATGGGGGTGGTGTGTACTAGCAGGAAAGGACAATAAAAAGTACTTTAGACAGATCACCTTTATTCTGGTGGGTGTGGTCTCATCCAGGGTGACTCTACATCTGGATGGTTCGATACAAATAATGTAAATGAAATGTTATGACCTTCACTTTCACTTTATTGCTACCTGAACATAGATATAGGAGATTTTGGAGTGATGTAAAAAACAATGCTTTCCATGACCACCATCACAGCACAAACTGAGAGAAGATCTTTTTGGAAGGATAGTGTCCATTACCAGCAGCTTAAAAAAAACCTTGGCAAACCAGTGCTCGATGAAGCTGGTACTGCTAAGAAGCGCCAAGCATTAACAATGGAGACAAAAGTGAAAATAACTGAGAGAATGGAGCGAGGTGAAAAGATTGCTGACATTGCTCATTCTTTCAACAATTTGCACGATTCTAAAGGACAAGATCGTGGAACATGTTAGTTTTATACTGTGTATAGCTAATTGTGTTAGTATCCTAGTACCTAGACAATGTTTGTTGGACTTATGAACAATTTAACTTATGAACAAGCTCTCGGAACGGAACTCATTCGTATGTAGGGGACTTACTGTACTTTGTCAGTTACCATATTAAGATTTAATCACACAGGTACCTTAAGCACATAGAAATTTTAGATTTTCAATTACTCAAGGATGCAATGTGTCAACATGCTTCTTTAAATTTGACATACTGTTTGCAAAGGTCTTCTTTGTCAGCAGAGAAGCTTACATGTCACATTTTTTTTCTATAGTTTGTAATTAGTTTAAAGAACGCTGTCTACATGGATCGTTCATATGAACACTAACTTTCTTTTTGTATTTAGTAATCACTAAATACTAAAAGTAGGTGAAAACAGAAAGGAACAAAAACCATAACAACTTACTATAGAGTAGACAATAATATATAGGAAGAGCGCCAAAATACAGGTACAAACAAAAGTACCAACATAAAAAGTAAGCCACATTTGTGTTACTAATTACTAAAAAGTTTATATATTAATATTACTGCATCACTATATTGAAAAGTAATGTTATACTACTAGTTTTATTAATAGTTGCTAACAGAATAATATATTATAACAATGCATTGCTTTTGTAGCACATTGCTCTAATAACTGCTGCAAAAATAACAATTTATTTAGAAATATAACCTTGGTAGGAAAACAAAAGTTACACTCTGAGATTTTCTGTGACTTTGTTTATAGTGCAGAATGTTGTGGCCTGTTCATGTGTGAAAATGACTCCTCATGCTTTTACAGTTTGAGTTCTTGAATACAATCAGAGATAAAACTTCATAATACTAATACCCTGGTCATTCAGTACATTCAGGTCGTCAACTGACTTAATTTTATTGCCACATAATGTTGCTGCACCTAGACCTGAGCAACTGGAGCAACAGCAGATCATAACACATTGTACAGTGGCCAGTATGCATGATAGGTGCATCACTTCATGCGCTTTCCTTCTTACCCTGACACGCCCTTAGCTCAGGAGTAGGCTCAATCTGGACTTATCACACCACATGACCTTCTTCTATTTCTCCAAACACCGATCTTTATGCTCTCTAGCAAACTGAAGCTTTTTTTTCTTATTAGTCTTACTGACAAGTGGTTTACTTATGGACCCACATTTGTAGGTCTAAAAACATGTGGGTTTTCTTCTGGGCTCCAGTTGGTAAATTGACTAGGATAAATTGCTTTTAGACATTTGTGTGTGTGCATGTGTGCATGCACGCTCCTAGGATAAAGTCCAAATTCAAGGCAACCACACCAGTATAAAACCCATATGAATAAAGGAATATTTAATCTTATAATGTGGTAGAAAAATATTTTTCCATGACGTTTCTGGTTAATTTTGAGGTTGGAATTACGAAATTCTTCCAGCAAGCATTGTTGTGGAAAAAAACATCTAATTTAACATTGACATATTCACTTTTTTTGTAATCAACCACAATAATGTCCCTTTATGAACAAAGTAAATAAACACAGCACAGGCTACTGCGCTGTAAATGTGTAGGCAGCCTTTACAGCAATTGAATGTAGCAGTTAAAGACATTAACGCAAATGGCAAAACACACTTCCCATGGCTTACAAGACAATGATCCACCAATCTGTGTAATATACATGACTAAAATTGCTATAGAAGTAGGAAGTTTTTTAGTGATGAGAAGATCCTGGAAAATACAACCACCATATTCGATGAGATGATGAGGGGAAGTGGCCAGAGAGTTCAAAACCACTATTGTCTAGAGTTCCACGCGGCTTTGAGTGAAAATGTGTAGTCTGATGGTAAAATGTGGAACTCCTGTGCAAGATGTTTGCAAAAGATCAGCAAAATTAATAACTCAATTGAGACCGATTAAGAGTTTGAGTGATGTTACTGAGGTTGAAGAAGCATCAGAGGTAGAAATCACACAGTATGATGACATTTGTTTCTAGTGTTTCACTGTGTTTCTGGGGACATGGTGGTGGAAAGGAAAAGAAAAGAAAAAAGAAAAGAAAAGAAAAGAAAAGAAAAGAAAAGAAAAAAATGATTTAGTACATGGCCACTTTGAGTTTAAACACAGATGCTGATACATATATGGATATTTGGAGCACTATTTAGATATAGATAGTAAAATTGTCTGATATTCCTCATGCAGTAAGTGTTCTCAGAATGCATCTCGGAATAAAGGTGTTTGCTGTAACAAACATCCATGGCTGGTAAATAATGTATATCACAAGCAACATCTAGAAGTTAGAATGTCTACCCACACATATTCAGACACACATCTGGACTTCATTGTGTTGACCAGTGGCCCCAGTTGGATCATGGGTGAAAGCCAAGGCTGCGTGCACCATAGTGCGAGCGTTCCATCACTCTGGCCCCGGCTTGACAAGGGCTTCAGCAGTTGCATGCTGGGAAGGGGATTCAGTATCAACCAAATGGAATATTCACCCGCATCACCTGTCCAAGTGTATTTTTCTGACCGGAGCAATCATGCGCATGCACACAAACTCTCTCTCTCTCTCTCTCACACACACACACACACACACGCACACTCATAGTCACCTCACAGCAGGTCAGACATGTGACAGGTAAGGGCAAAACTCAAACGTCAGCTTTTAGAAAAAGAAATTCGGATTTCTTTGGCAGACTCTATGTTCAAGCCAAATCAAGTATAATTGAGGCCCATGCGTGTAAATGCTGCACGCAGACACTCTCGTCGCTCTCCTCTTTTGTTCCTTGGTATCTGTTGCACTCTGAAAGGTCACATCTTTTTCCTCATCATTTACCTCTAATGCAGCAGGATGTGGCACGGTCAGATGTCACGCGGTCAGGCTGGATGGCCAGGTAGACACGCGGACGCTAATAAGGATCATGCATTAGTGTCATCTCTAATGAGCCATTTGCTCTGGGCACAGAAAGGCCAACCCAGGAGATTTACTACGTCCCCAAAGGTCCCTGCTAATGGCTGCCTGGGAACTGACAGCCACAGAGCTATTGTTTCGTAGCGCTGGGAGCTCTTCTCTCTTCATTTAAAGAGTTCAGACCGGATTGTACAATAGATATCTACTCTCACCATATTTATTTATTTATTTACTTATTTATCATTTGCTGCACATTTTTTTTTTTGTCAGCATTTACGAATAGAATGGGCACAAGTCATTGTGAAAGCCGATCACTTCAAAGAATGGTCGCAGGTCAAGTATTGATTTGTATACCTCGCATACGTCCCTGGGGCGACCGCTGGGTTTATTATGGCCTTGTAATAAAGTCATCATGGACCTGACCTTGACAGGCATGATGGCTGTTACAGAAAAACGATGAAGGCTTAATAATGGAATATCAATACGTATATGGTGTATGAACATTCATTGTGTTGCTCTCTTGTTAGAGGTGTTTGCCTAATCGTCTAACTGCCACACACATGCGTCTCTTTTTTTTAATATAAAGTAAATGACCCTCTGTAAATTAAGGAAAAGAAACCATAATAAAACACACATGCAAACACAAACACAGTGCTCAAATAGTTATATTGGAGTAACCTTTGTCCAAGCACCGATATTTCACACAGCTCCCCCTGCTTGCTTGCTGCTTGTTAGCTATATGCATCCTCCATCAGGCAGCTTCTTTTAGTCGGTGGATAAGCATCAGTCACACAGCGAAATAGGACAAAAAGATCAATCTAAATGTAACCTTTTCACTGTGTGTATATATAATAAAGGTATGGGTGAAGGGTTGTCATTGAGGCTAATGCTCAGGACAAACTGTTACTCAGTGCTGCTGTCTGCTGCTGACATTCAGATTTTTTTTTTTTTCCATAAGCTCCATTTTCAGTATTTGAAAACCTGTGCCACTTATAATGTATTATTAACTTGAAAGAAACATTAGGCAAAAAAATGCAACAAATTAAATAATTCACATAACGTAAAGGATAGTGTTGAAAAAAAAGTTAAAACAGGATTTTTTTGGAATTTAAGTATCTATCTATGGGACAAATTTGTTTTTTAACATGTCTGTAATGTTATGTACAAAACTATCCACTATTTCCAAACATAACTTTAAATAAATAAAATAAATAACTTTACCAAAGAACATTTGCATGCCTGTAACAAAAGCGAAATATTAAATAACAGACCTGTTGAAAAAAAAAAAATTTTTTTTTTATCAGATTCATATTTTCCAGCATGCTCAGTAAAACCTAACAGCTGATTATCTAACACTACTGATTATTTTTAAGCTAAGAGTTTTCACACCAAATGTTTATTTTATTAGTTTTTAGTGCTCTTTATATAAGTCCCTTTTATGTAGAAATGCTTTTAAAGGCATCTTTGCTTATGGTATTTTTTTTTTTTATATGTGACTTTAGGTTTTACTTAGCATGCTGGAGAATATAAGTTCTTCCTCTACACACACACACACACACACACACACACACACACACACACACACACATATATATATATATATAACCGTTATGAAGGCTTTACAGAGTATAAGTAGCAGATACATCTCAATATCAACTGTTCAAAGTATATTATTTATTTATTTAAGAAATAAAAAGACCATTCAATTAGAGGGTGTGTCCAAACTTTTGACTGGTAGTATCATATAATTTGAGCCACAAGAGCTAGAACAGGTTTTACCCTGATTGTCTGTCCTGTTACAACAATCACATGTCCAAAATAAGGTTGGGACCGGCCAGGGTCGTATTGCCCATAGGGTTAAGTGTCTTGCCCAAGGACACAACAGTAGTGACCCAGCAGTGGCAGGGGTTGAACCCCTCACCCTCCAATCAGTACTCCAGAGCCCCAAACTGCCTGAGCCACCACTGCCCTTCCTTATGAATACAATCAAGTGATGTTAACTATATACTTATTTAATGATAGTTTAATTATTGCTATTCATTGTGACACAAAACATGTATGCTGCATCAGCTCATCTTTCAAGCTGAGCTGAAAACACCTACGCAGCTGTCAGTCATCCTGGGCTCATGTGATGCTTTTTTTATATGAACAAAATGACTTATCCTTCTTTTTGTGTTGTTAAATGGACTGTGTGTGTGTGTGTGTGTGTGTGTGTGTGTGTGTTTGTTTGTTTTATATCACTGCAATACCCTCAAATTCCCTTACTGTATCAAGCGTCTCACTGCACCGGAGGTGTCTATTAATGTCATGGCAGCTTCTACATTTATAAAATTCCACAAAATACTGGGAAACTTTTAAGCAAAACATAGACTTACATAGCTACAATCAGTGCGTATTATAGGTGTAAAAAATTTTTTCATGAATAAGAGACAACAAATAATTTGTCACTCACTATGTCTTATTCGACTCCAAAAGGATAATTTTTTTTTCTTTTGTGGTTTCACATACAGCAGCAATAGTCATCAGTAAAGATAAACAAAATGGTATCAAGTTAAGGATTTTTTTTTAAAAATCTAGCACAGGGTTTAGATTGGCGGCACGGTGGTGTAGTGGTTAGCACTGTCATCTTACACCTCCAGGGTCCAGGTTTGATTCCCAGCTGTGTGCATGGAGTTTGCATGTTCTCCACTTGCTTGGTGGGTTTCCTCTGGGTACTCCGGTTTCCTGTCCCTTTTTAAATATCACTCCCAGAAAATACATAGCATTTCCCAGGGTGCATTTTATCCTGTTTTTCATATAGCTGATGTTATAAAACAGCTATATTTCATACCTCTATAATGCATTATACACAATTTCACCAGCAATCCAGAAGTGGTTGCCAATGACAATAAATGACCTCTGCAACAAAGACACAATCCTCAAAAAATTGGGTCTCTAAGGGATGGTCTGTCTTTTTGTCCATCAGTCAGTCAGTTGTGAAAAGGTTTTTTGACAAAAGTGGCAACACTAATCAATCTGTGTTTTGAATCTGTGTTAGTGGCTCAGTGAAAAATGGGTTTATTCT
>JAOVVA010000048.1:7371258-7383064 GCA_028565275.1 Leiocassis micropogon
CATAATAATAATAATAATAATAATAATAATAATAATAATAAGCATTCACATTAGGCTAGCTAGATTTGGGAAAATGCAACATGTCTGATTCGAGTAGCTAATGCACAATGAAAAATTATTTTATTAGTTTATTAAAAAAGTTGCTGATATAGACTGTAAATACTGCTTATCCATCACTTTATGCATTTATGTCTGTCTATAATAATATATTTATGGCTCAGCTTGAAATATGTCCATCATACACACAAAAAAAGTGTAAAAGAATTACATGGCATCTATCTTACCTTCCTTACTCATCTATTGGAGGCATGGAAAAAGTGGAGGGACATACTGATGTATAATGATGTCACCATTTGCAAAAATTCCCTATAATTTTATTAAAAGTCTTTTTTTAGTTGATGTTATTGATAACAAGTTGAATATTCATGCACGTTCACAGATCCTGGCATTTATTAATGAGGGGAAATGCATAGGAATATTCTTATGCAATTTGTAGCAGTTTCTTTGGTTAAAAAAAAAAGTGTCACACTTACAAAACAATTTATTATCCTACATAATAAATTATAGGATCAGATCATTATAGCCAGATCATCATTTATGTCTTAGCACCTACTGTTCATATCATTCACTGCAATCTGTTGTGTTCAGTGCTAACATCAGTGCTAAGTGCATTGTTCTGTTCTTCAGGAAAGATTCAGTAGTCAATGCATTCAATATCTATTATTCTCAATATATATACATCTGGCTTTGCTCTGGGCTAATGGTGCTTTATTGTGGACACTCGAGTTTCAATGCTGTCTCTTTTGTATTTCGTTAGAGACACGAGAGAAGAAGTGAAAGTTATGGTTGGTATGGCTGGGGTGAGGGAGCTTGTTGTGAGTGTTCTGAAATCGATCTAAATGCCATTCTCGTTCGTTCAAATTCGTTCAATCATATTTGTCATGAGGTTTAGCTTGAGCCTGGAAGACTCAGACCTCTCAGTGCTCTTTTTAATTCATTAGTGAGAAAGATACACATGGCTGTCACTACAGGGCATATGAGACTTACACAAGCATTAAAATAACTGTCAAAACCTTCTTACTGTAAATCTGTTCATTTTTAAATGTTGTATAAGTGATTTTATTTAATTTTAATGATTGGAAATTGAGATCCTGTTGGAGAAATAAGCCCACAGTAATAGTTTGGTGCTTTATGCTCAGTGGATGAATTACATTTTTATTTGTTTATTTATTTATTTATTTATTTATTTATTTATTTTCATAATAGATTGTTTTAGAAGGGGTTTGCTGAAATAATTTTGAGCTATAAAACATGCACTGCAGCAGAGGTCATTTAAGGTCCGCACGTTTTTTTCTTTTTCTTTTTTAAGGATTAGCAGCTGTTTCTAAAGGAATTGACCAAAACCACTTTTCTGTCATGGAACACATAACCACTGCATGATGTACATTTAGATATAGATGTAGAGGAGTACAGCTGTGTTTTAGTGGAAACATTGAAATGCATTTTAGGCACAAATCAACTGAAATGTTTTTACAATCACCAGGAACATTACAATAACACAAAAAGTGTAACATTAACAACAGAATTACAAGAACTGTCACGATTAGCATTTAGCACACTCTATGTTAATAACCTTCTCTTTATATTCCTGTGGGTGTTGTATTATAATTAGATGGTACGTGCATTGTATGTGTGTGCTCTAATGCCATGTTACAGTATTGTTGAATTTACAGAAAACCTCATGGTTGTCAGGGATAAAGAAAATCTCCATGGGAAGGAGCTAGAAAAAATTCTGAGCTGAATCTGAAATAGCTAAAATGCTACTAATAGTTTGTAATATTTTATATATATATATATATAATTAAAATATTAGACAGATTGATTTTGTACAAATGCTAATAATATAATAAATAATATATATAATATTATATAATAAATAATAATAATAATAATAATAATAATAATAATAATAATAATTGTAGTGGTTGTAGTTGTTTGTTTGTTTACTTTATATACAAGATTTTTCCATGCTTCTGGGGGAAAGTTCTGAACTGGAGAGAACTGCTATAAATATTTTTTTCAAAATAAATATTTCCTCATCCTTAAAAAAAAATACATGCATAACATTTCATGTGCATCATATTTGGGATTGTGCATAACTGTTTGCATTTTGTAAACATATATGTATTACGTTTTTATTATGTAGTCAAAAACACTGACTAAGTGCAAAATATTATGCAAGACTAATAGCTTTAAAAAAATACAAATAAATAGCAGCATAATTATAAGGCATACTATTTGTTTTGTGTTTAAAGCAATATTCCGTGTAACTATTTTAGATTGATTGGAGGTCTGTGCATTAGGACACCCATAGCGTAAGGTCCATTGTAATATATTAAATTACTTTATTGAAGAGCTGCATGACGTTGTATCTCAATAGCACATAATCACTTCAGCTAGAGAAGCGAAAAAGCATCAGATGTTTTTGTCCCTTTTTCATTTTTTCGGGGTAATGAATCAACAATGTTTCTCTTTATATGATTTTGACTCCCCATGTCATATGAGACTACGCATAAATCGACTGATTTTTTAGGGGGAAACTGATGTATTTCTAATTTATCATCTTCTGCCACAGGCGTTCCTTTTCCCATACCGGGAGAATTTCAAAAGCCGGACACAAAGAGGACTATGGGAACTTTGCCCGCTCAGTCAATCAGACAGACACCCCATAGTGACCAAACACACAGATGTTGTTTTCTTTGAAGGGTTCAAACAAGTCTCCTTTTTTCAGCGTGTGATAACCATGTAAATAAATTTACTCTTTATTTTTTTTGTTCGGTTTGCTTTTTATGGCATATTAGAGATGATATTTTTTGGTGTCTCACAACAATCAGTGAAAGAGTAAGCTGAAACTTCAAAAGGTGTGGAGGAGAAGTGAGAGATGGAGCTGGGGCTGGAGATGGGGGTTGTGCTCTGTCTGAGTACGAGACATGGCTCAACTGGTCAGATGAATGAAGCTGCAGGGGGACGAGAGAGTTAAAACTGTGGAGCAGCTTCAGTATGAAACATCAAAGCTCCATAGACAGGACACACACACACACACACACACACACACACATACATGCACATGCAAACTTTATTCCTCTGGAAAATTTCTAGAACTGTAATACTTTCAAAACACATGTATTATGCTGTGTTACTACAATGTTGTGATGTTATTTTCCTATTCTGCAGTTCTCTTTTTGTCCATTAGAGGACGTTCAATAGCAGCAAAGAAGTCAGTCTCAGTAGGGATCCAGCACATCTACAGAAAGAGAAAGAGAGAGAGAAAGAGAGAGAGAAGCCATGTCTTGAATTGGATAGATTGTATGGCCTTTCAAAACATGAAGTATTAAACACAATGGCAAAAAAAAGTGAGAGCTGACATGTCGATATCAGTGAAGAGCCATGATAATGAAATAATAATAAAAAAAATTACCAAATTTCCCCAAATCCCCACAATATTTAAGAATTGTCCTCGTTTGGCATCGCCCCGTTTCATCGTTCGTTCCTTTGGCCAAACTGCCAGTCCCACACGAAGGCTGTATATCAATAATACATGCTGCATGTGTTTCCCATCCTGAAAAAACAGGGCAAACACATTTACCAGTGTCAGTTTTATCCTCTTGTGATTCCTTGCCTTTACTGAGGCCTCAGTTGCCAATTTACTGCCAAGAACACTATTTAAATCACCTTTAAGTGTCTGAATAAGATGTATAGCTAGAGTAAGTCAATGCTAGATTGATCTGGTAAAGGGCACTACTTGCGTATTTTAATCACATTAGCCGGCCATTACTCATTTATCCACTAATTCATTATTCGATTTGTCTCCATGAATATTTAACAATGTCTTGACATCTTTATGGACTGCTTGTTCTGCCGCGCAATTAGAAAGAGAACTGTCTTTCAGTAGCCACATGGTTGCCATCAAATGGCAAATTTATGGATGGATTGATGCAAAGGTCACATGATTCTGCCTTTAAAAAAAATCCTTAATTTGGCTTCTTTGACATATCCAGTGATATAATCATTTAGCATTTTTTCTTTCTCACCAATAATTTCATATTCTACTGGCTGACACCAAGTATGTGCCCTGCAGAAAGAATCACGCTGCAAACTGCTAGCTGCCTGGTGGAAACCACCAAGCCACAAGACTATAAACACTCCTCCACCATCACATGATAGACACCATAAAAGACAGGAATGAAGATAAAGACAAAACCACAATTGGCCAAAAGCTTTTGGTCCAGCTCGAAGGAATGACAGCAAGAGAGCTCAAATTTGAAGATGGAGAAAGATGAAATAAGTCCATGTTCTTTAAGGGTGTGAGAAAGATTTACAGATTTAAAGGCAGTTGCGTCATCATGGAGGCCAACGCTGTTGGAAATCACTCTCCGCGATCAAAACAGTGAGAAATATAGACGTGTTTGAAAGTTCAAGCCTCATAAATTGCCACAGAATCCTTTACTGGTGTGACTTGTGTTACAGCTAAAAAGGAATTCTGGCTAAACAAGTTGGGCAGCTTGAGGCTGATCTCATGATAAATTGGAAGCGATGTGGTTGGATAACACTGATTTTATTCAAATTTTTTCATAAAAAGGCAGATCAGCTTGCTGTCTGGGTGGGTTTGCTCCTGGTTCTGTAGTTTCCACTCACTTCAACCGGGTGTGCCCCCTGAATTGAATGTTGGTCCTTGCACCCAGGATTCCCAAGATAATCTACAGATTGTTTGCATCCTTACCAGAGTAACTAACATGACTGAGTAAGGTGAATGAATGAGCTGAATAAATAGGCTTTGAACACTATCATCATGAATAACCTCAACCTTATCCTTATATATATATATATATATATATATATATATATTTATCTATATGTAACACAAGTAAGGTAATTTGTTAGAATGTGAATCCATGTTGTCCTGAGTGGTCACCTAATTTTATTTATTTAATGGGCGGCACTAAATAAATGGGCGGTTGGTGTAGTGGTTAGCACTGTCGTCTTGCACCTCCAGGGTCCGGGTTCGATTCCCATCTCTGTGTGCATGGAGATTGCATGTTCTCCCTGTGCTTGGTGTGTTCCAGTTTCCTCCCAAAGATCTGCAGATTAGGCTAAATGGCATTCCCAAATTGCCTGTAGTGTGTGAGAGTGTGCATGTATGTGTGTGGGCCCTGCGATTGATTGGCACCTTGTCCAGAATGTACCCCACCTTGTACCCTAAGTTTTAGGGGATAACCCCCCCCCCCCCCAATGAATGAGTGATTAAGTATTTATTTAATTAATTAATGACTTACTTATTTACAGTCAGATTTATTTGTGACTCAGTGTGTGAAAACCTAGCTAAAGCCTCTCTCTTTTCTAAATAACTGTTTTTTACATGGTGGCATAATGGCTAGCACTGTGGCCTCACACCTCCAACGTTGAAGGTTCGAGTCCTGCCTCAGGTCTGCGTACATGGAGTTTGCATGTTCTCCCCATGATTGTTTGGTTTCCTCCAACAGGCCAAACACATGCAGGTTAATTGGCATTTCTAAATTGTCTATACTTGTAAATTGTATTGTGTGCTTGTGTGCCCTGAAATAAATTGGTACCCTGTGCAGGGTGTGCCCCACCTAGGGATTAGGCATCCCATTACCCTGTGCAGGATAAGTGAGAGAGCTTATTTTTGCTTTTATTTTGCTTTTTTCTGGCATCTCACCAATTCAACAACAACAACAACAACAACAACAACAACAACAGATAATCAACATTAAATTAAACGGCACCGGAATTCAAATTGGCCATGTTTGTTTGTTCATTCTCTCTTCTTGATTAAATCATCTGCTTGTCAATTATAATCCGAACACCTCTTTCATATCATTCATATTCTTCTCTTTGTGCATTTTCTTCTTATCAAGAAAACTGCACATAATATGAAAGTCTGTTTGTCATATATTGTATACAATAGTGGACAAATCGCTTGATGTGCCAGATTATTAGTCTAAATTCACCAGTGACCAGAGAACAAGGTTTGACAACCAGGCAAAATTTGTCATTATTTAAACATAATCTATACATGTAAGAAAACTGTAAAGTCTGCATAAAGTCTGTACATTCAAGATATTTGCTGAAAAAATAATTTGGGGGAGGGGCATAAGATGAGTAGGAGAACACATCAAGATGGTTTGGAATTTTTGTCTGTGTGTCTTTTTGCGCACGCATCACATACTACATTTTAATGGGGTTTTCACAGGTGTATTTGGCCGAGCTTGAGCTTTATGGTCTTTATATCATAAAAAAAAAAAAAAAAACTAGGAAAAATCATTAGTTCAGATGGTGCTGTATATTTTTTTATATCCTTGCTTATGAGTGAGTAATTGAAATCTTAAAAAAATACTTGTTAAACACAATCTCACACCTTCATTCCGCGCACTTCACAGTCACATGTAAAAATTTTAGTTCATTCCAAAACCGTTGTACAAAAAAGTTATACATTTTTTATGCGCTCATGGGTGTGCAATTAAAGTTCATGCAAACAAAGTCTAGTAGAACACATGGGAGTGTGATATACACCTTTCCTGCACTACACCACTATCTGATCCAAGAGTATCGGAGAAACAGTTTTAACTAGGAGGATTACTTATACGTGCATAGGCGATCTCTAACTAATCACACAAGCTTGTGGAAAATCACAGCAATTGTACTGCTCCCAAACCTGGGAGCTCTGTGTCAGGAAGGGGATCCAGGATAAAGTCTGTGCCAAGGTGCATGTGGATCGGATGATCTGCTGTGGCGACCCCTGGAAGGGACCAACAACAACAACAACAACAACAATAATAATTAGAAGAGCAATATCATTTAACAATTTAACTATTGACGTCTTATGTAAATGTTCATTTCTGAATCCACCACCAACTTAAATCACTCACTCTCACTCATTGTCTATACCGCTTAGTCCTGTATTTAGGGTCGCGGGGGGCCTGGATCCTATCCCAGGAGACTTAGGGCACGAGGTGGGGTACACCCTGGACAGGGTGCCAATCCATCACATTTAAATCAATCATACGAATTTACTTAAAATAATTGGGCTCATATGTATTCATGTCAGTTGGCATGGTGACTAGCTAAGCTTCACGTGTTTGCCGTGTTTCCTCTGGGTACTACAGCTTTCTACCACAGTCCATAGAGACACTGGGTAGGCTGATTGGTGTTTCCAAATTGCTCATACTGTATGACTTGATGTATGACTGTGTGTGTACCTGTGCCCTGTTATGGGATGGCACCCCATCTAGCCTGTCTTGAACTACTCAATTTCCTGGCATAGGATCCAGGCTCTGTGACCCTACACAGGATAAGCAGTATAGACCATGGGTGGATGGATAAATTCCTGTAAGCATAGAAACATAATAATGTTTTTTGAGGGGTAATTTACAATTATTTAAAAGCGACATTGAAAAATGAAAAGACCCAAATATGAACAAGAAAAAAATCTTTCACTTCATAGAGAACAATGTATACTGAATTTAAAATTATAACTGGATTTAAAATAATAAAATGCACGTCCAATGTGACCACACTAAAACTAAAAGACTATTTAAAGTCGTCAATAAATGACCAGTAATTCTTGGGGGAATCAAATACCCTGATGCTTTAGAAAAACATCTGATCAGGTCCTGATGCACAGTGTGTAAATGAGTCTTACTTACTCACTCACTCATCATCTATATCGCTTAATCCTGTATTCAGGGTCGCGAGGGCCCTGGAGACTTAGGGTGGGGTACACCAGGACAGGGTGCCAATCCATTGCAGGGCACACACACACACACTCATTCACATGCTACGGGCAATTTGGGAACGGCAATTAGCCTAATCTGCATGTCTTTGGACTGTGGGAGGAAACCAGAGTACCCGGAGGAAGCCCACCAATCAGAAGGAGAACATCAAACTCCATGCACACAGAGGCGGGAATCAAACCTGGCTGGGAATCAAACGTGGCCCCTGGAGGTTCAAGGCAACAAAACTAACCACTAAGCCACCGTGCTGCTGGTAAACGAGTCTCTAATGTAAAATAAAAAAATAAAATGGTAGTTTGGTTTCGCTTCTGAATGTAATGTGCAAAGGTAAAGTGTGACGTGATGCCGCCACAGTTTGCACACAGCCATATAGAGTAAATGTCATTAAAGCGTGACTTGCACTGATCAGTCTCAACATGATCCCTTGGTTTCAGCAAACTGTTTCAGTGTTTATAGCTAACATTTGACATTTTGATTCAAATCGACTCTCCACATGTTCTTACTCATTGACTGACTCAGCAGCCTCAGACAGAGAGAGAGAGAGAGAGAGAGAGATGCAGCTGGTCAGCAGCAGGCAGCCCTACTGCTGTTCAAAGATGGAGGTTTCTCTGTACATGGTTTGCATTCCTCTGGTCCTTTTGAAGCTGTACATTTCCTCCATCGTACGGCAGTCACTCACACGACATGTTCTTCATCTAGCCATCAAACAGCATCAATGGGAAAACAAAAAGTGTGTGGAGGGGTGGATACACTTAGAGGCTCAGATGTAATGTAATACCCATCACTATAATGTATCTGTAGCATCAACTATACAAACTAGCAGAATAGCTACCTAATAGCTAGCTGTCCAAATAGAAACTGGTGTGATAAATAAATACAAACTGTGCAGTGTACTGTAGCATGTCAGGTTGTATTGGTAGCTGTAAGCATTCAAGCTGAGAATTAGCAATACAGCACTGTACAAACTGCCAATGCGAGCTAACCTCTGAAAAATTAGCCATAAAGATGTGTTCGCTTGGACTTAGCTAATGTTTTTCCATATTGATTTCTTGGTTTGAAAAAAAAAAGGGGTATCATTCTGTCATCTGAGCCAGAAGGCTTTATTGTTTGTGAAATCTTGCATTTCATATGTTTATGAATTTAAATGAATTTTTTTTTTTTTACTTTAGTTCAAGCAATGAATTTGAACTTGTGCATTTACAGCAAACGAATAAAGTTTTAAATAAATGACTAAATAAATGTAGATTCTTTCTTATATAATGAATATGACTACTTTCTAGCCTTTTATAGTTTATATGTAGTATAATAAGCATCATATCCGATTCATCTCTCATAGCTGATTTGTTCCTACCGCAATAGTTGCTTCGAAGAAAACAGAAAAAGAAGAACAGAAATTCAAATTTTATTTGTCACAGTCATTTCACAGTATTTCACAGTCATACACAGTGAAATACTCATACGATCGCCTGTGACCTTAAAAATAAAAGCTTATAGATAAGAAATAAATATGAATAAAAAAGAAATACAATAGAAAATAAATTTAACTAGGATAAAAATTAAAATATTCTGTACAAATAAAGACATTCTGTACAATATAGAAAAATATAGAAATTTAGTGTAAATAAGAAAAATGAGGAAAAATGACTGGGGGGTGTGCAAATATGCATGAAAAGTGTCTTATTAAAGTTGACTTGTGTGCAATGATCCAGAAATGAAAATATAGATATGTACAGTAAGTGTAAGTCTCCATGAATGTCCCGGAAACCACTGGATTTTACCTGCATACAGGTTCTTCTTCTAGAATCTCATCTCATACTACTTAAGCTATACCTGGAACCTATGCCATTGGACTCGGGGCAAGTATGAACACACACACACACACACACACACAACAGGCAATTTGGAAACGCCAAATGACCTAATCTGCTTGTCTTTGGACTGTGGGAGGAAACCGGATTACCAAAAGAAAACCACACATACACACACACAGACAGACAGACCGACCTTTGGTGGCATTCGAACATTAAACGCTGGAGAAGTGAGGCCACAGTGCTAACCACTACACCACTGTGCGACTCTTCCAGAAGCCTAAACCAAAAAACAATCTACTACTCAATATATACAGTATATCACAATTGACCGCACATGGTTTCTAAAAATCGGAACTATAATGGTCACTATTCACCTCCACAGTCCCTAGATGGACTACAGAGGTGGGTGGATGGATAGATGGATATTTAAAATTAAAAGCATATTCATATTCATATACATTTTTAAATACACTATGTAAGGAGTAAAACACTTAAGGGTGTACTATAATAAGAAAATAATCAACAGTGGGGTGTCATTTTATTTTATAATTTTTTTAGCGTAGTTTGTTCAAAATGTTTTATTCTTTTTATACCTTATGCAAGGATTTGCAATAAAAAAATAAAATAAATAATAACTATGTAATACTTTCTGTCCATTTATAGTAATGTGTAATGGCAAACAGTGTAGAAGCTGGAAACAGGTCTTCTCTCATTTTACCACCAAACTGCAAAGCAAAATTTTTCTGTCCTAAAAAATATTTCGGAAAATATACTGCAACTAAAACAAACAGTGTGCAGCGTATAATCACTACCGAATCATGTGCGTCACACATTTTCACCTTCCCACACCCGTTGACACGGCCCACATGTGTTCCGACACAATCGACTGCACTTCAAGCATTTCTCCATTTCTCTTTCAAAGGCAGGAACTGATGAAGCGGGGCGTTCGTGTGCACGGGGGCAGCAATGCCGCGCGCACAATCTCCTAGACAGCGTTGTTTTAACAGAAGGAGCTGCAGCGGTGTGGAACCGGCCTGTTTCTTGGGGAGGTCAGGGAGAGGACACTGGAGCTCGAGCCGGCCACTGTAGGTGGGCTCTGTTTGATCCTCCACCTGCTGAGACAACTTCACTTAGAAACATTGTTCATCTCCTCTGCTCCGGTGCTGCAGGTCCTGCTGACCAAGGCCGTGGGGTTCAAGTCAACAGCACCGGATCAGGAAGGTCTTTGTGTTTGGGACTTATTTTTCTGTGGTTTGACCCACAGACTACAGAGGGTCAACATGAGGATCGGTGCTAATCCTTGGGGTTATGATCCTTGGGAGCAGGTTCATGCATACATGTACATGCAACAGATAGCCTTCGAAAATACAGTGCTGGTCTGATTGGTTTTAATTTTCACAAGGAAACCAGCAAAATATGTATCCATAAAGATTGTTGTTGGTTCTTTGGCTGTTCCTGTCGAAGGTGTCGCCACAGAGGACCATCTAATCTACACAATAACTTGGCACAGGTTTTACGCCCAATGCCCTTCCTGATACAACCCTCCCATTTTATTCAGGCTTGGGACCTACACTGCATCCAGTGGTTGGGGTTTTGGGCACTGGGTGGGAATCGAACCCAGGCCTTTAACCATGGCAGGCCAGAACCCTACCACTGAGCTACTGATGCTCCATGTATCCATCAAGGTATTCTAGTAAAATGATTTTACACCAATAGGTTACTGTCTAGCTGCCTTTGTTACTACTTCTTTACTTTTGGTAGATTGATTGTCCAATCAAAGCTCTGTGTGGGAATGAGAGTGCTTTAGTGTCTTGTGACTGCCTTGTCTGTCTGTGTTCCTCTGGATGGTTTAACATTCTTCAGGTTTATATTAATCCTGTTGTCCAAGCAACTGTTCACTGGGTTGATTGATGTTTACAAAATTTTATTTCACCAAAATGTTCCAAATATGTAAATTTGTAAGAGGTTTTTTTTTTTTTTTTGTGGTTTGGGAAGAGCAGCGTGTTTAGTGTTAGCAGTCATGCAGCGTGTCCTCTTCCTCCTTCCTGTGTCATCCATCTCGTCTCACCCAAACAGCATGCTGGAACCCCTGAGAAAGGAAACCATTGCTCATACACACACACACACACACACACACACACACACACACACACACACACACACACACACACACACACACACACA
>JAOVVA010000048.1:7394984-7405102 GCA_028565275.1 Leiocassis micropogon
GGGGGGGTTAAGGTGGCAACTTGGTGATAGTGCTGGAGATTGAACTTGGGACGTTTCAATCCGTAGTTTCGTTCCAACATCTTAACCACTGTTCTACACCTGCGCCATATATGACTACAAATTACAAAAAAAAAAAAAAAAAGTCAGGTGTTGTACATACAGTACATTTTGTTTGTTTATCATTTTGTGTCATTTGTGCACTTTTACTGCATAACATGCTTAGTCTATTTAGTTTTATTTTCTCAGTAAATTTGTTTCGGAAAACTCAGCAATCGAGACATAATCGACAGAATTTATATTTATCACACCAGATATTTTACATACATGTGCTTTCTGGATGTGTCAGTAAATAAGGAATTAAATAAACTGAGCTAAATTGGAATAAAATCCAGTCTTAGCGTATTTATTTGGTCAAGAGCTTTCCAGTAATTATAGTCATAATCTAAACATTCAATACACTAGCAGTCAAGTAAAGGATTATCCATTAGGTAAAAATGAAAACAGGTGTAAATTAATAAACAGGAAGCAACAACAAAACATATCATGTAAAGCATGTAGACTGTGCATGCTGTGCAGTGAAAAGCATCATGCTCTGAGGGGAAATGTAACACCCACTCTACTTTGAATCAAGAAATATTCCAATTTAGGAGTGTCTATCTCACCTGCAGTGTATGTGTGACAACTACAGACAAAACATTTTGTCTGTAATGGTTAGGAGGAAAGGTTAATTCCAAACTAACTTAAAGGAAATTAAGGGGCAGTTGTTTGGGAGAAAAAAAAAATCAATTTTGTGAAGCATAGTTTTGTAGCATGCTATCTTTATCCAGTCAATAAGGAATGCACTGCAAGATGTCATGATGAAAATAATCTCTCCCCATTTTGCTCTTACTGTGCATACATGGTTAGACGAGTATTTTCCAGGAAGTTGACTGGGCCAACATGGACCTCATAAATGGCCTCCAAGAACTCCAGATCTTACTCCATGTGATGTTTTTCTGTGGGGCTACGCAAAGGAGGAGGTGTACAGGACAAAGCTTCGCACACTGGAGGGCTTGGACGCACGGATTCAGGAGGTTCTCAGCAATATCCCCAGCCATGTCCTTCAGAAGACATTCCATCCATGTGCATTCCATCTCCAAACGTTTAAAGAAACTGGTTGATGCCACTGGTGCCTATGTTGAAATTTAAAGATTTGTATTAATTTTCTGTGTAATAAAGGTACATGTACATTTTGTTCCAATAAATTTGTATTAGAAATATGGACTTTATTACCAATTTTTAATGCCTGGTTACTTTTCACCCAACCTGTAGTTCTATGCATTTTTTTATTATTTTAAACTTGAAATTGTCTTATTCTATTGGCAGACAGTCTTGCTTTTTTATAAGAAAAACAAAGAGCTTCACACAAATTATCTGCTAATAAAATAAGACCTTTTCAAGCTTGAAAAGAATAATGGTATCTAGATATTCTGGAAACAATTTATTAAAGATACTAGCTGAGTTTGCCTAAATTCAGGACACTTTCATTTTATAAACATGACATTGAGAATCTTAAGTCAGTAAAAATGACTTATTCACTCATTCTCTATAGCGCTTATTAATGTAATGGGAGGCCTAAAGCTAATCCCAGTGTACTCGGAACATGAGGTGGGGTACACCATATCCATGCACAATGGGCAACCTGGGAACACCAATGAACCTAATCTGCATGACTTTTTGAATTGAACCCTCACCGCCGGAGGCGCATGGCTACAGTACTAATCACTACGTCACCATGTCTGTGAAGATTTTCAGTCATCCAGGTGAGATTATCTGGAAGTTGAATCATGTCAATGTCTATTGGACTCCTTTCTTATTAGGTAGGTATGTTTCACTACTCATCTAAGTAGCAGACTATAGAAACTACTTGGATATAGATCGCTTTATCCTGTATACAGTTTCACAGGGGTCTGGATCCTATCCCAGGAAACTTGGGGCAGGGTGACAATCAACCGCAGGACACACAAACATACATATACTCACATACTCATTTACATCTGCATGTCACATCTGCACTAATCTTCATGTCTTTGGACTGTGGGAGGAAACCGGGGTACCTGGAGGAAGCCCTCCAAGCATGGGCAGAACATGCAAACTCCACGGACACATTGGCAGGAAATCAAACCTGGATCCTGGAGGTGCAAGTGCAGTGCTAAGCAATAAGCCACCATGCCCCCAAGTGAAACGTATCTACCTAATAAGAAAGTCCAGTTGACATGACTCAAGTTCCAGAACATGCTTTGCAACAATGACCGTTGTCAAAGCGCTGTACATACAGTATAACATTTAAAAATTTTAACTTATTCAACAAAAAAATATAGGCTGAATGGAATCACTTAACTTTTCTTTCCCTTTTTTTTTTTTTTTTTAACATTTATTGGTGTTCATATACAACATGATGGGTTTTCAGATCACTTTTTATTGTCATATATTTATAAATTCTTTCACTACTGAGAGTTTAATTATGAAATTCACTGGAATCTCAAAACTCAGATTTCTCTCACTCAGCTCTTTAAGAGTCCAATCATTTAAACATAATTACCAGTCACATGATCATCTGCGTTATCAGGGCTATGTTACCAGCTCGACATGATACATTTTCTTTCTTCCTAAACATCTGTAATGTGAGAACAAATTAAACGCTTTCATGTGTATTACTTTATGTTGATGTTTGATGAACTACAGGCTGCAAGAAGCTCTTTTGGGAAATCTCTGCAGACTTGAACAATTCCACAGGCGTAATTGAAAAACTGATTGTCACTGATGGGTGGATAATATCCGGCAGGTCTTGTCTTATTGCGTTGCCTGTGACAACAAGCGGTGCATGCTTGAGCAGACAGTAACAGAACCCACGAAACATGACCCTCTGAATAACCCTGAGCAGCATGGTGCCCTCGGAGAACTTCACAGCTACACCATATTCGCACCGACACACACCGACGCAAAGTGAAAACCGTCCTTGGTAAAAAAAAAAAGAAAAGAAAAAAGAAAAACGCCATGATGACGATACAGGCCGTTATTTGAAATTGAAAGAATGTGAAGATAGTTAATAGTTGCACTCCCAGCTGAGGGCTGGCTGTCACGGCTGTGTGGCTCCACTGCTTAATGTACACTCATGCTCCATCTCATCTCTTGTTCCATTATTCCAATCTTCAAACTGCCGTTTCATGCACACTTGGGCTGGCCCCATGCAGGCCTCGCTATTTATTGAATACATTTTTTACACCACAAAACATTTTTTCCACCTGAGCTGCTGCTTGCAACTTTTATGACCAGAGATATATCTTAGAGCAAGGGAGAGTGAGAGAGAGAGAGAGAGAGAGAAGAGCTTTTCTCTTCTCTATAACAAAAAACGCACCCTTCATTTGTTTGCCACACGCCTAGAATTGATGTGAATGAGCAAGCGTGGTGCAATCGCGATGCGCCCACCGTTTGTTTCTATCATTTTCTTTCAGTGTATTGTTTAAGAGCAGGTCATCATGACTCTCGTATCATGCTTTTTTTCATATGGAAAATAAAAGCAGTAAACAGATGCTCCCATGCTGTGAGCGGTGGTAAGGATGCTGTGAGAAAGGGTAAGTAAACGCCAATCAGTGTGTTCAAGATTATAGAGGTGTTGTGGATGATTTCCCAAAAGAGCTGCTCATGTCCTGAAATTCAACACTCCCCATTAAATATCAACATGCCTCATACAAGCATGAACCTGTGTATGAATATGGGAAATCTGCTGTGCCATGTACATAACTGTAAGAAGAAGTTAGGCCTTCTGCATGAATCATAATCAGAACTCAGGAAACAAACAATAGATTTGTGGATCTGAGCAGATAGGTTAAGAAAATGGCACAATACATCTAGATACTCAGAGTAAAATAGGTTGAATATATTAAGAGTAAGTTCATAATGACTACTTGACCTTTTCAGTGATTTGTGCTGTATTGGCTTTTCTGTGGGCATGAGCGAGCCTTGTGTGCACAACTGACTATATGCTGGCCAAAAAGGCAAAGCAATATCCCCAAATATTACTAGGAATCAGTGGGAGGTCTTGCCAGACCAAAGAGAGGTTTTGCACCATTCCACCCTGTTGTGTTGCTTGCACAGACATAGGGTCCTCTTCTAGAGTTCTCTTTCCATGCACACATTGACAGGAATCAAACCTGGCCGGAAATTGAAACTGATCCAGGAGGTCCACTAAGCCACCGTGCCCCGAAGTGAAACGTATCTACCTAATAAGAAAGAAGTCCAGTTAACATCACTCAAGTTCCAGAACATGCTTTGCAGCAATGACCATTGTTAAAAGTGCTATACATATAACGTTTAAAAATTTAAACTTATTTTAAAAAAGCAAAAAATACAATTTATTGGTATTCATATACAATGTGATGGGTTTTCAGATTTTCACTTTTTATTGACATATTTTTTCATTATTACACTACTGAGAGTTTAATTATGAAATACACTGGAATCTTAAAACTCTGATTTATCTCACTCAGCTCTTCAAAAGTCCAATCATTTGGATGGAATCAGATGGAAACCTCACCTGACAAAATGGACATCTAATTTACATGGTTATCTGATTTTATGCTAAAAAAAAAAAAAATATATATATATATATATATCTACACAAAGCAAAAGCAATCGCTGTGGATTGAAAAGTACAAATCAAATTCTTTGGTCACAATTATCAAATATATTTTTGGAGAAATAAAAGGAAAATACAGGTTTATGGCAGCCAGTGATAAAGGAAACATTGCATGGATTGCAAGAATGGATTACATTAATATCTTGTTTTTTTTTTTGTTTTTTTTTTTACAAATCTTTGAAAAAAAAACAACAGATGCTTAAAAAGAGAGTGATTGCTTAGACATCTGACCAACATCCAAAACATTACCATAAACTACTTTAAGAAACAAAACCAGAGAATGTACCATGGCGTTAGTATATCTCACAGCCGAAATGTTCTGCAAGAAAGAGTGGTGAAAATTAATTCAACAAGAACAGAAAGACTAGCACCTGGCAGCAAAAAAAAAGCATTTACAACCTATAATATTTGCCAAACATGTGTTACTAAATACTGATTTAGAATGGAGTCCAAAATATATGTTTAGGTAGTAATTGCATTAATATTTGCAGAAAAGAAACACTTGCTGCAGTGATTGTAGAAACTTAAAAAAATAAAAAATAAATAAAAATAAATAAATAAAAGGAAAAATTAACAATATAATAATTATGTAATTGCATAAGTGGTGCTCATACATCTGTATACACCGGTGTAGTTGGAATGTCTGAAATAAGAGGTTGGGATAATTCATATAAAAATATGGTTATATATTTTATAAAAATCTGATCATTTTGATTCATACACATTCTCACATTTCATGAACATTTCTCATAATGTTCTTTTGATTCGGCAAAGTTGCTTTGCAGCAATGATCACTGTTAAAAACACCATACAAATAAAATTGAATTTAACTGAATTGAACTAAATTGAATTTAATTGAATTGAATATTCTAATCAGTGCATGAGCCAGTCACGTTCAGATGGGGGATTTTGGGGGATTTCCTGTAGAAACGTATTTGCTTACAATCTACCAGAGATGCAATGCTTATGGCATTCATGTTTTTCTGTTACATAGTGCTAGTCTGTTGGGACTCATGGTGTTAAGGCAGCCCAAGTCTGGATCTAATTATCAAGACCTGAGGTGCTGCTGAGTTCTAGATTGGAGCACCCCAGACACTTAACAAGTTCTGATATATCAGTGTATCAAATTATGTGTGTACAAAGAAAATTTAATAAAGACAGTTGAATTTTAGTCAAGAAAAAGTTAATTTTCCCTTATTGATGAAGCGGCATCTTCTGGGCTACACTATTAATATCCTTAATGAGTTTTTTTTTTTTTCCTGGAGAAATTGCATTTATATTGTACGTATTTACAATAGTGTAGCTCAAATCTGAATGTCCATGTATCCTTCATTCATTCAATTATTTTCTATACAGATCATAGGAAGCCTGGAGCCTGTACTGGGAGACTTCGGGCACAAGGTAGGGTACAGTCCAGACAGGGTGCCAATCCATCTCGGGGCACACACACTCACACACAGCGGGCAATTTGGGAATGCAAAACTGGACTGTGAGTGGAAACCTGAGTAAACCCATCAAGCACATGAGAACATGCAAACTCCACTGACTTGAGGCAAGAATCAAACCCTTGACTATGAATCAGGAATCGAACCCCCGACCCTTGAATTTTCAACCCTTGACCACTACACCACTGTGGCACCCGTCCAGGTATCTTATCAATCTCAAATAGTTTTTAGAACAACACTACATAACTCTATATAGATAGATATTACAAATAAAAATTAAATATATAAATGAGAGAGAGAGAGAGAGAGAGAGAGAGAGAGAGATTTTATTTAAAATTTGAAAAGCTTTAATATGTAATTTTGCAAACTTCACATGACTTGAATGTGGCTTAAGAACTCCAGTGTCTCCGAACAGAATAACACACTTTTAAGATGGAAATGAGCAACTATGTCTAGAAATCAGTAAAATTATTTTTTGCTGTTTTCATTTCTGTCTCATGATGAAAAATAATTCAAAATGTAAATACAGTGGAACCTTGGATTATGAGCATAATTCGTTCTGGAAGCGGGATAATGATGTGATAAATTCAAATTATTCATTCCACAGCCCCAAAAATGAAATACATAAAAATAATTAACACAAAATAAAACAAACTAACATGCACTTTACCTTAAACAAAAAAAGAAAAAATAAATCCTGACAGATAAGTGTTTCCATTTGTGTATGTGTGTGTGTGTGTGTGTGTGTGTGTGTGTGTGTGTGTGTGTGTGTGTGTGTGTGTGTGTGTGTGTGTGTGTGTAAAGCCCCTCTCCCCCTTCTCGTCTTACACAGTTACCCTTTCTCCTCTCTTCTCCCACACATGGGCGCATACAACGGAAACACTGTTTCATTGGAAAAATAAACAAGAAATCTCTCTAATGACACTCGATTGAGCGAAACACTAATGGAATCACTGCTGTATAGTAAAAATTTAATAAATTAACCTGCACTTTACCTTTGAAAAGAATCGACAGAGCAGTGATTCTGTGTAGAGCAGAGAGAAAGACTGTGTGTGTGTGCGTGTGTGTGTGTGTGTGTGTGTGTGTGTCTGTCTGTCTGTCTGTGAAGGCGAAAGTAGGAGAGGTCTGTGACACACGTGGTCACAGTGTTATAGTAAACAGTACACGCGTGCACAGATGTTGATTATACCAGTGACCAAGACCCAGGAGGGGAGACGATTACCCACAATTCCTCAGCACAAGAGAGAAAAATCATTGGCTCAGTTGTGTGATCATGTGATCAAACCAAGAAGCACATGCGTGATACATGATATGCGGTACTCGTAAATCAAGACTTGTTCCTTTTCCAAGTCAAAATTTATTAAAAATTTTTGCTCATCTTGAGGAACAATAGCGAACCATTTTACTCACAATCCGAGGTTTCACTGTATTCGAAATATCCTCGCTTGATACGATTTTGTATTTGTGATGTTTATTGGTTTATTCATTTCTGTAAGACATGCTGCTATGAGGAATCATCTTTTTTCTTTTTTCTTTTTTTTTTTAAAGTTGATGTCTTTGATCATGGTACCATTTGTCACATTCAGTATAAAGAAAATAACATAATTACACAGATTAAGTGTGTGTGTGTGTGTGTGTGTGTGTGTGTGTGTGTGTGTGTGTGTGTGTGTGTGTGTGAGCATGCATTACAGGATGGGTAGATGTTGGCAGGTGGGTGATGCACATCTTTTCTGTTGTGCAGTGACCCTATCAGCTGCAGGTCAATAGCAGATCAGGAGCCACATGAAATCCACGCCGTGTGGCTTTGTGATCGTGCCGAAAGTGAGACTTTTAAACAAAATTACACCAGCTTTTTGTAAATAATAACTACCTGACCAGAAGGGTTAAACACCCTAATTGAACTGATACTTCAAAGCGATGAAAGCCATCTTCTCTTTGTGTGTGTGTGTGTGTGTGTGTGTGTGTGTGTGTGTGAGGATGAGAGAGAGAGGTGAGAGACAGAGGAGTTTATGCAGTGGGACATCATCCCCTGTGTGTGTGTGTGTGTGTGTGTGTGTGTGTGTGTGTGTGTGTGTGTGTGTGTGTGTGTGTGTGTGTAATTAGGCTTGGACAGTTTTGTGCAAGAACTGCCACTATCATCCAGCTGCTCATTCTTTCGCTCCATCTCTTTTTCTCATCCTGCATCCCTCCATGTCATACTTAACAAATAAAGCAACTTGTAAAGAATGAATGAATAAATAAATAAATAAATAAATGATCTGTTATAACAGATTTTTCTTTCTCCACAGTTATATAAGTGGTCTGTGAGTTTGGGATGCTCATTTGTAATCTCATTATTCTTATTCTTATTTAGATTCAATTCTGCTGGATCAATATGAAGCCAAGCCTCGTCTCAGAGATACAACATTGAGCCATATTTATCAGTTATGTAGTGAAGTTGTGTGTGTAAAAGTTACCAAAAACCAAACACTGCTAAAATTCCTTCCAGATTTATAATGGTTTCATAATGCTCATTTTCTTTGGCATTGAATGAACATATACACAAATGCCTCCTAAACAAAGTATGTGCTAAATCTTTCAGTAATGCAGCTCAGCCACTGTAGCGCATCAGCTACTATAGACACACGCTAACTTTACCATTACTTTTGCCATTAATATTAAAGTTAGCGTGTGTCTATAGTAGCTGATGCGCTACAGTGGCTGAGCTGTATTACTGCCCTATCCATAAGGCTAGAGTAATTTGTTTTAATTTGGAGATTATAAATTACTTTCTATAAAAGTGGTGATATTTCACATCTTTGTTTTTGTTGGTTTGTTTCACTGGTTTGTAAAGGGAGAATGACCAAAATAACACAAATTAACTATGATATGATAATCGCAACTCGTATATATAAAATAATTTAATTAATCTTCATGTCAGTAATACACGTCTTACGTGTAAAATGAAACAAATTCAGGTGTGAAATATAAAGTAGGATACAACATCTTAACCAAAAAAATTGGATTCATTGGTTTTCCAATGACTACCATGCGTCCATACATTGCTTAAATAATTTACAAAACAAACAATGCAACATTTTTTTTAAAATCCAAAATCAACTTACACAACTCAACACAAGTCCATTGATGCATTACGGTGGCTTTTTCCTGCACAAAT
Source organism: Leiocassis micropogon (assembly GCA_028565275.1). NCBI lineage: Eukaryota > Metazoa > Chordata > Actinopteri > Siluriformes > Bagridae > Leiocassis > Leiocassis micropogon. Next base: position 7,404,265 of record JAOVVA010000048.1, read on the forward strand.
TTCCTGAATTTGTACTGCAGCCAAATATAGACCTAACACCTTTTCATTAATATTCAGTGGTGTCACCGGGGGAATTTATCATCATTTATCAACATTTAAGGCTAATTATTATGACTGACATGATGGGTAAATGAGGTCAGTGTAAAGTGTCAAAAACATTAAGAGCCCAGACTTGCTGAGGTGTTTAGCATATAGAGAGCTTTTCATCAGCCTGTTTAACATCTCCATAGCTAGGGAACTCAATAATCAGCTTCATGTGACAATAAAGAAATAACTTGACAGCTCTTAAACCTATCCGTTCTACAGCATGTAGTTGTATTTATTTATTTATTTATTCATTTATGTGTATGTTCTTTATTTTTTTATTGACAGGGCACGGATGAATATAATGTATGAATAAAATAAATGAAAGCAGCTCTAACACTTGCAGTGAGGCTTTATTGCTCTTGTAGGGTGAAGATCGAGGGCACAGCATCTCTCCCCTTGCAGAAGTGGGCAAAACGCCATGCTTTGTGCTGCCACCGTGTTCGGCTTGCTGCTGCAAGCTGTACAGCCCAGATGTTTAGCTCTTCATCGCCATTAACACGCTCTATCTGTTAGCCCAGTGCCGAATCAACACCTACAGTGTCGGATCTAATGTTGAGTTTCCTCTTAATGTGTAGAATTAACTTTTATTTGTTGACTCTTAATGTTGAGTGACTGTTTACAGGGCTCTGAGTGAACACTGCAAGATTGAATACCGAGTGTGTACTGTAAAGCTATACAGTATATATATATATATATATATATATATATATATATATAGAGAGAGAGAGAGAGAGAGAGAGAGAGAGAGAGA
>JAOVVA010000048.1:7410907-7415907 GCA_028565275.1 Leiocassis micropogon
GGCAATTTTTGAATGTTTATCTTCCAGTAGTGTTAGGAGTGTTATAGACATAGTAAAATTATTGAGATAAAAGGATAAAAATAACATCACATCATTATTAAAAAAAAACATAAAATGCTGATATATATTTAAATAGCTCCAGCAGCTCTATTGGCCCTCATCATTAATTCTACCTATCTGTAGAAAAAAAAAAGATTTTCCCTCTTTACTTCTCGCATTTTCACTTTTTATTTTTTACAACATTTTCATTCTCATCTAAGTAGATAGTAAGCCTGGGATAGGGACAGAGTCTTCCCGGGGAAGACCATGACCTACAGGACAAAATGGTTTTATAATTACTTAAAAGTGATCAATTTTGTGTGGTATGTGCCATTTGAAATGCCTGTTAAATCAAGTCCTGTTTTTAACCATTTATAGTTACACTTAATATTAATATGAAGACAGTTCCTGTTATCACTTATGTTATAGCAGCTATAAGCTTAATAAGTATATAGGCCTAATCATTTTTCTGTATAAAATTGTATTATTTTCTATTTTACATTTCTTTTGGATTATGTAACATTATATAATAATTATGTAACACTTCTCAAAATTGTTACTAGTATAGAGACAATAATGTACAGTATAAGCATTAGCACATTAAGATAAACCTGTTTGTTTAGGTTTTGAGTCTTTTCTATCTATTCTAATCTATTCTATGTTATATTTTATGGTTTACATCTATCTATCTATCTATCCATCAATCCATCTATCTATATATCTATCAATATATCTATCAATATATCTATCTATCTATCTATCTGTCTAACTATCTGTATGTCTATTTTTTGTTTGTTTTTTTGTTTTTCTTATGGACAATTAATCAACACTTTCTGACCAATGAGATCCAAGAATTCAGCAGCACTGGGGTATATATTTAAGTACAAGACAAGCTATCTACTTTGAATTCTCTGATGTCTCACACGAGGCTTCAAAAGTTACCATATTTGGAACCTGAAGGCTCAACTATGTCTAAAAAAGTTATTTTATTTAATTTGCAACTCTACAGTGAGAGTCATCCAGCCAGCCAGATATGATATGAAATGGCGGCGGACTTGACTAATGATCGGGGGCCAGGAGGGGGGCAAGTATGGCACAGAACTGCACTAGGCTGTTTGTTGCCATAGCAACAGCACGCTCGCACACTCCATGCAGACCCCTACCCTAAAATTAGTGCTGAGGTACGGTGCCTCCAATGCTCACTCTACTCTGGCTTCCCCCCTTTTTTTTCTATTATTTCAGCAGGCCATCACCACTGGTCAGGCAGCTTTCTGCCTCCTCTCTGTCACCTCCACGACAAGCGCAGCCAAAAAATATCTGAGAGAACCATCTCTTGCCAGCTGGATAAGCTTTTCCTCAGCCTGACTCGCACAAGCGCTCCTGGTTTCCATTTGAAAATCAGTAGGCATGGAAAACAGGAGGGGACACGCCATAATCCGACTTGTATGAGACACTCGCTGTGCTCTGTTGATTTGCTTCCTTTTTTTCTTTACCATTTATTACCAGTCCAAAATCTGCTGGACACAGACTTTCACCTTTTATCACCTGATGCCAGTCTTGGGAGAAAAATCACCGCTAGAATCCTCTAAGCCGATAACACGATCCCTATTTCAGCTTGACATACAGTGAAGCAGCCATTTTGGATCCGTTTCCATTGTGTCATCTTTATTTAAATGAAAGCGTTAATTTTATGATCGCTAGGGACAAAAAAGTGTGTAAACTGTTTGTTCATGTTTCCCAGTTCAATGTGTGCCTCCAGATCGCTCTGCAAATCTCACCAGGTGCGCTGCACTGCAAATTATCTGATCGACAGGGAGGCGAATATGGCATCCTGATGATCGCTGGGCCGCATGGTATATCATTTGGAAAACGGCCTATTATTTTTGTGACCATTAAAAATAATTTACTGACTTTCAAATCCTGATTTCCCCCAAGAAATCAGGATTCGAGAACACTTCCAGCTGAGCAATGTGTGATGTTGAAGATGATGTCTTATGTAAAATAATATGAAGCCGCATGTTCATTAATTCACTTTAAGATAGTTTTTTTTATTTTTATTAGCTTTCAGTTGTTTTATAATGTGAGAACTGGCATGGGAAAAAAACATTTTTGCCATAAACTTTTTTTTAAATAATGACATATGAAAAAACAAATCAGTTTGTCTCTTGTCTACATATAGAAAAAAGGGCATCATTTTTCCTGAAGATGTACAAGCTTTATGAAATTTTAAGCAACGCTCCATGGTGATCATGCAAAATGGATAGCAATAAATGAAACATCTAAGTTTCTATCTTGAAAATGATGTATAGCTCATATAAATGATGTTGTTTTGCAGTCAGCTCTACAGTCTCCCTTTATCAAAACCTGAGTGCTAGTTGTGAAGTGATATTTTTCTTCTGATTGAATTCCGCTCAGCATGTGAGATGATCAATCATTAGCAACAACAATGATTTACGTGCCAAGGACATTGGATGGGTTTCATGATAAATATGCCAAATGCTATCTTTCCGTTTGCAGAATGTTAAATGTAGGGGAATTTGTTATGGCTTACAATAGACTTTTGAGTTCCACTTTAGCGTAAATGAAAGTGAAATAAATCTATAATGTGTATAATTAAGCGGTGTAAATCAGAACTCTTAATGAGCACTACAAGGCAATGACTTAGCTGAGTTTCCAAACTTTGCTTCCTTACAGTCTTATGATAAATAATTTTAACTCGACTTAGCGCAAATTTTCTGTGCTAACGATGATCAGAGAATTACCAGATGCCCTGGTGGTGTTGCCATGAGCTTCATCGTAGTGAGCCGGTTAGCTAGTTAATTTGCTAGCGCATTTGATTGGCTCTCAGGTTTTTTTTGTGTGGTTTTTTTTTTTTTGGCCATACCCCCTGCCAGACTGTATTAACAGAGATTTCACAGTCAGGATCAGACACAATGGAATGTATCCTGGAAAATTAGCACTTGTAAACACCCGTTTTGGCAAGTTTACTCAAATCCTTCAATTTCCCCTCAAAACAAAGCCAAAAATCTATAAGCTGTATTTATTACAGGTGCTCATTTAGCAGCAGGTTTTAGTGAAACATATAAGCTAAAGAGTGTGATGACTGTGTGATTTGTGTGTGGTGTGATTCAGGATGCTAATAGTATATCACTCTTCGATAGAAAATCACTTTTTTGATAATAATAATAATAATAATAATAATAATAATAATAATAATAATAAATTTGTTGTATATTATAATAGTAATAATAATTATTATTAGTATTACACATATTTGCAATTCCTACATTAAAATTGTAAATAAATAAATGAATGCAGCATTGCTATGAGTTTTGATTTTATTTTATTTTTTCATTTTTTGTCATCTTGTCAACTCTTGTTATGACAGAACTAAAGCTAACTACTAAGTCAATCATTATACCGTGCAGACATGTTGAATATCCCCCCAAACTGTACCTAACTCTTGGAGATAAGATCACATACTGTAATGATAGAAACCATGATGAGGCCTCAGAGTTCTCTGTAAACAATTACCCAAACACACACCAAACACAGACCCCAAAACACTCTACACACTTCATGGCCACAATGGGGTTGGAAGGAGGGTGTGAAGGGAAATACATAATGATAAGTTGCTTTGTCCTCCCTTTCTACACACACACACACACACTCACACACACACACACTCACACACACAATCCCCACTATGTCCCACTCCCTCAGTGGGTTCCAGACTGAAATTATAATGAGAGAGATTATCACACTAACACCCCCACTACACACACACACATACACACACATACACACAAGCTTCCCCAGTTGCACAATGTCACTGGGTTGGGCCGTTTGTGGAGGACAGGAAGCAAAGTGCCGATGAGAAACACACTGATGTTAATTAACAGACTCTGACACAGATGCCATGCTTGTACTAGCACAAGAGGTGGTCCGGCACATTATTAAATTTTAGCTTATTTCCTCTTTATTTTGCACCCACCCCTCCCCTTTTTTATCCAGCCTACGCTTGACTCTCTTTTTAATCTTCTTGACACACTGTCCTCGCTTTACAACAGCGATACTGAAATTGAACTGGCTTTGAATGCAATTAAGCTTGCCGTAGTCTGAGGCTTTTGTGTAATTCTGTATAAACTGTTCTTTTTTTAATCGCCTCCACCATAAAGAACCCATAAGACATTTGCATTATCACCTTCATTTGTTCCAATCTGTTTAAATCTGTGATCCTGAAAATATTGTGACATAAAAGCTAACTGCTAGGCCACATATGGCGAGCTCTCGAGCTATGGCTTCCTCTTGAGATGTTCACACAGTCAGCGTGTGGAGGTTTCTCTAGACATGCAAGTGGCATTGATGACAGAAAGAAAGAAAAGTTCTGCTGTCTATCCATCAAGAGGTGATGAAACAAAGGGCCTTCGGTTTGACGGCTTGCTAATACAACATAGTTCGGTAATTAAGCTCAACCTTGGTTACACCGTGACAGTGTGAGCAGGGCGCTGACACATATGTTCAAGCCATATCTGCTGCATTCAACTAATCAGCGGACTATCTAACTGAAATAGACGTGTGACTCACCACGCCGTCTGTAAACGTGTTGATAAGCGGCACACATTGCGATGTGGGAATTCATGGGAGGGAAATTCAAAATATGACAGCTAGCACACGAACAAAGAACTTGACGTGAGGGTCATGTTGTAGTGCTCTTCTTTCCGTCACTCACCACGAATGGTGTCAGGGCTAACAAAAGCATCTTCGGGGTTTGTTTGCATACACTGTACTTCACACTTCGTTTCTGTGACATTAATCATACCAGTGTGGTAAAAAAGCTCCTAATTGCAAATTGGTAAAAATTCACACACGACAATTTATATATTTATATAATACTACATTGTGTCCTTGAATTAATATGCCAAGAGTCTATTTCACAACTATGAAATATTTAACTTGTG
>JAOVVA010000048.1:7420907-7431039 GCA_028565275.1 Leiocassis micropogon
TTTCTGCATGGCGTAGGTTTTGGCAGAACCCTATGAAGAATAAAGTTTTTACCAAAGATGCGTGATGTATGTATGTATGTATGAATGAATGAATGAATGTTTAAATGTTTGAATCGATTTATTTATTTGTTTGTTGGTTTGTTTATATCATATTAATGGATTATCCTTTCCTTCCAATGACTTCTAAGTTTAACTTTTCTCACAAACTTTTTTTTTTAAATTAATGCCTTTAATTTTTTTTGGTTGATGGCAACATCAGCGCAGCTCTGTAAATTGCTCTTTAATGAGATTTTGCTACAGGGGTTAATCTGCTACTGACAGAAAAAAAACAGACGCCTTGAAAACATCTGTAGACCTATGATTTCACTCTGAAGACTCCCCCCCCCCCCTCCCCCCATGTCTCAGAGAGAAAAATGGTCACTATACAGAAATTACACTCCTCCATCTGACCTGATGTATGCGACTTCACTTTGGGGAAAGTTAACTTTGTTTTTACATCAGCTAATGAGGTTCTTAGTGTTATATAACTGCGATCCTAAAGATTTGTAGCTCTACATGGCCTTCTGTATGAAATCACAAATATTAAGTTGTTTATAGATGCTGAGAAGCATCTGACCCCAACTGTGCAATGTATGGGTCATTATCTTCAAATGGTCAAGTGGGTTTACTAATGACACTTTTAAACGAGCTGATGTTTTGGGGATTTATATGATGAACACTTTTGTCTTTACATCTGTGCTAAAATCCATTAAAACTACTTGGTTTGAGTTAAGTCTATTTTCTTGCATGTGAAGAGAATACCTTACCATTAGGTCTGCTTTCACTTTTTATGCAGTTGTTTTAGCAGAATCCTAAGGATTAAGATTTATCATACCTGTTGTACATGAACACATCATATTTCCATGTCATCTTCTCTAAACCCATTGGCCATATACAGAATTATTTTGGGGGGAGATTTGCACTGTGGAGAAGGAATGTTCACCTGCATCTCTGTCCTCCAAGTCCATGTATTTCCAGGATTCTGCAATGTAGATTACTTCCTCCAGGGAGTCTGGAGATGATCCCAGAAACTCATCCAGCTTAACAGACATGTTTTCTGGCTCACCTCCAGAAAAAAATAGACCATATCATGCAGAGCTGCAGCCAAGCCAGAAAGCCCAAAATTATATCTGACACTTTGCAACACATCAACTTTATACTCTTAGCTTCCCATCATGCCAAGATTAACCATTTAGGCTTGCATCTCTCTCTCTCCCTCTCTCTCTCTCTCTCTCTCTCTCTCTCTCTCTCTGTCTCTTGCTTTGACACACTTATTTAGATTTTATTCACATGCATATGAATAAAACACAATATTGTGTTTTTTTAACAGAAGCTATGTAAAAGTTATGTATGTTAATGTTAGCATGTGTTGCACTGTATTTGTGCAACACAATTACTGTGTCCAGTTAAGCTGGAGCCTTGCAGATGTGACTTGCAACTCTCACCTGCTGTTTGTACAAGCCACATTCGTTTCTAGCATGTACTGCCCTAATTGTTTTGTGTGGGTTTTGCTCTGTAAAGCAGACACTGAGTCAGTAGCTGCCAGGATAATTACAGACCAGGCATTTTCAGTGAAAGGAAAAAAAGCACTTAGTAATCCATGGGTCTGGTGTAAACTTCCCATCTGACAGAATTCAGTGTTGTAGTGTACACCAAGTATATTATTCTAACCTGATTCAATGATACAATCTACTCATGCAGTATAAAAGAGAACTTATGCACTTATCATTTTATCTTATGACTTCTGGTCATTAACTTGGAATGTCATAGGAAACCTATCCTGCTCTCAGTGTATATATATATATACTTTCACATGGAGCCCTTTCTCTGTTTGTGTGTATAACCCATTATATTCTCCTGAATGACATGTCAAAACAGAATTAGTGATTGGAGTCTGTGCTGATGCCAGAGATGGTCCGCTGGCTCAGCAGGATGTTGGGTCTTCAATGGTGCGAATGGGCACATCTTGTCTGGCCTTGCCATTGCTTTGGCTGTCTTTTGGATGGAAACACATGTCACATCTATGCCAAGCACCAGCTTCCAGGCACTGGCTGACCGATGGCAGAGGGCACTGTGCCCACTGAGAACCTGGTAGCCATCACCACCTCCACTTGACACAATGCTGGCCAGTTGTCATGGATAGAGGGATCAAAATGAAGACCAAAATGTGCAAGACTCTTGCATCACATTTAAATAGATGGATGTATTTGGGAAGAAATACACACAAGTTGTTTTTCCATTATTAAATCTGGTTGGTCAGAAGATTTTTTTTCTAGAAAAGCGGATTTTTTTTTGTTTTCTTTTTAAAAACACAGACTAATATTAATCAACTAATTTCTATACAGTATTTTTGCAGTAGTAACATCTAGTTGACATGGACTTGGATGGTAGGTACTGTACTCCATATGATTTAAAGCTAATGCTAAACAGATTAAGATTCTTGTAATTTTTCTTATTAAGCTTATGAATAAACTTTAACATAGAATCAACAAAAGAGAGGACAGTACTGGAATCAGTGTAGAAAATTTATTGTAATAATCAAGAGATAAAAACATAACATCTCATTCATTTATAATTCCAAATATCGCTTTATAAAATGCTATAAAAACAATTTAGAATGTTCTGTTGTTGCCTTTGTCTATAATCTAATTAGTGAATGCAGCATTACTAAGGGAAATGTGGAACTCTTCATAAGTACTTAAATATACATACAAAAAAGTGACCCTGAAAGTCTGAAACATCCTTAGCAGTTTTAATTATTATCATCTCCTCTAAATTATCACTGTGGCATTGAGGCCTGCCTTATATATTGCTGTAAGCCATTTTTAACCAACTAGAGAATCAAACTTGTTGCATGACCTCACAGAATGTAATGTTAAAAAGTCTAAAGAAGGGAGGTGGCTCTTTAAAACCAAAAACACGTGCAGCAGCATGCATGTGCTCTTGTCTGATAATGACCAGCAGGATAGCTTTCCTTTCCTTATTGTGGCGATTTCAAGAAAAAGAGCAAATCTCTGGGTGCCAAATTAAGCGGCGTGCTGATCCACGCTGACTGCACGGAGTAACGAGCAGGCCCAGAGGATATTTGCAGGGACACACAAAGGAGGTGCTGGGGAAGTGCAGGGGAAATCGGGGCTTCAGCAGGAAGCCTCGCCAAGTCGCTAAATTCTGCAGGCCATCCTCGGTCGCTTATCAGTGCTTGGAAGGAGATCTCTTTGGCATGAGCCAAGCCTGCTTGCTGCTACATCAGTCCGATGGCAAAGTGTGCTTAGGGAATGGAAGATTTGGTCTTTTGTGTGAAAGAGGTTAGGAAGGCTTGAGGAACTCTGAGGATGCTAGATGTCAACAGTATGATGCTTTGCTTCAATCCATGTGGCCCCGTGTAGCTTAGCACCAGTTTTTATCGTGCTGTATGAGCTTTTAGCATGAGAAAATGTCATAAACTACGTACATTTTGTCCATTATCTCAACAAAGAGCCATTTTGCAATGCCACCATGACACTGAATCGAGTCCCACTGTTTTGTCAATGTGGGGTATAATGGAATTAATAACATCAACTGTGCATTGCCGTGAGCCCTTGCAGTTTTTTCCTCCCTTTTTAATCTCTGAAGCATATACTATGTGCTCACAGGGGATGATTTACTGTTGGCAAGAACCTAATGATGCTTCTCTGGTGTCGAACGCTGCATCAGTGAAGCTTGCATTCTCTCCAGCAATGATTGTTTCGGCATTAAGTGTCCAGACTTACTGTGGTTGCTTTTTTTTCTGTTCCTTTAATAAATAGTGTTGTTGCCTCATACTTCTAATTTGGAATAAACACATCCCTCCTTTACAAATATTTGACACCTAAGTCATTTATGGAAGCTGTAATTAATGCCATGTTTGTTATACAGTCTATAAAGACTTATACATGCTACGGTTTCCTTTGTTTTGTCAAAGTAATTATGGGTTCAGCTATCTGTATACTTGATGAGTTTTTTTATACTTTCATTCCTCAGCGCTGCCTGATAAATAACAAAATAAGTCAAAGCCTACTTTGTATTCGGTAATTAAAGTGAAAAATATAGCAATGCAAATCTTTAATTGGACTCCAAGAGAGAGATTCAGATTTTCTCTTTAATGATAAGAGATGACTGGGGACAGAAAAACAAAGTGCGTTGAATTGGAAGTTCAATTAATCACAATACAGAAAACAAGCAATTTACCATACAGCGTTCTTCTCATTCAGGGAATCTCAGAACCCAGGTAATGTTCTTTTAATCATCTCAGTGCCACATTAGCCATCTCCTAGATGAACAGATGGATTTAAAAAATCATGCCCTCACATAGAGTGAGCGCAATGTGTAACCGGCTGCATCGAAGCAGACAGTAATGATAAGCTACACGAACTCACTTTACTGCCTGACGTGCCTTTTGTTATCACGTCTTGATACAAAACACCAGTTTTGGAGTAATGGCATTCGCTTAAGGCTTCAGGAGAGTTAATTAAATGTTTTGGCTCAGTGTGAATTTGTAAATAGGAAATAAAATGTCAATTATTAAATGACATGGCCAAACATTCTTTCGTTTGTTTCGTGTGCACTTGCTCGTCTTGATGTCTCTTTTTTCCCTCCATCAGAGATAAAAGTTCATTTGAAGTGTTGTCTTTCCACTCATTAAAGCTGAATTCCACACCATCTGTGAAGTGACACAAACACACCTGCTCTGCTCCCTGCCGCCTCTAATGGCTTTTCACAATGTGCAGGCTAGCTTACAAAGTCAACGGAGCTCCATCAAACAGCCACTCCACTCCATAATTACACTTTTCAGATAAACAATCTGGTCTTTTTTCTTAATAGAGAGTTAATAGCTGAAGTAATAGTATACCCGCATTAAGTATGACATAATGGCACAGCTGTATAGAAGACCACTGGATAATGGTCGTGGATAATCTCTTAGTGCTAAACCTTTTAAGATCATGGCAGAGGAGGTCTTGACTGGATTTGATGAATTTGCTGAAAACCCTGGGTGTGTGCTGACAGCACCGGAATCAGTGCTGGATGTCGGGATGAAGGGATGTGCAGCAGACTTTGCCCTTTGCCCACTCGATCTGTTCCCGAGTCAGGGTGAGACTCTCATACCCTGCTGTGGTCTTCTGAAACCAGAGACTGTTGAAGTGATGGTGTGCACACACCCTTGCATCTTTACATAAAGTGTTGCATAAAGACGTTTGGGACATGCTGGTCACTGCTTTTCTCACTTACTCCCTCCCTCTGGGCATGAACTCCTCCAGGCCAGGGCTCAGACCACCCCGGGCTGGTCAGCAAACCCTGCTTACACCTGCCATAAAACTTGAAAGCCTTTGCTTTGAAGTGTTCAAAGCCTAGCTGCCTGACCTTTGATGCAACTTTGGCCACAACACATGTTTAGCGCAGTGCGTATAAAGCAGCCTGCTCTGTCCAAGGACTGTTTGGCTACATGTGTGAGATGTAAGGGTCCATGCATGGCAGCCATGCATGCCCTTCATGCTGTTCCCAGCAGCATGAGGGTGGGATGGGGGTCAGCAGCGGGATAGAAAAAGGCCAATAGAGATTGATCTCTACTGAGTCCCTCATATGTTCAGCAGTAACCCATAGAGCCCTCAAAAGTTAAACTACACTCATAGGCAATCAAAGGCTTTCATTCTGTAGCATTTCTGTCCTCACATAGCAAGAGCTGTTAGTAACTGTAGTATAATTAAAACAATTATTGTAAGAATTTTAGTATTTGACATTAACTAAAGAACAACCTAAAGAACAACATGAACTTTTTTTATAATAACATTGTTTTCCCTGGGAAAAAAAAAATTGTAGAATTGAGATTGCTAAAGTCAACTTGAAATAAATGCAAGCAAATTGCCACTCTTCATTTTCCAGTTTTTCTTTTTTCTGTTGGTGCTTTGGTTGTTGACCTGCATATGGCGATGAATATTAAAAATCCATAAGCAGTTAAAAACACCATTAGGCATAATGAGGGTCATTGTAAAGTTGCGAAGATTTAGAACAGTGGAGAATCTGCCCAGAATTCTAGCACTCAGTCAGGATAAAGATAAGGGAGGCAATGAGAAGCCAGAAGATCAGAATTGTACAGTCCTTCGGCTGGGATATTTTGTATTGTGATCAAATGTGACTCTATATTTATTTTGGGGAATCTCTATCTTATATAATTTAATATACCTGACACCCCCCTTACAAAAAAAAATATTATTGATTAATTTGTAGATCATGTTGATGCTTTTGTCAAGATTGCTGGCATTATGATTTAACCAAAATATGTTTGCATGTTTCCCACTGAAAGGAGCTTATACAGTGGTTAAATGAGTTTTACAGGCCTGCATAAAAGCTATACAACCCCACATTATACGGTGATCAGCCATGACATTAAGACCACTGACAGGTGAAGTAAATAATGTTTAACAATTTAAAAAAAATTCTTTACAGTGGCATTTGTCAAGGGGTGTGAAGTAAATAAGTGCACAGTCTATTCTCAAAGTTAATATGTTACAAGCAGGAAAAATTGGCAAGCATAATAATCTGAGTGACTTTAGTAAGGGCTAAATTTTCCTGGCTAGTGGGTTATGTTAGAGAGGAAGGACTATCTACTGTATGAGCCAGCAATGGTGTCTTGTGTGCTCAAGGCTCACTGATGTGCATGGGCAGCAAAGGCTGGACCATCTGGTCCAAAAGAGCTAATGTAGCACAAATTGCTGAATAAGTTAATGCTGGCTCTGATAGAAGGTGCATCACACAGTGCATCACAACTTGCCACTTGCCACTGACCCCTGTCCACTGTCAAAATCTCCCACAGTGGGAGAACAAAAATAACAAGACCAATAGAAGCAATGGAAGATGGAGGCTTGGTATAATCAATTAAATTTTTTTAAACATCACATGGACAACCAGGTGGATGCAGGTCACTTAATTGGGGAACTGTAAAAAAAAAATAATAATAATGTACTATGGGAAGTAGCCAGGCTTGATGTAGTAGTAGTCAGTAGTTTGATGCTTTGGCCAATGTTCAGATCAAATCATTTGTTTTGAATCATTGGGCCCTGGCATTATTTGGATGCTACTTTGTACCAACTACTTAAACATTGTTGCAGACCAAATATACTCATTCATGGTATCAGTATTCACTAATGGCAATGGCTTCTTCCCCAGGATGATACACCCTGCAACACTGCAAAAAAAAAATTCAGGAACTGTTTGAGACAATTTGTTTAAGGTGTTGACTTGACCTTCAAATTCCCCAGATCTTAAACTGTTTCTGTAAGATGTGCTTGACTATCAAGTCTGATCCATGGAAGCCCCACATTGCACTTTACAGGACTTAAAGGATCTACTTGCTGCCAGATACCACAGCACACCTTCAGAAGTCTTGCCAAGTCCATGCCTTGAGAAGTGAGAGTCATTTTGGCAGCATAAAGAAAACAATATTAGGCAGATGTTTTTAATGTTATGGCTGATCGTTGTATAAAAGAACTTAAAATATGCTCCATGAAATCATGCATGGTGTTCCAAGATACCAATACAAGTCTTTTTTCCTTTTTGTTACTCTATCCAATGGAGGAGATTTCACCAAATGTTTTTTTTTTTCATAAGAAGCTGATAATTTTATAACCAGTGTTTTGGAGAGAAGATATCTACTTGGTGTAAAGATACTGTATGCCAGGGTGTTTATTTTATATAATTACTGAATTTAATATTTTGGATTTCATTTCATTAAAACTAGGCCAACAGTATTGTTCAGTGTCAATGCTAACGTATACCTTAGAATGCTAGGCTTTGAAATGCAAGGTAACTCATTAAAGCTTCAGGAACTCTCTTCTGTTTTTACATGTAGATTTGTCACCTTGACTAAAAAGCACCAGTTTACTGAAGTGTTCTTACTGTTTTAATAGAAAAAAGGAAGCTAAAGGGAAAACAGGGAGCTAGTTTAAATTTTCCATGCCGCCTCTTCCTCACTAAACAGTAAAGCATTATTTGTGAGCTTGGCTTGACTATTTTATATGAGGCATTATATCTCTGTATAAATACCTTGGCCCATAACCACATAAGGCCCATAATGCTGTGAGTGCTGATCATTGGTCTGTAAATGTCAAACAGGGGATGTTGATATACTGCCCACCTCAGGGTGCTTTCTCCTACTGCCGCAGAGACAGTGTTCGAGTGACATAATCCCAACATGAGCCATGCTATAAAGGCAGTGTGGTTATATAACACAACGTTCCCTGCAGCACACATGCTTCCTTGCTTTCTTCCTCTCTCTCTATTAACTTTACAGGCCAGGCTGCTTGACAATGTTGTACATATGCCGCTTTATATAAAATGAACAAGGCTTGTATTTATATTGCACAGAAACACACTGTGAGCATTGGCTTAACAGTCATTTTTTTTCTTGCCTTTTTTTCTCTTTTTTTTTCTTCAGACATTATTTGGTTATTAGACAGTTTTCCTGAAAGTAACTTAAGATTGAGGGTAACTTCAGCTTAATGGACTTGCAAAGTGCTTTGAGCCAACATTTATGTCACACATTGATTACAGCACATACCGCTATAGGCCCGTCTTAAAATACTGTTTAGGAAAATGACCATTTAACTACCCCACAATTCCCAGTGGAAATGAAGTGGTGCTTCTAAGAAGAGGGGACATTTATGTACTTTACTGTGCATGCTTAGAAATGTGACATGCCCTCATCTTCATAAAATAGATCTGAGATCTGTGACAGTAATTGATTGTATGCCTTGTGCTAAATTTAGGTATGTAGATTCTGGCAGCATGGCTCAGACAAATGTTGACTGGGAGGAGGCGATGAGTCTCTATTCGGTTTGCACTATGACCTACAAACTGCACAGTTGACAATGCTTCCCTGCATGTGGAAATTCACTACCATTCATCTGCGTGAATGACTTGACTACCAAATAGTTTTTCTATTTAAACTTAACATTTGCTGCCTCTGTGACCGTGAATTACTGAATATATTTTGCACTTTGTTCTGTAAAAAACTACATTTGTAGCTATCAGTAACAGTAAGGTGACATTATTATTGTCACAAGAAGCCCTGCATAAAATAAAAAGCAGCCGGTCTGCCAGAGGTGACCCCAGGGTGCCTAGAGAATCGACAGTTTGGAAATCAGTCTGGGCATAAGCAAAAGAGCATGAGTGGAACGGTTTGGGTGCGAGGTAGTCCAGTATTGGTGTCAACACCTAGGTGTCTGGAGACATGACGACCCCTTTCCGCTGTGACGAGTGTAAATCAAGTGGCCATTCTGAAACATCAGTGTTATGTAGTTGAACCCTCACTCTCGGCATGGGGCTCCATTCCAAGCTTGACAAGAGAAGGGCCCCTGCCTGAAGGGTGCCATACGGAACCAGGTTTCACACATCACCAGCACCAGTGGAAATCCTGAAACACACACACACACACACACACACACACACACACACTGTAGTTGCCTTTCTCAGCTTATGTTTGCTTGACACTCATAGTGCAGATGGTTAGGTACAGCAGCAGTCCATGTTTAACCTTACGTTAACATTTTTCAGTAGTGCTTATAAATTATATAATGTATATATTATGCTGAATGTGTTGTATGTATATATTACTCTGTTAATTAATTTATATGGTATACAATTTTCATTTATTTGTGCCTAATCTCAAGCCTCATCCAAGTCAGCCTCAGCCAAATCTGCTTGTTGGTATATTTCCAAGACACAGATAAATATTTCTAATTAATAAATAGATATTTATGGGGGGGGGGGGATGTATGCATGTACAGTTGATCATATGTACCTCTTTCTTAAGCAATTTTTTGACATGTTAACAAAGCACAACCAAACTCTTGTGTTTTGTTTGTTTAGGGTTGAAGGTGAGAACTTACACAGGTTTCTTAAGTGAACTAAATTGCTCCGACACCTCATCAAGGACTAACTTTAGTGTTCGCAGAGCTTTGAAGGCTTTAATAAACTACACTAATGAACTAAGCACTCAAGTTCTCTAGACAGACAGACAGACAGACAGACAGATAGATAGATAGATAGATAGATAGATAGATAGATAGATAGATAGATAGAT
>JAOVVA010000048.1:7450572-7465913 GCA_028565275.1 Leiocassis micropogon
TAGAGAGAGAGAGAGAGAGAGAGAGAGAGAGAGATGTGACACCAAGAGATGAGGGGTCAGTTAACATTAGATTCATGTCACATTGCAACAGTGCAATTCTCCATAACCACTGGGTGGACTGTTGTTGTTGTGACTTAATATAGTAAATGTTACTTAAATATAGTAATTAATAAAAATATTAAAAATAATATAGACAAACCTCAGTGACTATACAGTCTATGTCTGAATAATATATAACATTATTTATTTATTTTTCACATATGCATGGAAGCAGTGTATACAAACATGTAAGTACAGAGGCAGATGAAATAATGTTTTTTGTTTGTTTATTTATTTATTTAAGCTACATTATTGTTATGTTAGAGTTTTATCTTTGATCTGCACTAGTTCAAATATAGTGTGTGTGTGTGTGTGTGTGTGTGTGTGTGTGTGTGTTAGTTAGAGAGAGATAGAGAGAGAGAGAGAAAGAGATGACCCCAAAAGGGTTAAGGGGTCAGACGTTTACCATTAGATTCATGTCACATAGCAGACGCGCAAATCTCCATAAGCACTGGGTGGACTGCTGGAGAGGGAGAATTACACAGATCGCTCGATCACTGACTGATTTGTTCCTCTCCAGGAGAGATGAGGCCTTTAATGTCTTTTGACATGTCACACCAACATTTCATAACCTCATGGCCAATGTCGCCAAACGTAAACCGGTTTATGTGCCGTTACGGGCTCTTATAAGCTTGGAATTATCTCTTTTATGTGCCATGTAAATTTATTTTACCTTTATAGGATTTTAATACAACTTCCTTTAAGACTGTGATGCTGGGTATACCTGATCATAAACCTGAAAATAATCAAATATAATGAAGTTCGACCAATATTTATCCAGTGTTTATTTTGAAAGTGTAAAATTTTACCCATAAAATGCTAAATTCTACATTGACACTCGGAAGACAATGCATGATTAGTACTGCAACTAATATTTAATGCCTGTTAATAATTTATGTAAGTAAATTGCAATTTTCAATTCTACTGGGAACACTCTTGGATTGATTTGTTATCAGACCTTTACTGACAACTCCAGCCCATCTCATGCTAAAAATAAATAAACATCATGTGAAATATGACTCTTAATGAAAATATTAACTATATCGTCTCAAAATATACTCATTTGTTGCTGTTGTTTCGTGGGTTCCTAATCATAAATGTATATATGTGTGGATAAGGAAAGTGAACAAAATAACAAATTTTAGTAAAAAATCTAAAAGAATAATGAATGCTGAAAGGTGTGTAAACTGGTTTTAAATAGTTTTAGCGACAAAAACAAAAGTCATTTATGTGCAAAAAGCGCAGCACTTATATTCATAAGCATTATAAAATAACGGGATTAATTTCCTGGACTTTTGAATTACCACTAAAAAGAAACGAATTTTGATCCTACTCTGGTGAATTAATTTTCGCAACGTTTTACACGCGTGCTGGTGCATCATGGTGAAAGGGTTTGCATTCATAGTTCCGACATTATTCACTATGAAATACAATACTTATTTTCTGTTACGATTTTAAAGCTAAAAACCAAATCCACATGCAATTATATGCAATAAAAGTCATTTTTAATCAAATCATCTCCAGCTGACGTCATTTCCACTCCACTGACCGTTTGGAGCTCAGTAACTTCGACCTTTTGCTTAGCATGTTACACCTGTTGAAGAGACACTATCCATATTTCTTATTACAAGAACTCTCCCTCTCTCTCTCTCTCTCTCAAAAAAAAACAAGACTATAATCTCACCTCTCTCTCTCTGGAATGAGGTGGAAAATGTACAGAGCAGAAGGCTGCAGTCCGGATTTGATTTTCATGGCTCGTATGGCTTTGAACTGCAGCCGCCCGGAGTTTCCTGCAGTGAGAGTGCCGCAAATCCCACTTGATAACTTCGACAAGCCACAGCTTTTTTTTTCTTTGTGCACGCAACGACACAGTATTTGGATTTTGGTTTTAGGGTAAATCATGGCCAAAAATGTTATGAAAGTTGTATAAACATACTAATTTGCCAGCATGTCTCAATGAAATGGTGTCACAATGTTAATTACACTAAACTGATTTTGTGAAAAAAAAGGCATCTGAATTGATTTAAACGCTTGGTGTTTAAATTATTCTTTTGGAGTAAAATATTACATTCTGCGCAAGTGAGATTATATAATTGCACCTGGTAGTAGTAGTAATAATAATAATAATAATAATAATAATAATAATAATAATAATAATAATAATAAGTTTACATTTTGGCCACATGGCCAGCAGATTTGTTTATGCAAAAATGCTGAGAAACTCGCACTCTGCCTGTACATCCCCCAAACTCTGATTCCCTTTTTTTTCTGAATTTCAGGGTGAAATCAACAGTCAGTCTGCCTCCTTACTATATACAATATACCGCAGATTGATGATGTAAACGGACCAATCGCGCCGGCGCTGAGGAAGCTCGCTCTGTTATTTGGTAAAGGTGAATCTTGGTAAAAGGAGGGGTATGCGAAAAAAATCTTACGCTCACCAATGACCGACCACGCAAGGGGGTCACGTGCTGCCCCCAGATCGCTTCCCCTCCCCTCCCCATTCATCAGGGGTGGACTGTGTGTTGTCTTTTCAATTCATTTATCTGCAGGAATGATTGCGACTATCAGTCCGAAGCAGCTCGACTCGCGGAGGAGGAGGTGAAAAGTTGGGGAAGAAGATAAACCTGCAGAAAGGACAGAGACAACAATAATCGCGCGTGATTTTGCGCGCGCGCATCGTCGGATGAGCTGGACTTGGGGGGAAATATTTTCCCTCGCCACTTGAAAAAAGTAAATAGAAGTAAACAGAAGACTGGAGTGTGCTTGGGTTGCATTAATTCGAAAAGAAATAAGCTCAGCAGAGACAGTTGTTATAGAGTTGCTGCTGTCTGTGTGTGATTTCCCTCGGTCTGCTCCTGTTGCGGGCTAAAGATGCTCTTGGACGCGGGAGCGCAGTATCCGGCGATCGGAGTGACTACTTTCGGTTCCTCCAGACATCACTCAGCGGGTGAAGTGGCGGACCGCGAAGTGGCTTTGGGGATCAATCCGTTCGCAGACGGCATGGGTGCGTTCAAAATCAACCACGGCTCCCATGAGCTCGGTGCCGCCGGGCAGGCAGCATTCTCATCACAGGCGCCAGCCGGGTACGCGGCCGCGGCCGCCCTGGGACACCACCACCATCACCATCACCACGCGACCCACGTTGGCTCGTACTCCACGGCGGCGGCTGCGGCGTTCAATTCCACGCGGGACTTTCTCTTCCGGAACCGGGGCTTCGGAGACGCGACAGGCGCGCAACATAGCCTGTTTGCCTCAGCCGCCGGGAGCTTCGCGGGCCCGCACGGGCACTCGGACGCCGCCGGGCACCTGCTTTTTCCAGGACTGCACGAGCAAGCGGCGTCGCACGCATCCGCCTCGAGTGTGGTGAACGGTCAGATGCGCCTGGGTTTTTCTGGCGACGTGTACGGACGGGCTGAGCAGTACGGCCACGTGGCGAGCCCCAGGTCCGATCCACACTATGCCTCAACGCAGCTTCATGGCTACGGCCCCGTAAACATGAACATGGCTGCACATCACGGAGCCGGTGCCTTCTTCCGTTACATGAGGCAACCGATCAAGCAAGAGCTCATCTGCAAATGGATCGAACCGGAGCAACTCAGCAACCCGAAAAAGTCCTGCAACAAAACTTTCAGCACCATGCACGAGCTCGTCACTCACCTGACCGTGGAGCATGTCGGCGGACCCGAGCAGTCAAATCACGTCTGTTTTTGGGAAGAGTGCTCACGGGAAGGGAAACCGTTCAAGGCCAAATATAAGCTCGTTAACCATATCAGAGTGCACACCGGAGAGAAACCGTTTCCGTGTCCGTTTCCTGGCTGTGGCAAAGTGTTTGCCCGATCAGAAAACCTAAAAATTCACAAGAGGACACACACAGGTAACGTGCACTACTACTACTACTACTATTATTATTATTATTATTATTATTATTATTATTATTATTATAAACAAGCAAAACAGACACCTTAATAATAATAATAATAATAATAATGATATAAATAATAATATAAATAATAATAATAATAATAATAATAATAATAATAATGTGATATGTTGGTCATATTTTTTCTTTTGAATTATTTCTGTTATTTTTTAAAATCTCAGTTAACTTGTTTATATTTAATTTAATTAGCTATTAAATACAAAAATAAGTAATGCATTATTCTTGTCTTTCATATTACGAAATAGTTTCGTTTTTTTTGTATTTTACGTAAAGTTGCAGAATGTTTGTTTATCCTTAGAGTAAAATTACAATAATTGTTTTGTTAACATTAATTGAATTGTTAACGTTGGGTGTTGTAGTTTAAATCGAAGTGTGCACACTTATTAAGTAAAGCAAACAAGACAACAAAAAAATGACTGTTTTTTTCCTGTTTGTATTGTAGGTGAAAAACCTTTTAAGTGCGAGTTTGACGGCTGTGACAGGCGGTTTGCTAACAGCAGCGACCGAAAGAAACACATGCACGTCCACACGTCAGATAAACCCTATTTGTGCAAAATGTGCGACAAATCATACACACACCCCAGCTCCCTCCGGAAACACATGAAGGTATGTAAACAAATTTATAATACATTTATTTATAGTCTGCACTTTTTTCTTGTGCATTACCTCCCGCTATTATTATTATTCTTTTTCTTTCTTTGGGGTCTTGTCGGTAAAGAGAGAGAGAGAGAGAGAGAGAGTGGGAGAGAGAGAGAGAAAGGAAGAAAGTGTTTGCTAGAAATACAGAGCAAGGATTAATGAAAGATTCCGCATGCATTTTAGTGTTTTTCCTGTTAATTTGTCCTTTGAATATTAAAATGTAAAGTTTCGTAAAAAATTTAAAGAGAAAACAAAATATGAATATACAAAATATGTACCATTTTATTTTATTTTTAATTCTCAAGAATTATCAGACATTTGACATGGACAGTTTTTCTTCGTATTTATTCATTTAGCCTATTTATTTAGTGTCATACCGTAATTCCGTCACAAAGTGTCGTACTACTCTGTGTATATATATATATTATCACTTTGCTATATTTATAGCTTACATTTTTCTCAAATTTCAGGTTCACGAGTCATCGTCTCAGGGCTCGCAGCCATCTCCAGCAGCCAGCTCGGGCTACGAGTCCTCCACTCCTCCTACAATCGTCTCTCCATCCACAGAGAACCAGGGCAGCAGTTCCATATCGCCTTCAGCATCATCCACCGTGCACCACACCACCACCTCCACCCTGGCCTCAAATTTTAACGAATGGTACGTGTAAATATTTTCAACAACAACAAAAACAAAAAGACTGCAGATTTTAAGACTGCTTGGAAATGAAAACAATCAGCCTGTTCACAAGGACTCTTAGAGGAAGAGAGAGAAATAAAAATGGAGAACCCCGATTGTTTTCTGGCTATATAGCAGAAAGAAGTGAGTGCATGGACGCGGTGCGAGACCGACAACTATAGACTAAAGCGTCTTTCCCTAATATACATATATTTTATAATTTTCCTTTCCTTTTATTCCTTTTTTATTTTTTTATTCCTTTTTTTTGTTTCTTTTTTTTTTTTTTGGTTAGGGGGGGAGAGACTGCTCAACGGGAATCAGTTGCATGCTACAAGCAGGTCAAAAACCCTGCTTTTTTTGTACATAAAAATTCACCTAGTTTAAAATGTAATATTTTTATTTTGTAAATAGTCATAATACAGTTTAAGGGAATTTGTGAAAAAAAATGTGGTCCCTAGATATATGGAAAAATGAGATGGCTTTACGAATATTGCGATGATTTAGTCTTGACTGAAAATGGAGAATGTTATAGTTAATGTGTACCAAATGTGAATTCCTCAGTATTATACCGTCTACACGTTTACCTAACCGACTATTAGTATTAATGTGCTTTTGTATCCAGTGCAACATTTTCGTCTAAGTCCAGTCTGAGTAGCACAATTGTTGTTATTTAATGTCATGTCGATAAATTGTGTAGTGAAAGCCTGAATCGTGTCAATCTTGTTTATGTATAAGTGATATAAAATATATAAAAAAAAAGAACTGTCTATTGCAATGCCACTTTGCAGGAAATTATGACCTGTACTACGGTTCAGTTTTCCATATTTATCCGCATGTAAAGGATCCGGTTAACTCATGTTATAGACATATAGGCCTTATCTGTATTTATGCAGAAATGCGTTTGGTAGGGTATGTAAAATTTAGTTTTCCAAATAATGTTTGGTTACAATTTCGTACAATATTAAAGGATTAAACATACAACATTCAATATGCCTTCAATATTTTTGTTTTCTCAAACACGTGCACTTAAAATAAAGAGGAAACATAAGACCTATTGAAATGCGCAATTAATAAAGAATAAAATAAATAAATAAAGCATTTTAGTCTTAACAGAACAAAACTATTATTATTATTATTATTATTATTATTATTATTATTATTATTAATAAACTAAATGTCGTTGATCTTAAATATCGTGAACCAGCCATATAAATGTGAAATAACAATTTAACCCTTAACACCGAAACTACAAACTACAAATCATTCCTCTGAAATTCATTCAAACAATTGAGTCCACGACACAATGTAAGCTGTCTCTAGTCTGCTCAGGACTCGAAGGTAATTGCATCAGCTCGCATCGCCCATTCTTTATTTCCATCATTTAATTCAGCAAGACGAATTATTTTTTTTTAAGTAATTGCATTTTCTATTACTATTTCAGTGTAAGCATGATTCGATCGACTCCCTAGCGTCGTGTTCACATTTAAACCAAAACGACAAGTCGTGACGAATTTTATTTTATTTTCAGTATCAACGTGGCCTCTGCTAATTTGCTGACGTCGCTTAATTGTTTTGTCTAATTATGCCCTGATCCAATAGTTTTTCAGAAGAGTGTGTATATTTGTGTGCATGTGTGTGTGCATGTGTGTGTGTGTGTGTGTGTGTGTGTGTGTGTGTGGCGGGGGGGGGAGGGGAGTGTTGCACTTAAAGCCAGAAGTCTGGGAGAGTCAGCGCTATGGGCTTTTGTTCCTCACTGCTTTGCTTGCTTTGCGTGCTTGAGCGCCCCATTAGGCAGAAATCACATCAAATAGACGACTCCAACTTCAGCATGCAAGGAAAAATTATAATAATGATCAAAAATAATCTTAACCTTAGGCCCGAGCGTGAAATTGAAACGTTTATTAATAGTAGGTTTATATTTAGTTTAGGGTGTAAAACGTAAAAGAAACGAAGAACTCTCGGGTGCAAAGTAAACTCTGAATAAATACACAGCTAAAAATTTAAAGTGTGAAAAATTAAATTTTATTTCATTTACAACTATATATAATTGAAAATTTCATATTTGTTTTGGGCGTTTGACATTTCTTTTCCCACTGGGGTTTGATTTAGAACCTTTTAATTTAATTTAATTCTAAAATCATGGCTAATAAATTGCTACCATCTTTGTCCAATTGAACTTTCACAATGCCTCACATTCCAAGTGAGGTTTTAGAGAGTTAACAAGGGTTTAGTTATGCCTATTTTTACGTATATGCCCCATCTAGGTAATAATTTATAAACGGCTGTTTTTTTGTTTTTGCTGTGGCCTGTCCAAAATGTTCTGAATGCACACTTGAATACAATGCAGTGTTCACAACTATCTCCCATAAGAATGTGCACATGCCTGCAAAGTAAGGATGACAAAAGAGTGTGGTGCAACAACAACAACAACAACAACAACAAACTAACTTATAAAAATGTATGGGAAGGCTACGAGAAACCGTAATAAGGAATACGGTGCAATTGCATGATGTCTGAGGTGATTTTTTTTCCCCCACTACCAATAACATTCATATTCTCTTTTTCACGGGTTATTAGGTCTTGAGATGTGTGAGTGATGGTAATAAAATGAATTGTTCGACTCTATTTAACATTCTACATCTATTCTAAGGTTCTGGTACATTTTCATTCATGCACCGTTAGACTAGCTATAAAAAAGTGTTATGTATTGATCTATACAATGAAGTGCGCGCGCGCGCGTGTGTGTGGAAGCTATGCTTCCCATTTCTCTGTTATTGGCAGCGTTCAAATAACATTTTTATTTCGTTCACTCAATATTAAGCATCAGTTACACACACAATTTTACGGAGAAAAGGCAACGTGTAGACTAAACATACATCCTAAAACACTTTTAGTAAAAGAACGCATTCTTTTATAATTATGAAAATCATCAAACATAACTATTTTAAAAGCCGATTGGCTAGTTTTTTTTTTTTTTTTTTTTAAATATTATTATTATTATTCCCACATTAACACACCACTTCTCAGGTGTAAGGTTTACAACATGATATTGAATTAGCATTATAAACATTTAAACCTTTAATTTTTCAATTTATGTTTGGATGTTGTAGGTTATGTGGCATGCACTTTTCGATTTTAAGAAAGAAATACTATGCATAAATTGATTCTCATCGCTCTTTTAGAGCTCCCACAATATAGTCTTGGTTTATAGTATCATATCTATAGTCGACAATGATGAAACGCAAAATTGCTTATGTCTTTTGTGCAAAAAATTTTTTAAAAAAAATCTCCAAATCGTGTCCAAAAACTTATATAAAATCATATACGCAAAGCAATGAGGTACTGCGACTTTCAAGACATTTACTCTTCACAAATATGCATGCAAAATATTTAAACGATTTAGAATTATCATTAGAATTATTTCAACTCCAGTTTAGTGGTTTAGTCTTACCTATTACCTCGAGCTAGTTATTTTTCCCATTAGTTGAAGCAATCTGTTTTGTGTGTGTGTGTGTGTGTGTGTGTCTGTGTGTGTCTGTGTGGGTGTGTGTGTAGAGTGTGTGTGTGTGGGGGGGGGGGTTTCTATCGAAGAAGCTATTACAACTCGAGCCCAGTTCATGTTAGCACACAGTCAGTGTTGACTTCCCAACATGGCTGCAGTTAATGTTAGTAATGTGAGCACAGGAGAGAGAGAGATGCAAGATGTCACATTATAATGTACATGTCTCAAGTCCCATTTATGCATGGCGCTGCCTAATAAACTTCAACTTATTCTTAAAGTTTAGAGAGAAAAAAATCTGAAATTTAAAGATGCATTTGATTGTTGAAAAAAAACTTTGAGGAAATAAGGTAAGGCATCAATTCTAAACAAATCTACTCTAGAGACAATGATATAGTACATTATATAGTAGTTTTGTTCTGAGTGGGCATGTAACACTTTTATAACGTGCTATCATGGTAATAAATAACTTTTTAATGCATACATTCATATTATACATTTATTAACACTTTTTGTAATGTTTTCCCTCATTATACATGACCATTGGAACAAAAACTAACAAATAAATATATAACCAAATATAATGAAACGAACAAATGAGCAAAGTACAGTGGCTTTTTAAAAGCAGTATTCACCCCACTAAAATTTAAAGCTAGCTGGCATTTCTGGCCACTTGTTTGTACATGACCTTTGGCTGACACCAGCCCTGTCAGCTTGATATGTGTGCGCTTTTACCACACTTGCCAAATAATTTCAAAAATGTCATCAATGTGCATTCACCTATTTATTATCACTTTACAAAGAAGTCCAGAGCTTGGAGAAAAAAAAGTCTTGATTTCAGCATGTAAGGGAATTTAGATAGATTTTTTAATTATTCAATTATTCATAGCAGGAAGAAAAGTGGTGTGGGAATACAGAGCAAATATTACAGCAATGTGTTTAAAATTAGTGGTATGAAGAATAAGCATAAGAGTGTTGCTTTTTAATTGAATAAATCCATATTAAATGTTAGGATAGAATGCTAGGATAGGTAACAAAATCAACTACAAATCAGCAATAAAATCAATTGAAATTAAATGAAATGCAAAAATATAATACCCCAGCTTATTTAACATCTATAAAATATTAATAGCATATCTTTTTTTGTTTGTTTGTTTTTGTTTGCTCTCATTTCCCATGACAACTCTTTGGTCCACACTGTTAAAGAAAGAGCCATCAACTAACATGAGTCATAAGGGTTTTATATGACCTCTCCAGCATCAGTCGTGTCATTATGCTTGGACCACAGAAGATTGGTGAAGGCACTCACAAGTGTGTGTTGTCATGTTCCCTAGACAGTGTTGCTAAATGGGGTCATTCCAATTAGTTGTTTGTGACAGGAGTGTAGACTTCTTGCAGGGATCCTCACACTATATGTTGTCATGTCATGTCAAGGGATTGGAAACCTACACATCCCAATGCCCTTATCCAGAAAACATGTGCCTTGTGCATATTTACATTTGTGTCTCTGTGAATAAAGCATATGCACACATTAGCACATTAAATTACATTTATATAATATATAAATATGATCCATTTTAGATTATTGTTTATTTCCTCTGTTAGAAGTGACCTTTCCATCTATACTGAGTGTGATGATACTCTCAGTTGTGAGAAGCAAAATGAATATGAATACCATATTATTGCATATTGCATTTCTTTACCTGTTCTTTCATCAGAAGTGAGCTCTATAAAGACAAATATTTCTCTCATGCCATCTCATTACGTCAGACGGTATTTTATTTACCCGTCACAGATGAGGCAGCTTGTGGACATCTGCTCTTTTAATTGCATCTCATCAGTATAATAAATGATAAAATCTGGAGGTGAAGCAGTAGATTGGAACACTCAGATAATGGCACTTCAAATAGTGCCTGGAATGGTTATTTGTTAGGGGAGTAATTTGTAAACTTAATGCACTTTATAAAAACAGCATGTTTCGTGTCTTTGTGTGCTTCACTGGACAAACATTAGTATGAATTTATAAGAAATGCATGTGCAAATCCCTGGGATCCAGATTAACAAATACATTTAGTATGTCTTGTTTGCCCCCTTCTTTTTTCACCAGCCTTTGTTTCAGAACATCAGACGATTTTACATCACACACTTAGCATCCTTTACAAGCATACTGTGACTACATGAAGCACGTTTTCCCCCATCAAAGGTGATGTAATAAAACTAACAGAAAGCAACTGCTCCACTATTAATTCAGAAACGTTATTTTATGTGAAATAACATGGTGTCAGGCATGCAAGAAAGTTTTTTTAAGCTCTTGATTAGAACTGAACACAGAGAACTAATTAAAATATGCCGTAAACAATTCGCCCAATTAACATAATCACTGACCTCATTAATATCGTGCACTGAACCATAGAAGAGAAAGGTTTTTGTTTTATAATTAGACACTGAAGATTTGTTTACAACTCCAAAAAAAAGTGGTGATTTCATCATCAGACATGCTTCTACGTCAAAACTTCCATTGCAGAGCAAATATTTAGACTGTGTTTAAAGAGATATTAATTAACATCTTGTTTTGATGGACAATTTGTGATCACTAGATCAGCAGGAATCATTCTTGTTGTCCATTGAGATTCCTTGAAATCAATGTTTTGTTTAAATGTAAAAAATGTACTTGATTATGATCTCCTCATGGGAAAAAAAAATCTGATATATGTGTCTGTATGTGTCTGTCACTCTCTGACAGAATCATAGAGGTTCTTCCTCATAACAGAACAGTTCTACATGGATCTAGTGCATGCTCAAATCGAATGGAATGGATACATCCTTTTTTGTTCAATCACATGCTATGTCTCTCAGCCTTAATTGAAATGCATGGTTAATTATGATCTGTGCCATCAAGTGATTTAATTTACCAACCCATACTGAAATGAGATACATCGAGGACACCAGGAAAACCCTTAGCTGGGTAAAAAAAGGTTAAATTCCAGTAGATTTTAATTAATTATTTTGGTTCATAATTTGAAATTTGTATAAGGTAAATAAATAATTTATTTACAATAGAGTCTTTGAAAATGTATTGAATGTAAGTGAAATGTTATAATGTTGTATCATATCATACGCATCATTTAATTAAGGTGGTGTTGGTGAAAACAAACAAAAAAAATAAGCATGTTTAATGTAGCTCTTTTACCGTAGCACTGAATCTGGCTGATCTGATGGTACTGATATATTTTCTATAAAAGCAGCTCTGACAGTATTTGCAGGTGAAATTTAAATAATAGGTAAACATTATGTTGTAAAACATTATCGTTTCTATGGTAACAGCAAATTATGGTGGACACATCACCACAAAATCTTCAGGAGATAGGACTTTTTGGCTTCCCAGTCTTTGAAAGATAGTGAAAGGGTGATTGTTTAGAGGTGCTACAATATATGTGATAACAAAAGGCAACAACATATTTTGCTGACGTTAGCAAATTGTTGGTAACCAAAACCCATCAAGACATGCGATTATTAAAGCATGGTTATGTGTGGTGACCTGAAGCTACTGTAAGAAGGTTTAAAAGATCTGCATTCATCCTTCAACTATCTGGGACCAAACACCTTAAATAATGCTGAGAGCTTGAAGATCATCATCTCAACGAAATTCTTCTTCTTCTTCTTCTTCTTCTTCATCTCTTTATGTACTCATTCCAATCCAGCTATATACATTAAATTATCTCTAAACACATTCATAGCATGGAGCATGTTATAATTAATTCAAGGGCATTATACACAATAAGCATTATTTATAAGTAAAATTTATTACTGGTACAAGTATATAGGAATGGTTATAGTAAATTATTAACTATGTGCATGTAAGTAGTGTTTATAACAATTTAGAACAACAAAATAATTCAGTTGTTCAGTTGTAGACTGCATTAAAACATCTATGATCATTAAATCAATAATAGACTACAAGCACATTCATATAATGTAATAATGCATTTATAAAGGTATTGTATACATCATTTGTGTTCATAACAATGCATTACACTTTATGGCTCTCCTTACAATACTCTATCTTTTTAACACAATACATTATTATTAGTATTCATAACATGCTATATTACCATGATGTTTCCTAACTATACTACTTATAAAGCATTATTTTTAACACTAAATAAACGCATTATAGACAACAATACAAATTGTAATGCCATTCTAAATAAATATTACAGTGTGTTTAATGCCTTATATATGCATTATAGCATTGTATGTACATGTTTGCTAGTTTATTATATACATGGCCTTCATCCAACATGTTACCATGAGTTGTCTTAGAAAGTATGACTTCTTGATGTTGTCGCTGGAATCATTCATTTTTGGAAAACAAAATCTTATAATGCAATGGTTTACTTGGTTTTGTTGTGATAACGTATTATAAACACTATTAATATTGCACCAGGTTAACAATTTATAATGCATAGCTATAAACTGGAATGGATTTCCCTAAATGATTATAATAATCATATTCATGCATTATAACGTATTTGAGAGTGTACAGTATAATGCCTCATGAATGCATTACAACATGGTATGATTCTATTAATTTTTTTATAAATATGACATGATACTTTATACTGACCGATGAATTTGTTTACAATGTATTACAATGTTTTCATAAAGAATATGCATAAACATCAGAATTTATTAATGCCTGCAGTAGCAGTGTTTATAATGCATTTTTATGCTTAAATTATGTGGTGCTATAAAGACACAAAGGCTTATTTATAAAGTGAAAAAAAAATCTTCTCCAGGATTCCCTGGTTCACTGATCACCCTGGTATTAGAAAACAAGTCAGGAGTTTGGCTTCTTTGTTACCAATGGTATTACATTGTGTTATGAACATTATTTCAAATGCTTAACAATCCCTAACGCATAATAAAGACATTAAAAGGTAAAATATTTTTATAAAGAAATATCAATGCATATAATGTGTTATGACATCATTATGACATAATATTCATAGAAAGTGTTACTGATTATTATTTTTTTTTGCTATAAATTTGAAATCATGTTCTCACAAGTTATGCTACCACATTTCCTACAACCCAGAATATTCTAATATGGGCAATTCTGATGTATCCTGATATTTCTTGCCATGCACTCACAAGATGTTACAATCAACAAGATTCATCACAGTGGACATCTCTAAAAGCAAGGACAGAACAAATGGGAATTGTGGTTTACAATGAAGATCACAGTATAGACACAGAATATCTGTTATATTAGTTAACTGATTTTTTTTTTAACACAGGCATCAACAAACCCAAACTCATTCTTTCTTTCCATTACATATACTAAGAGCTTTTTGGCCTTGAGAACATGTTCTTTGAGACATTAGAGCTATTAAATCCACATGATGATTTGAACAGTGTTGTTAGCAGTGCATTGTTCTCAAATAAAACACAGCACAAGTAATATCTATAACCAACATAACAACATTTGGTAGTTAAGTTGAGATTTATGATTAGGTTGAAATTTTCCTTCATACTACATGTGCATGTTTACTAATGACACAGATAAAAAAGTACAATTATTAATGTTGTCTATTAATAATTCATGAAATAAAACGCTTTATATTCCTCTTTGTAGCGGTCACTATGTTTTTGCCAACATGTTACAATATAGACTGCAGTAAACATTATTCCTGAATATGAATGGGACTATGAAGACTACCCCAAAATTTGGAAAACATAAGGAGCATTAGCAGTCTGTATTCGGCAACCAGAGCATGATTGATAATTATCGTCCCAGAATGCTCTGGCTTGGTCCAGGTGGCAGCCATTTTTTATGTTTCTTTCTCTTTGCTCTAATTAATTACTAATTGTTTTTAGCACCTGCACTGGCAGAGCAGGGCCATATTTTTAAAAGACATTTTTAGAAGTGTTGCCTTACACCAGAAAACCAGAAGTAATTTAGGACATAAACTGCTATTCTCACACTAACCTGACCTCAAAACAGTCACTGTATTATTAATGTGTGTTTTATAAGTTTAAATGGCTATGTCACATGGCTAACGATAGCAATTTTGAATGCTAATAAAGTTAATTCTTGCAAAACCATGGAAAAATATATAAAAGAAAACAAACAAATGTTTTGTGCGCAAGATGCACAAATTCAGACGTCTGGGGGAAGAGTGCATGTCGCCTCACCACAGCATGAGACAGTATGTGTCTTTCCATCAGCATCTGTCTTTGGAAGAAAACAAAATCTGCCCTTCACCAATGACGACGGGAGTCCCTGTTGTTTGATTCGAGTCCATCACGTTATTGATTCTCTGACGGCTCTGAACAAATTCGAGAGAAGCAGCCTGGCAGATCAGCCTACTACATGCACCATATGTCCACTTTAACATTAGATTAATTTATATATACACTACCGTTCAAAAGTTTGGGGTCACTTGCAAATTTCTTTGTTTTTGTTTAGTGATTTATTTTCT
>JAOVVA010000048.1:7485895-7496399 GCA_028565275.1 Leiocassis micropogon
GGAAGGTGGGGGGGGGTGGATGGGTGGGGGCGAAGGAAAAAAAAAAACGTTACAATGATTTTCTTTTTGGCAAAAAAGGCGAACAAAGGCACTGTAGAGTGAATTGTAACAGACAAAAACGTGAGTTCCAGTAGGTCACAGAGTCACTGAAGACACAGAGGGGATCTTGTGCCTGAGCTTAAAGTCTCTGGAGCCTGAGTAGGCTGCATTACTCCCAACTGTTTTCCTTGGCTCCTAGTGACCACATCATGAGCCATCTCCTGCCTGTGCAGGAATTAGAAGTGCTTTGATTTAGACACTGACGCACCACTGCTTGCAAAAACAACCCCCAAATATTTTATTCATTGCTTTCAGCTTAACTTTATTCTAAAAGTTTCTATGATTCAAATAGCATTAGTACACTGATTGTGTACGTTGAAACAGAAAGATATGATCCCCTGCTTTCATGTCTTTTTTTTCCCATCTAGGACCAGTGTGAGTAACAGGCCTTGATTTAAAAAAAAACAAAAAAAAAAACACTGTTTTGCCCATCATCTTACATTTAACAAACGAAATTGGATATGTGACAGCAATCGGGATGAGAAAAGCCAGCAGTCTGATTAAAGAGGCATCATTACCTGTGCATTTGAGACATCCGGCACGTCCCCATGCATCCGTCTGGCACAGACATGGGCAGGAAATCCGTCACTCCTTCTGCTTCTTAAATACGTCTGAAATCTAATATGTTGCTACACGAGTCACTTGAGAGATGAGAGAGAGTAAAAATCAGAGAAAAATCAGCATACTTACTCTACCTGAGTGGATCAGGTCATGACAGGTGTGAGTGCTGAGACTGGCTTGATCAACCTGACGGTTTTTTTTTTTTTTTTTGGACAGTTAATTTTTTTTTTCTTTTTTAACTGCACTCATCATGTCCTAATCAATATGACGTGCCCAATGCACTCACTTTATTAATATTCATGCGTTAATTAGCATGAGGCTGGCGCCGGAGCTGGTGCAGTCTAAGCGTTGCGCTAATGTAGCCACTCGATGCAAACATTGTTTCTAGGGAAACCAGCTTAATGAGGTGCCTACGGTAAGGGTGATACTGTAAACAGATAACACCTTCTCACTGCGCTTTGCTTACCTTGCTTTGCCTCTCTCTCTCTCTCTCTCTCTCTCTCTCCCTCTCATACACACTCACTTTTTCTTTCTCTCGAGATGGCACCTGCAGCTGCAAGGTGCAGGTTACCATAATTTCAATTTAAGAGTGTGAAATCCCTTTGCATGTCAACTCCCTTTGCAATTTACCTGCCACCGACTACATCTGTTTCACAGCTGTCTGCTTTAATCATATAAAATGCTCCTAAAACTAAGTTAACCTCAAATAAAGGATTTGAGTGGAAGGCTGGGTAGATGGATGGATGGATGGATAGATGGTTGGATATGGTGTGGATGGATGAAGGGATGCTTTGGTGGGGAATTGGTGGGTCAGATGAATGAAAGTGGGTGGATGGGTGGAAGGATACTGTAGATGGATGGATGGGGATAGATATGGGTGAATTGTTGTACAGATGCTGGAATAGGTGATGGATGGATTGAGGAAAGGATAGATGGGTTGGATGTTAGGATGGATGTTAGGATGGATGGATACACAGTAGGTGGTTAGATGGTAGGGTATGGTGTGGATGAGTGAAGATATGTTTTGGTGGTAAGGGTGGGTCAGATGAATGGATGGATGATGGATGCATAGGTGGATAGATGTTAGGATGGAGAGATAGATAAACAGACATGATAGTGATATTACAGCTTTTGGAATTTTTGCCTGCACTTACCTAACCAGTTCCGAGCTAAACCAATCAGTGCGCTCTCCCTCAGGTACAACACCATCCCACTCAGAATATGCAGTGTGTGTAAGGAGGTTTGGAATAATAGAAGCAGAAATAATAGCCTGGGAGAGACAGAAGCCCAGGGAGGGGCGAGTGTAAAGTGGTGCTGGGGAGGCACTGTAGGTTGGGCTGGATAATTGTGTCTGCTTAGCCGATAAACGATGTAGTAAAAGCCATCTGGCATACATCATCCAGGGATTAAAAAAGAGAAAGAGGGAGAATTGATCCTGCTAAAGGAAGGCAAAAAGGTACGGTAAATAGATGAGAAAAATGTAAATATAATCATAAAACTTGTGCTGTAGACGACTGTATTTACATTTGATTGTTGAGGCTTTCCAGGGAAAAAAAGCGTACGTGAATACATTGTGGGATATAATTTAAGATGTAAAGAATAAAAAGACAACTATGGAGCATCAACATGTAAATTATAACGCATAGGGAGGTCAA
Organism: Leiocassis micropogon; assembly: GCA_028565275.1. NCBI lineage: Eukaryota > Metazoa > Chordata > Actinopteri > Siluriformes > Bagridae > Leiocassis > Leiocassis micropogon. Next base: position 7,488,211 of record JAOVVA010000048.1, read on the forward strand.
ATATTTTCCCCTAACAGCCGTTGTGAAGAGTTTTATGACTCTTATACCACGGCAGTTTCCCAGTATTTCTTTATTAATTCAAGAAGAATGTCATACTTTTAATCCATTTCAAGTTGTATTTAATATAAACAAAAATCTCTGATTGTTATTGTCCCTGATTGACAGTCCGCTATTTGCCTGCCATACTTTTATCCTCTACAAAATTAATAAAACAAAAGCAAAGTGTCATATTAAAGCGAAACTGACAGACTCGACTACAGATTAACACTATATAACAGATACATTTTTTTCCTTTATTCATTACCTTTGAACTACAATCAATGTTGCTGTAATAGAAAATAAATCAGCACCAACTTCTGACAAATCAAAATCAAGAATTCTGGTTGTATAAAATATAATTAACTGGGATCTCATAACATCAGTCTTTCTGTAGTGATTGAATTGTTTTTAATTTTATCACTCAATATCATTTATATGTATAACAAATTCTTAACACAGTAACATGCTTGTTAATTTCTGCATCATAATCAGTTCATATTGCAGCATGGATTAGATGTACAACACAGAAAAATTCCAAGATGTGATTACAACGCAGCTAGCATGGAGCCGTGAGCCAGACACACCCACTCTTTACAGTATCATGTCTCCGTTTGCAGTGCAGTAAACAGGTAAATCAGGTAAAAATTCTGGCGTAAAGCTACTCTTCAAGCCTTTTTTTTCATAAAGTCTGTGCAAGCATTAAATAAATCATGCCAACTTTGTCTCTAAACTTTAAAAAGATGTTAAGAGTTTTAAACCAACATCGGACAGTTTTTTGGTCGCTTGTCAATGTTGTCTTATTCCTGCTAAAGAAAATATAATTATTTACCTGAACAATAAATAAGTATATTTTCTTTTCCAGGAATAAGACAAGCAGTGTTAGTACTGCTTGGGGGTGTGTTCATTAGGTCTCATGTCATACAGCTGTTATGGATCTATAAGAAATTAAAGCCAAGACAAATAACCAAATTAATATCAATTTAGAAATGTGAAAACTATTTTACTTCACTCATCCTTTATACTGTTCAGGATCACAGAGTGGCGCATACTGGCGCATATCCATTGCTAGGCACACAAACACACACACACACCAGGCAATTTGAAAACACCAGCTACTGTAGCTTAATCTGCCTGTCTTTGGACTGTGGGAAGAAAGCAGAATATCTAGGGGAAACCCACCAAGCATGGGGAGAACATGCAAACTCCACATACACAGACCCAAGGCAGGAATCGAACCCTCGACCCTGGAGACATGAGGCCATTGTGCTATACCACTACCCCCACCATGCCACCTATTTAACGTCATCTTGATTAAGATATTTTGTGTGGGTTGTGGTGTGGTCCAAATGATATACATCACAAAATTGTCAAACCCAATCTTGTGAAATGAAAAAGTGAACGTAGTTTTAAACATTAATGGTGACGAGATTTTATAAAATATTGTGATGATGTTTTGCTTGCCTTGTTGTCTGTTGTTATTAACTGTATTATTGTTCTCTTGATTGATGATCCCTTATGTAAAAGAAAGAGTCCCACGACAGTGTTTACAGTCAGAAATGGTTCCAAGTAACACCAATGCAGAAGGTTGTACACTCTTACTTTTCAAATAAAACTTAAAATTCAATTTTAGAACCAGAAAAGCCCCTAACACTAATTTTAATCCTAATCTAGTTTAATCTTGTAATTTTCCATATAACTTGAGTTGCATAACTTCCTTTAAAATTACAGACATGAGGTCTTCTGTTATAAATGCTTCAGTATCCACATGGATCAACACTTCATGTTTAGGCCAAACACCGTCTACCGGCCTTTTAAAATGACCGGATTAATCAGATGCATGTTCTGAGAGTGAGGGTGGGAGGCATAAAGACAGAGGTTACATGAAGTCCATTGCTTTGTTGTTTTGTCTGCAGTCAATATTCATAATCTGTGAAAAGAAAGGGGAAAAAAAAACATTTTTTACAGCTTTATAAGGAGGGAAAAAATGTCAATTGAGTCACTCCAGAGCTGCATATCTAATCAAATATGAATAAAGCCACTTAGGAGGCCATTCTGCTCTTGTTATTGTGACATTTCAATGAGACATGAAATCTCATCTCACTGTCGATGTCAGCTCCACTCAGCAAAAAGACAATATGCGCCTGACCTTTACAAATAAACTTGTGCCTCGATTTCATTAAAGGCTCCACTTAGCCAATCGTTTGCACTCTATAAATCAGTCCAAGTGAATCTATTTTGCATTGCTTAATTGAAGGTCTGGTTCTTTTTTTCTTTTCTCGCTGTACAAGATCATGATGGAGGAGTGTGTGGTGATGGATGAAGAGATCAGTGCAAACCGTTCGAGGGAATCAGGTTGAGATTGATCAGTGCCCTATGGGAGAAAGTCAGAAGACTGGATATGGCCTTCACGCCACAACTCCCAGATTACAGCCTTAACAACTCAGCCTGTCTTTCTTCTCCGTTTTTCTCTCTAATGGCAACGTACGTATATCTTTGTGTGTATGTGTGTGCATGTGTCTGTGTGTACAAGGCTGGCGATGGATGAGCCGCTTGCCTGTGAATTGTTCCTGTGTCTTTCATGAACTTCCATCAGTGGCTATTTCAAGCGCTGCTATTGGGCCCGTTTGTTCAATTTAAAAGGCGGGCGATTTATAGGCATAGCCCGCGGAGCCTTCTGTAATCCCAGAGGACATTTTTGTTAGGGCTTAGTTGTGGCCTTAGCGATGCCATGGTGCAATACTGTAAACCAACTTCAAAGAGTGTATTATTCTCTGACGTAAAGAGCATGAAGTGCATAATGTCTTCACGGGACTAGAGAAAGCAAAGGACTGACTTTCCATCTGGATCCGTCTTTGTCTTTTTCTTTCGTAGCATCACTTCTGTCTGTATATTTGAGCTTTAAATAGAAGCCAAGGCAGAAAAAAGTAGAACTGTGCATGTGTGTGCATGCGTGTGTGTGTGTGTGTGTGTGTGTGTGTGTGTGTGTGTGTGTGTGTGTGTGTCCTGGATGACTCTATAGATGGTTGTGGGGTAGGATCAGTCATATAAATGCCACATGGGATGTCAGGATGTGTGTCATTTACTCTGACCCCTCAAAAAAACATCTTGCAAATTTTGTCCACGTTATTGTTATTGATTGTCCTGTTCACTTTTATGCTTTTAGGAAAAATATCACCTATAGGCCTCTATTTGCATTTGTTGCTTTTGCAATTTTGACCACTAGGTGCAATATCTTTGGAGCCAACCATTGAATTTAATCCAATTATATATGTATATAAGAGCTTTTAACAATGGTCATTGTCACAGCGCAGCTTTACAGAATCAAAAGAAAATATGGAAATGTGTATGAAATATGAGAAAATATTTGTTTGAATCAAATCAGATTGATCAGATATCACTACATAAATAGGGCTGTGAGTCCATTGCACCATGATTGCCTGACATGTAGAAAGAAGAAATTCAATTAGAAGTGATTTGGAATGAGGACATTATAATTTCATTAATGAAAGATATTGTTTTTTTGAATGTCTGGTACAAATGGCCGGGGTCTGCAAAATGGACAAGCCCTATCAGCTTGTGTACTATAGATGTTTTTTTTTTTTTTGTTCAGTGTGTTGGTGAGAGCTTAGTAACATCAACCATGTGACTTGATTTAAATAACTATTAAATATGTATTTAATAGTTCTATGCAATCAAGCAAGCTGATACACTGCTATGCCTTCTTACTTCCCTGATGAGTAAGTCAAGCGCATGTCCTTAGCACAGTTCATAAACCGAACTGTTATTTAAGGTTTGAAATCCAGCTCAATCAGGAGCATCAGTTTATTTGACGTCTAAATCTTTTGTCGTTAAAAATAGCTATATTAATGGCTTTTATACAGCTAAATGTGAAGTTAATTATTTTTTATTAATGAGTTCTTTTTAAATGCAGAGACCGATATGACAGAGTTAGAAATAATTTGAGAAAACACAAGAAAGGAACTTAGAGAGGAGCCAAACTCCAAAGGGGATTCTTCTGGGTGGTACTGTAGACATCCATCCTGGAATACACGCAACACAGGCCAAGCCCATCAGCGCGCTGACAGATAAAAATTATGCTTCCAAAGATCTATCCAACCAAAAAAAAGCATTCAATATTTTCAAGTGCAATATCTCAGCTGCTTATTTTCTACCACTGTTGTGTAGTATAGTAAGTCCCCTACATGCGAAAGAGTTCCATTCTGAGAGCTCATTCATAAGTGCAATTTGTTTGTAAGTCCAACAAACATTGTCTAGGTACTGGGATACTAACTCAAAAAAGAATGAATGAAAAAGAAAAGAACGAGCAATGTCTGACATCTTTTCCCCTCGCTCTTAATTATTTTCACTTCTTCTCCATCATTATTGCTTGCTGCTTCTTAGCAGTACTGTACGCTTCATCGCCACTGGTTTTGCGCTTGCTTTTTTGTATACCAGACATGTGATCTAACTTCCGCGATTGATCATGAGTGTAGTAAAATTAATAAATAAAAAAGACTTAATCTACGTTAATATGATATTCCCATCCTATAAAATAATTTCTAATATGTTTAATACTTTTAATACTATTATGGTACATTCATAACATTGAAAGATGGTTTCATTTTGCTGTCTTTATTCTACATGTCAGTGTACTCTATCCTTATCCTTTTGCCCATATCCTTATATCAAAACACAAATAAATGAATGTCACAATTCTGTACTACACATCAAGGGAAAAAAAAAAAAAGATGGAACATCCTTCTCTCAAGAGACATAAAAATAGCTGTGTCCACTGCTCTGTGTCAAAGTTAGGTCACCCAGTGGGGTGCAGACTTCAAAGCAGGCAGGGAATTCTCCAAAAACAACTGCTAGCAATTTCAAATCAACACACATTGTCTCTCCTCCCAGACTTCATGCCTAAAATATACTCTCCATCAATGGCCATGTGCACAGACGTATCTAATTTCTCTAAATGCATCTGATTATTGTTTGTGTTTTTTAAAATGTGTCATTTGGTCATGTCTCTAATTTGACTTTGCCGTACTATTCTTGAACATCGAAAAATGGGAAAGTCACAAGCACAATATTTGTATTGTCATTCATACAGAGTGGGAAAAATGCATTTTGCTCACAAGAGACTCATCAGAGCAGAGGTTTGTGAAGTGACCATGGAGCGATGGTGGTCTCATCGTAGTCAGAAAGAGTGAAGAGACAGACAGAGAGAGAGAGACAGAAATAGAGCGAGAGAGACTGACAGACAAAGAGAGAGAAAGAAATAGAGCGAGAGACAGACAGAGAGAGAGACAGACAGAAAGAGGGAGAGAGAGCAAATGAAGACCTGCCTATTTTGCCTAACAGTATGTGGGAAATGAAAGTGACCCACTAAGGTTAAAGGCCAAAAAACATGTCAAGAATTTCCCAGGATAAATTTCAAGGACGACGAAAAGGAGGCTCGCTTTCATTTTTGTGCCTCACAGCTCAGTATATACGCATTCGAACGTCTCCTAATGAATAACGGGGGAGGCGAAAAAAGGCGAGCAGAGACGATTACAATCCGTCAATAGAGACACAAGGAGACATGGTCATTGTGGCGCGCTGATGGGCTTGGCCTGTGTTGCATTGTGGGTAAGTGGCACTCGCTCTGGCCTCAGCAGGAAGCTGGCTGTTCTGGCCAGTCCTCAGGTGCTGTCATTCTCCCCTCCACCATATTAATTATGGGATAAAGACTCTAATCCCTCGCCTTTGAAGCTGCTGCCTGGTTTTCAAGGCTGCACTTTAGGACAGAAAGAAATGGAGAGAGAAAGAGAGAGAGAGAGAGAGAGAGAAAGAGAGACTATATGGCATTAAAGTGAATAAAAAAAAGGCACCCATTATTTTCTTTCTTTTTAAAAGCTTTATTTTCATTACCCAGTCCACACTCCCTGTCTGGATCTCTGAGTTAATGTGCGTATATGATAATGTATTGTGATTTCAGCCTTATGCTGATGCCATATTTAGATCTGGAGTTAAATCTATGAGTCCGATTCTCAATAGATGGTGCTTTTTTATGCATGCTGAAATCCATATATAATTGGATCCCTGGATTAGTCTCCCCTGCAAACATCATTAGCATTTGACTTCATTGTATACATCAACGTCCTGAGTGAACTGTCCTGACACACTTTTTTTTTTGCTGCTGCTGCTTCTGCTGCTCTGTTTGTTTCTCCCATATAGATTTACTTTATATATAAAAATATTAAAAAAGGGAAAAAAAAACATTTAAGATTAAGTCTGTAGGGAAAAACTCATATTTGTATTAATAACATTTGAAGGAAATTTCTTATAAACACCCACTCACTCACTCACCTTCTACACTGCTTTATTCTGTATACAGGGCCGCAGGAGGTGTGAAGCCTATCCAAGGAGATTTAGGGCATGAGGCAATGTCCACCCTTGACAAGGTGCCAATCCATCACAGGGCACACACACACAGGGCAAGTTGAGAATGTCAATTAGTCTAATCTGTATGTCTTCGGACTGTTGGAGGAAACCAGATTTCCCAGAGGGGACCCACCAAGCACAGGGAGAACATGCAAACTGCATGCACACAGAGCCAAGGCTGGAATTGAACCCAGATCCTGGAGGTGCAAGACGACAGCACTAACCACTAAGCTATTGTGTCGCCTCCTCATAAACACTGTCACTCTGAAAGATTCAGGTAAAGAAGATTCAGGATAAATCTAAATATAGTTATAAATATAAATTTACAGATACTGTACATAATAAATATTTATACATCTCAGTAGTTTGAAAACAAAATAAAAACACAAAGACACATTTAAGAGCACCACAATTTGAAAAGATATTCCATTCAATTTCAATTTGCAAGTCTTAACCTGACACCTAGACTTTATAATTAACATGATACGTAGTGGCATCCACTGTTTACTTCATGAGAAATGTTTAAGTGAAGAAATAAAAAAGCAACAAGATAATGAAAGAAGTTTTAGTGTTTCGCATTGATGGAAATGTACTAAGACTTAACCCTTGCTTCCACTTATCGTAAATAGAATGATTCAGATGCACTCCATCGGTGATGTCCATGCTGCTCCTCAACTCTACTCTTTGCTTAAAAAGATTAATCTTTTGTACATATATCACCATCAACAGCATCACGCTCAACAGCTCATAGATCTACCACCCCTGCTCCTCCCAACATCCCAGGAACATCGTTGCTTAGCTGCATTGCTTTCTGGGAATTTGACATTTTAACACTCGCACTGATGTCTTGACTAGTCTACATTGGATTTTATTATTAAAACAGCAATTACCATTGTTTAATTGTTAAAAAGTGGCAAAGAGTAGCTTGGTTTGCAATCAGTTGAGGACAAGAGTGTAGGCATCTGGTGAGGCTTCCAGGTTAAGATTGCACTGGAGAGTTTGCATTAAGTGCTGAATTGTATGCTGTCCTCTTGTGCTGATCCATACAGCTTATGTCTCCAGAGGATTGGGTTCAGTTTGTTTGCCATGTTGCTAAATCACTCCAATCCCTTGCTCACTCGCTCATTCTCTATACCGCTTATCCTGGAGAGGGTCGCAAGAAGCCTGGAAACTCTCTCAGGGGACTTGAGGCAATCCATGCAGTCACACACTCATTCACACACTATGGCCAATTTGGATAAGCCAATTAGCCCATTCTGCATGTCTTTGGAGTGGGGGCGGAAACCAATGTACCTGGAGGAAGCCCACCAAGCACGGGGAGAACATGCAAACTCCACTCCCAAGGTGGGACTTGAACTTTGACCATTGAGGTACAAGGCCACAGTGCTGCTGTGACTGTTTAATGTCATTTAACTTCCATAAAAGTTAGTTACTGTTACCACTTACGTTACAGCAGCTAAAAATATTCTGGACCTCTCCAGCCTCTCTTTTTCTTTGCTCAAGCATGTGAAGAAAATAAAATCACAAAACTCAAACTCCTCCTATGTTGGAAAATGTAATGTTAGCACTGTACGTCTGCTCCACTGACACTGGAGACTCCTTCCATAAATGATAAATAAGCTTGTGTTCACACAAATCTTCACCATTTGAAAGCCTGCACTAATCTGTGGAAAGTTTGCTGTATACGTCTACATAAAAAATAAATGAATTAATTAATTTAAAAAATAATA
>JAOVVA010000048.1:7510471-7525178 GCA_028565275.1 Leiocassis micropogon
ACACACACACATACATATACACACACACACACATACATATACACACACACACACATACATATACACACACACACACACACACACACACACATACATATCTTGAAAGAATAAAGTGGTCAATTAACCAGTTTACAGAAGCAGTGGTTTAAGAAAAAAAAAGTCTGCTGAGTGTTTGTTTTATTTCAGTCTGCTGAAAAGTATCTAAAATCTCTCTTGCATAGTCATGCTTTGATCAAGTTGTTGGCCAAACATATGTTTCCACATTTGATTTTCTTTCGGCAAGTAAGGACATCTGTGTTGAAAATGTTGGAAATTGGGAAAATAATGCCCTATTAATTAAATTAATTATTTAGTTAATTTCCAGGCCTCTAAATAGATCACTCATTAAACATACCAGAAACACTGGAGGGAGAAATAAAGTGTTTACAGGAGTAATGTGTATTTACACATTCATAATGAATTGTCTCGCAACTGCAGATCGGGACACTCACAGCCTTTCTGAAAGGTTTAGCTCTTAGCAATCACTACAGCAGACTGTTGGAGGAAATATACCCTGAAACAACAGAAGATTCTCTGTCATTATGTATAATGAGAAAATTATAATAATTATATCCTGGAATTTTAAGCTCATTGTCACATACAGCATTTATACTATTCTTGAAGCTGGAGGTGTGATGAGCACTATGGTGGGTGTGATGAGGAAACATTTGAAGTTCTGACTTCTGCTGTATCCGTATGACTGCTGAGGATGAAAAGTTTATTTTTAGTTGTGCATGTCTTCGGCTACAAGCAAAGTGACCTAAAAATGTGTTTCTCTATTGTACTGTTAAAATTCTAGGCTGAGAGTACGAAGTAAGAAAAAAGACTCAGGGACTTAAAGACTTGAAGCGTTTTACTGTTTGCTTGTTTTTTTATTTTTTATTTTTTTGGTAATAAAATAATTAAATTCTGGCACCATTGTTGCTACTGTGCCACCGTGGCAGTTTAAATGTGATCAATTTTCATGAAAAATGTACTATTATAAGAATGATAAGGACTAGTCTGCTAACAGTAACAAAGAAAGCTTCAGGTTTAAAATAATTGTATAAATATCACAAACTTCTAAAATGTGTGACCCAAGTTGTGAAAACCCAGCTAAAGTCATTTTGTTATTCTGTGTTTTCTACAAAAAATTATTCAACATATGTCTTTTTCAACGCTGAATCGTTTAAAAAAAAAAAAAGCCTTTGGTTGTGGTTTCACAGATTGGGTCTCATATACTATATATGGCAATTTTTATAACCAAGTACAAAGACAAGTAAAAACAGAAAAGAGAGGAAAAAAAGCGAAAGGTAAAAAGACAAAAAGAATAAGCCATTTAAATCAGATAAGCTAGCTAATGCGTTTTTTATTAGCTAACATCCTCCTACAGTTTGCATGCTTGTAGAGAATATCATTATGATGTGTTTAAAGTAAATTCATAACTCTGAGTTTCCAACCCTTGACAAATAGTGTTATGAAACAACTATAATCAGTCTATATTGTTATCAAACTAAATACAGACATAATCTTGCTAAATCTATAATATGCACTATACAGTTTGCTGTTTTGAGGTGGCAAATATACTGTACTCATGTATTAGCTGTGTTGTTGCTGTTGTAATTTGAGAATGCGTTTTTATTGAAAAATTACTCAAGGAAACGGAGTATAATAGCGGTGTGTATGTAAATGCTGTTACTCTTTATTGAAGAAAATTTAACACCCTTAACCCAAGCTAGCTGGACATATGACCGAAAAAGCTGATAAATAGATTCAAAGTTAACCAGCTCCTCTGTGACAACTTTATTAGATTTTGTGAAAAACAAACTTCACGTGTGTATATATATCAGAATTTTTTTTTAGACTAGTTTAGCTTATAGAAATGCACGCTTTCTTATTGTTAACACATCTATGGTTCTGTGGCATCCCAGTTGACCTAAAATTCAATATTAAGATATCCATGGTGCAGCTTCACTGGCTCGTCTGGTCTCCATTTCAGAGTCTGGATTCCAGGACTTTTTATGCAAGCGCAGATGTAAAACGAATTGATAAATCATTTGTACACAGGCACCTCAGAGTTACATCCAAGGCCATAAATCTCGGTGCAGAATAAAGCCGAGCCTTTGCTCTATTTCTATTTTCATTTCACATTCTATCACACTTTAAATATCCAGGCCTCTGACGCAAGACCCTCTGGCCTTTCCCTTTGTCTGTGCCTGCATAGAAAACAGAAGATCATATGGTTTATGGTTTCTGTCTTTCTTTGGCCCTGGCCTAAACCGCACAGACATGATTACTTAATAGCCAACAAAAAAGTTTATAAAATTCAGACAACATATGGTAAAACCTTCTTAATATACTGACTGTGGTTTGTTTAGCAAAATAAATAAATAAATAAAATGCACACTTTAGCCTTATTAGCGGGTAATGGCAGTTGTTTTTATTCTCTCTCTCTCTCTCAGAGGCACGGGTGAGGGTGATGACAGGTCCTGGTGGTGGGCCAAAGCGCGGCTGGTACTCGGAGTGCCATCACCTAGTCGCCTCCTGCTACCGCCACCAGCCCATATGGGCAGAGAGATTGCTCTCGACTGGTGCTGCCCCAGTCATCCATCACCTCGGCCCGCATGCCCAGCACGCCAGCCCTGGCACCATGCTGACTCCAATCCGTCAGGATTTACTGTGACTGACAGGGAGAGAGGAGATGAGTTCTCAGTTTATCATCTCATAGAAAACAAACACGCACGCTCAAAAATATCCTGTCACACAAACTGAGATCACAGGCACACACTCTGAGTCACTGATGTGTTCGAATTCTCTCCTGAGCCTTTGATGTTGACTTTTTCGTATTAATAATGATAATAAGAAAAAGAAGAATGATTTGCTTTGGGAAAAGAAAAAAAAAAAAAAAAACATTCATTGACTTTCCCATTGCACGCTACCTTCTTTCAGAGATGATTCATTCAATTCCATCTTTCTTGGCTGATGATCGCTTAAATAAGTCCTTCAAGTCTCTTCGGGTGCTCTATGCCTGTGATGAACCCAAGCTGCCTTGTTTTCCACTGTCTACATTAATATTTGTTAAATAACAGATTGAGAAAACAACATATGGCGTAAATATTTTCCACTCAAGGTTGTCGGAACATTGTCTTCCAGCGTGTTCCGCAGTATTGCTTGCCAAAGTGTTCTTTTTTTCCCCCTAGCAGTGGGTTCTGACTAAGCTTATACAGAGACGAAAGTGAAAACATGGAAAAAGAAAAGACACTCCACCCAACCACATGCTTAGCCCCTTTAGTGGACGAGTGGCCCCTCTCTACCCCATTTCAGAGAGCTGTCAGTTTGGATCGCTGGTAGTCAGTGAGGCTGAAGCTTCCCTACTGACTGGAGAGGAGTCGTTGGCCAGGCTTTCCTTGTCACTGAGAGTTAAAGCAGTCACTGATCCTAATGCTTACACTGTTGTTGCAGCATTCCGATTTTAATCACTGCGTGACTTGTCAGCTCTAATGAGGGCAGCGGGGATAGAATTATCAGCGCGGCGATAACGAGGGTGTCACAAGCTGCCAATTATTTCCTGTTTTCAGTCATTATTTCCAAGACTCTTGTTTCTTTTCGCACCATCTGACCTAATGAGCAGAAACGTCTTCCAACATGCTCGGGTTGTACAGCACGAATTAGCCCAGGACCAGAAAGACTTCCATGTGACCGGCAATGAAGAGGACGTGATCAGAAGCCGTTCATCGGCTGAATGTTCGTTCATCTACTGCAAGGACACGCGCTTTCTAAAAAGCGTTGCAGGCAATCACGCTCTTGTGGGACAATCGTGTTTGAATGGATCACCAAATTCGCTGCTCAAACAATAATGGCAGAGCCGTTTCATCAGGCCTCTGAGAAAGAGCGAGCAAAAAGCCATTGTCAGGTGTTGCATTAAAACAGGAGCAATGACACAAAGTCCATCCATGCTTCATTTTTCACACTTCCTTTCTGCTTGATGGTCTTTCAAGGCGTACCTGTGTCTACAGTAGGTGTCATATAGGAATGTGTCGTAGAGCACAGTCGAATATCTGTGCTAATGATTGGAAGGTTGTGAGTTCTAATCCCAGCACCACCAATTGGGCCATGTTGACAAAAGATTTTATTTCATAATTTAATTCTGACTCAATAATAGAATCTCACCATCATGTTCGTTTATGTTTTCCTCCATTACCCACAGTTCTGTTTGTGCTCACACTTCTACATCTTGAAGACCACTAACTAGCCGAGCCAAGTCTCCGGTACTACACTGGATTTCTCATTAGTATGTAATACAACACTGATTGAAAATGGTGAATGAGAAACAAAGCCCCTAAGGAGTCTGCTTAGTTGTAATTTGCTTTGATAAAAACATCCAGAGAGAGTGAGTAAATGTTCAAGGTAAGCTAGTAAATGATCTAGTAAGACAAAATTCAAGTCTCTAGCATGAGCTTCATGAATCTTAGCACTGTCTGAATGAAAAGCAAAATCTTTTCTGTCAATCCTGTATAATATCACACTTCCTCAGTTTGCCCCTACTTGCAGTAATGTACAGAGATTTGTCCATGACAGACTCATGTTCTCCCTGTTGTGCTGGTTCCACTCCTGTGTTTATTAGCTAGCTGTCTGTCAGATGTTAAGCTCACCCTTCCCTCTAGACTTCACACCACAAACTTTTTTCCCCCAGCAGGCCTCTCTCTCCGGCACAGAGTAATGGCTGAGTTTATCTGAAGTGTGTAGAGATGAGACAGAAAAATAGTCCTGCTCTCGGCTCATTTTTCCCTCTCCACAAGGGTGGATCAGGAAGAACACAGACGGTATGGATTTTGTTTTATTTATTTATTTATTTATTTTTCAGAAGGAGATCATCAATCTCTATGCCTGCATTTTGGAGTACTCAAGTTTTGGCAAATTTTACCCATTTACCTCTTGATGTGCAAAGCAATTTTCATGTAAAACAAATAAAGAATGTCTTAATAGTGAATCTTCTATGTTGCTTGCAAGGTGTATTACCTCTCTACACACTCTTTCTCACTGAAAATCATCTTTCAAACACAAATCAGCAGGTGAGTAATAAATGAGGTCATTTCAGCATAATCGCAGAAAAATATCATATCATATCAGGATACACTGTGTTCTCATCTCGTGAGGCAGGCTTGGCATGTCTGAGGAGTGAACGACTTTAAATCAAATGATTTAATATGAATGCCGTTGAAATAACTGCAGTGCCTAAAATGAAAATAAATGAAGTAGTAAATTATAATCACTACATTGAATCTTTTATTGATAAATCAATTAATTAATTGGAATGCATTATAATGTTATAAATGCGGCCATATATCATTATGCAACAGTGGCGGCTGGTGCAAAAAAAAAATCTTTGGGGGGGGGGGGTCGGGGGGGCGCAAACAAAATTAAAATTAAACTTTTTAATAATCGCCTGTAAATAACCATAAGAAGTGCTGGAAAAGCATCGAGTGTAAGCTCGGCTGTGGTCACTTGACTGCTGCTTAATTAGAAGATCAGGTCAATCTGGTCCAAGCTCTTTAACTTTTTAAAGAATGTAATACACAAATGAATGAATTTATTTACAATAAAAAAAAAAATCACAAATGAATGTAATACAGTTTAGATTTTTTTTTATTGTAAATAAATTATATTAGGAAATACAGAGGAATATTGTGACTAAATGACCATTTCATTATTACAATAAATAATTGTTATGGTAAATTATACATGTATAATATACGAAATTACTTGTTAAAGTAGCAATCTTCTTTGCCTAACTTTAAGGGAGCGGCACTACAATATAAAATGTTTATAAGCCATCATGCAGTTCATAATTATAATAAAATCGATTATACCATGAGAATATGTTACGTATGAATTCATCGGTCATTATACAGTACACACAGCCCTCAAAAAAAAAAAAGTCTGTTAACAGTTTATAACTTCATTATAAAAAACAGTATTAATGATGAACAGATTAATGATGTTAATCAATAATTAAAAGAATGTGTATAATGAATGAGGGATGTACTATAGCATACAGTAAAAGTTAATGTCCCAGATTAAATATAACACGCTATGCAAAATGAGCTTGGTTTGTGTTATAGTGTGCTGCAAACTCTACTTGTAATGCATTATGTAAATAACACATTGGTATAAAATGCAATGCATATTCATAAGTAATTAAAACAATGTGCATTCTGCCTTATGCATGCTTTAAAAAAATTGCATGAATGTATAAAAGATACAGCATAGAGTAAAGTCTTCTATAAGAGTCAGAGCTATGTATTATCAATGCATTTAAAAGGCAGAATAAAATAAAAGGATGTTACAATTTATAGTTCTTTATGCATTACAAACTGTTAACATGACACAGTACAGTATAAGTATTTAAACACATTAAACCAACAAGCTCTGCTTTGCATAGTGCATTATAAGACAAATAACGGTTAATTCATTAATAATCATAATGTGTGTAGTGTCTTGTAAATGCATTATAACATGTTAAGGGTTATAGTTATGAGTTAGGTATCAGAAATATACATGTATATGTCAAATGTTAGAAGTGATTTTTTTTTTCTTTAAAAGTATACACCATGTTATAACTGTTTATGCAAATGTCTTAACTATCATTATTATGCATCATGAAATATTCATATGATGTCACATGAATAATGGTCGTACTGCATGTACTACACCAAGTGTCACTTTGTATAGTGTACTTTGAGAAGATGTAATAGTGATACAAAGTGCTGCTCATAATGCATCAGCCTAACAAAATGTATTACAAGCAATTTTTCAAACTGTGATGCCTTTCCATATTTTTCATTTGAAAATTATGAATGCAATCATGAATAATTGCTTAGAATGAAGTAAATATAGAGGTATGACCAGGTCAGAAGAGTACACGGACACTCGGGGGGCTGAAGGCTTACGGAGCAGATGCAGAAAGGTGAAAGGTCATATCGAGGCGTCAGAGTTTAGCTGTCTGCAGCCTCTCTTTGTGTTTAATAAACGAAATTCATTAAAAGAGGTGTGGGAGAGCCCCTGTTGGCAGCCAATCTCTCTCTCGCTCTCCTCTCCTGCCTTTGTGCGATCAGAAGAGCCATGGTGATTCCTTGCTCGGCTCCCAAAGCTACAGGGGGAATTTCTCTCAGAAGCTGCCCGTTCCTCACCCGCATTTCCGAAAGCTTTTCATTTGTATCCCCTGGAAACCGCTCTGCATTCTTTATACTCTCTTTCAAAAAAAAAGGAGAGAGAAGAAATGGAAGGCGGGGGAGAGAGAGAGAGAGAGAAAGAGTGAGAGAGAGCCCTTACACGTTTGGCTATGCTCTTTGATCACTCGTTTATCTTTAAAACAGATGGTTGTCCACTGTGCTGTTTATGTCAACACATGCCCGTTTGAAAGAGCCGTTGCGTGCCTGGGCAATGCCTCTCTTGAAACCAATGAATCGCGAATCATAGGAAATAAAGGGGGTTAGCTTGGATATGCTAACAAAGCCCTTTGCTCCTCGAGAGCCCCTGGGCTGTTATTTTGAAGCATAATATCCATGTCTGCAACCAGGTTCTTTACATAATTTTCCTAAAACATTATACGCACCTCGCAAAAGAATACAGTGAAGATTATCTGCTAATCTGATTATTGTTCAATTACGAAGGCTCACTGGTCTACAAATCCCCAGAGATTCAGCATTTTCACGCTTACAGTCTTTGAAAATGATCTAATTTTGATAGTGGCTGGCAGCTATTGAGTGGCGTAAGGGGCTGAATTCTGCATTGCATATGAGATGAAGAGTGTAACATATATTATATACAATACAATATATATAATACAATATATACAATCATGTTCAAAAAATTTTATCGTAAGTGATTTTATGTAAAAAAAAATTATAATAATAAAAAAATCATCGGTTCGTAGGCAAAGACAAAAATTCAGATAAATAACTTTTCCAGCATGCCCTTATTTATTTAACCAAAAAAAAAGGAAAAAAAACGTCAGGCAATACCAAGTTTCTCTCTTTCTGCTTCCACAGGACTTCCACAGGTGTGCAGACCTCTCTAAAAGCGAAAGTTTTGGCAGTTTGATGTTCTGGAGAATTCAGGTGTGTGTTAACACAATGCCAAGAGGGAACAACATAAAGCAATGGACTTAGAGAAGTAATTGTTGCTGAACATCAATTTGGAAAGTCTTATAAAACCAATATATATACAAACAGTTTGGAGTTCATCTACAGAGAGAAAGGTTATTCACAAGTGCAAAGCATTGAAGACAGTGGCTAGTCTTCTCATGAGAGGATGTCCCAGCACATTCAGGACAAGATCAGACCATACAGTGCTCCAAGAAATACGAAGAAAATTGCAAATGTTGCATCTGCGACACTGCAGACTTCATTGAGCATGATACATGTTAAAGTCTATGACAGCACAATTGGAAGAAGACTGAACAAGTAAGGTTTGTTGATAAGGGTTGCCAGGAGACCTCTCTAAAATGAACATGGAAGCACAACTGAAGTTCACAAAACTGCATCTGAACAAAGTACAAAGCTGCTAGATAAATGTCCTATGGCCAGATGAGACCAAATTGGAGTTGTTTGGCCCTAATGCTCAGTACCACGTTTGGCAATAACCAAAGAATATTTCAGCAAAAACACCTCATACACACACACATCAAGCATGGCTGTGGAGGGGTGATTATTCTGGCTTGTTTTTGGAGCCACAGGACCTGGGCATCTTACAAAATCAATCAATAAGCTCACCATAAAATTCCTCTCCTATACCAGAGTATTCTAGAGGTAATTTTGAGACCAAAAGCTAAAGCTTGATTGGGTCCTGAACTGAACAATGATCTGAAGCACACTAGTACATCTACATTCAAAAATAGGTTTTTAATTAATTAATTAAATAAATAAATAAATAAATAAATAAATAAATAAATGTTGTCGAAGTCCAGACCTCAACCCAATTGAAATGCTGTGGCAGGGCGTTAACAGAGCTGTGCATATGCAAAGTTCCAAAAACGTCAATGAACTGAAGCAATATTGTAAAAAAAGAAGGGGCCAAATTGCTCCACATTGATGTGAGAGACTGATAAAGTCATACAGGAACCGATTATTAGCAGCAAGTTGTTGCTGCTAAAGGTTGATCAAGGTTGAGACGCATCTGTGTGAACTGTACACACAATCATTTGTTTTGGCCATTAAAGGAGTTCCTGGGAGGCCAACGTTTCAGACATCAAGCTGGCAGTCCGATCATGCCTCTGGCGTACTGAGAAAACTTTATACCTTGATGGTATCCAAGCACTAGAGAAGCTCTGGGATAAGAGCATTAGTGTAGTAGAGGATTATATGGAGAACTGTTCTGTTATTCTGCACAATCAAATTCGGTTTGACTGGAATGTCAATGGTAAAATCACCACTGAAAATTCTTCTGGGTCGAGCAGTTTGAGCTTTCTAAGTAACATGAAAAACAATGCTTTCCATCTTATTAACTTTAAGAGACAAAAAAAACCCCCAAAAAACAGGTGCTAACCGGGACTAACTTGTTTACCAATCACTGTGGGATATGCCAGGCTACCTTGAGCATGGATTATTTTCCCATAATAGCACACCTTGTTGTGTGTTGTTCCATACTTATACCTTACATATTAAAATTCTTATAGATTTTTTTTTAATAATTTTACCATACAATACATTTTACTCCTGAAGCACATGACCTTCATTTCATGCCATCAAAAAACACTACAGTAAGGTACTGCATTTTTTTCGAGGGTCTTTAGTTCTCTGTGTTTTTAACATGTTGTCTTGATTGACATTACAGCCCTGTCAAGGACATCTCTCTACACTGTGTTCTTTGGTTGCTGTGGCGGAGGTGTAGGCAATTTAAGCCTCATCATATCTGCTGGGGGTGCATTGCCTTTCGTTAAGTGGCTTTGCAAAAGCTGATGCCTGCAAGCCTTGTCAAGGTTGTTGTCGGCGATGACTCTTTAAGCGGTGACAGGACGTGTCGGAGATGAAAGTTCCGCGCAAAAGAGTGACAGGGGTAAGAAGAATTACGGCGGGATCGACTTCGACAAATGAGTTTTTAAAATGTTGCTTACACGAGAACATGCAGGAATATTACCTAATCAGTCAAATCCTTACAAGCTGACACCTTGACTGAAGGCTTGACGAGTTCTTGTGCTCCCTTCAGTCCACCGGGAGAAGCAGATAGAGAGAAAGAACAAGAATAAAATGACAGAAAGAACAGGAACACTAAGGTCATTTTTATGGTCTGTGACTTTTTTTTTGCCACCTTGTTATATTCACTTTTTATTCAATAATACATTTAGAAAAAACAATCTTACTGAAAAGGTTTTTCCAGTATATGATTATAATTATGTTTTTGCCTGCTGAGTTTGCTACAGTTTATTAGTTATGTTCTAGATATGATCTCAATATATATCCCCTTCCCTTCCCCTCATTATCTATACCACTTAATCCTGTATACAGGGTCACGGGGGCCTGGAGCCTATCCCAGGAGACTTAGGGCACAAAGCAGGGTCTACACTGGACAGGGTACCAATCCATCGCAGGGCACACACACACTAATTCACAGACTACGGTCAATTTGGAAACAGCAATTAGCCTAATCTGAATGCAGAAGAACATGCAAACTCCATACACACTCTATGCACACAGAATCAAACCTGAATGGGAATCAAACCCAGAGGTGCAAGTTCGACAGTGCTAACCGCTAAGCTATCGTGCCGCCAATCTCGATATATATTCTTATTTATTTATTTATTTATTTATGTTTGAAAGCTTTAGCACTGGTTACACTGCATTTGTGAGCCATGATGGACTTCACATTAAAATTTCTAAAAGCAAATTATGCAGACTGCGATGGATTGGCACCCTGTTCAGGATGTACCCTGCTTTGTGCACCTAATCTCCTGGGATAGGCTCCAGGCCCAAACAACCCTGGACAGGATAGTTCCCCAAATCTTTAGACATCTTTCTGCACTGGCTTCTTACCCATTGTGATCTCTGTAGAAAGAATGCAAAGATTATATTTTGCGCTTTATGAGCCAGACTTACTTGCATTTTTTATGAGTTCTTGAGGAATAGTTCTCCAGGTTTCCTCCAGTCCCTGTACCTGAGCAGTTTCAAAAGGAATGTCTTTTGTTTGTTAAGTGACCCTTGAATAAATAAAGCATAAAAAGCATCTAACTTAAGGCACAAACCAGTGAGAAACAGGTGCAGGTGATAACAGATGATTAGGCCAGTGATTACGATACTGCTGATGCTGATGTTGAGTGGTTGGAACAGGCAAGAGGGGAAATGAGGTTGCTGCTGAGGATGTTACATTAACAAACTTAAATTGTTTTTAAATCATTTTTTGGCACTTTTCAGCCTATCAGAGTAAAACATTTAATTTGATTTAATAAAGAAATTAGGGCTGCCTCAAGACATTTGCACAGCATTGTATGTACAGTAGTGTATATAGCACATTTTACCACCTTAATTGTCATTGCGTAAGAGCACATGCATACCTACCAATATTTTATGTGTACAACCATACATACATACAACCCAATTTGTCAATTTTTTGGCTTCTAGACAGAAAGATACCCAGTGGGTTTTCCCTGATCACCACACACACACACACACACACACACACACACACACACACATGCGTGTGATTATATTTTAATACTAACTGAAGCTGTTTATCTGAGATTAGCAGCTTTACCTCACTAAGGCCTCTATCAGCCCAAATTCTAATTCAACTAGATTAGAAAAGAAATCCTATTTGGCTTTTAACGTTCATTTCCAAATCCACACTGTGCAGTACAAGCAAAGCTTTCTGTTTGTGTGTCCTTTATCGCCCGAAAACTACTAATGCCTCAGGTATTCATACCCCGGGCCGCCAGGGAAAAGCTAATACAAGATCTGATGGTGTAAACCCACTTCGACTTAGGCACATCTCAGCCTTTTACAGCTGCTTTTGAGCGTACAATAGCAAGAGAAGAGAAGAGAGGATGAAGAGTTACCTCTTGAACTGTGTAATTTGCATCATGGATCCCACTTCAGTCCTGGCCTTTTTGTGGCTGCTGAGATGTTGAAGGACTCTTAAAGTAAGACCTTGAAGAAATAAGCGCACGTGGGCGTTCACGGCCCGGCAGATCTCACCTTCAGCTCTAAAGGCTTTACCTGAAAATCAGTCATCTAAAGAAATGATGGAGGGTTTCCGCCGATGCAGGTGACAAACGCAGGGCGCTGATTTCATCAGCAGTTTGATTGGATGTCTCCTTCAAGTTAAGTTTTTCCGAAGTTGAAAAATGAAGCCTCTTGTTGCTTAGCCGCTGACAGTAAATAAACAAATCATCAAAATTTTATTTGATTTTGAGGGATGTTCTGATTCTGTGCATACCAGTTTGCTTGTGCTGACGTTTATTTCTGAACAAATGTTTGACGTGCTTGATTAAAACATGTTATTGCATTTTTTTTTTCCCTGGGTCCTCTCATGGCTGTTAAATATATAATTCCTTCTGTAATCAAATTCCCCCTGTCACATAATGACAGGTAATCAAGTGGAGCCTTTTGCATTTTAGATGGTCAGACAGAGCTATCTAACTATATTAAACTCTGCATAAAACATTCATGATATTAATGATGTTTCGATTAAACAAAAAAAAAAAAAAAGAAACAGCTCTCCTACAAATGATGTGGAACACCTACTGTTTATTTGTTTTTGGTGAGCTATAGATTGTTGCCTGGAGCGTTAAATAATTATGATTAGGGAGGGGTGAAGTGTAGAGGGGAGGAGGAAAAAAAAGAGTGTGTTAGCATTAAGATCAGATAAATTAATTTTGTAATGAAATGCGCTAGTTTTGCTTGACAGCTGGCGAGACCTATTGAAAAAGAAAAAGGCCTTGTGATGCCAGACAAAGGAGACCATCATCCGCAGCGTAGATGCCGCTCACTCTCAGAGAGACAGCGCGGAGCGTGCAACTGACATGTCGACAAAAACCCACACTTGGCCCCGCAGCCTGGATCAATTACCGATCACAAAGCCAAGAGCATGTGTTCGGGATGAAAATTGTGTTCCAAGGTATCTGTGACACACCTGACTGCTCCCACTGTCTAACTCGGCACTAGCGCTAATTGCAATCTCATAATTGTGGTGAATTGCCTGGAAATAAGCGAACAAAAACTTTTCTTTTTTATAGCAGAATGCACATGACATCCATGCACAAAAACAAAATCATTATGTATCTGTTGCTTCTGCTAAATATCTGCACATTGTATTCTCAATTTGGTTCATCCTCACTATGTTTATTGTATGGATATTGGCAGTAAAAAGTATTAATTATAACTAAACTAGTAATAATAATAATAATAATAATAATAATAATATCAACAACTCAATAATGAATATTATTATTATTTGGTGGGAATTTATACTTTATACTGTATGTAGTAATAATAATAATAATAATAATAATAATACGCTTAACTTCTTCAGGGCAAGGATGCAATTAGAAGTGATTTGATTAGAATTTGTGATCATGTCAAATAAGCTAAATTAGTAGTAGATCACATGTCACCTGGGTTTGTGGCTGTTAAAAATGAGTGGGAAAATATTATTATGTAACTAACATGAACTCTACCTCACCTGTTTCCTGTTTTAGTATCCTGTTTTGAGGTTTTGCCATTCCGTTTCAGATTCACGCATCATTTGAGCTGCACATTTTTTTGCTTTTAGCTTGAAATAGCCATCGTCTCTAACTTTGTGACAATTCTGAAATATATCAAGACTCTACAAAAGAAACCTAATTCACATTGCCCTGTGGCAGACACGAGCTGCAATACAGGCTTCAACATCATTCTCAGCTTCAGATGCTCTGAAGTCCAGGATATGCTCTGATGTACAATTTTCTGCCCACAAACTCCTTAATCTTGAAGCTTGAACTCTGGTTTCCAACTATAGAAATGACCTTTTAAACATTGAACTATAATGAGTATTTTTGGTGTAAGATAAAAAAAATCAACAAAAAAAAAATCACTGTACTATATACTGTAAGTTAACATAATTGGTTAATTTAGCTAAAGTGAAAGATTTCAACAGATCCAAGTCATTTTGCTAACAAATAGCTTTGGACATATTTGGACAAAGAGGCATCATGCTTTCAGTTTTTATAGGGGGGCACAATTCCATAGCATTGTCATATAAAATGTTAATTGTTCATAGTAATTTATATACAGTGAAACCTCGGATTGTGAGTAACGCGGTTTGCGAGTGTTCCGCAAGACGAGCAATGATTTTTCATATATTTTTACTTGAAAAAAAAAAAGTCTTGGTTTACGAGTACCGAGTATCATGTATCACGCTCGCGCTTCTTGTTTTGATGCTGAGCGTCACGTGATCACAACTGAGACAATGCTTTTTCTCTCTCTTGTGCTGCATGTGTGCATCGTCTCACCTTAGTGCGCATCTCTTACTGGTATAATCAACATCCGTGCACATGTGTACTGTTTACTATAACACTGTGACCAAGATTGTGTGCGTAAAGCATGTTCTATTTTGTGTCTGTACGCGTGTGTGTACAGAGTGCGTGTAAAGCAAAAGCAAGTCTCATTAGAGAGGTTAAAGATCCATTTTCTCTCTCTGCTCAAGGCTCAGCCTGCTC
>JAOVVA010000048.1:7525278-7554148 GCA_028565275.1 Leiocassis micropogon
TGTTAATTATTTTTATGTATTTATTTTTTTGGGCTGTGGAACAAATAATTTGAGTTTCCATTATTTCTTATGGGAAAGTTTGGTTTGGTTTGGTTTACGAGTGTTTGGAATGAATTATGCTCGTAATCCAAGGTTCCACTATACTGCATAGAAGAAATCTACAGAGATGTCTTAGATGCATCTTTTCGTTCGAATTTCAATATATACATCTATTATTTGTCTGGATATATTCCAGTGTTGCACTGTTAATTTTATTTGACAAATAAAATAATGACAGCAAGGGACAACACTCATTCACTCACTCATCGTCTATACCGCTTTATCCTGTACACAGGGTCACGAGGGGCCTGGAACCTATCCCAGGAGACTTGGGGCACGAGGCAGGGTACAGCCTGGACAGGGTGCCAATCTATCGCAGGGCACACACACATACACACACTTACTCACACACTATGGGTAATTTGGGAACGCCAATTAGCCTAACCTTCATTTCTTTGGACTGTGAGAGGAAACTGGAGTACCCGGAGGAAACCCACCGAGCACGGGGAGAACATGCAAATTCCATGCACTCAGAATTAAATCTAACCCGGACCCTGGACGTGCAAGGCGACAGTGTTAACCACTACACCACAGTGCCGCCCATAGGACAACAATCTAACACCAAATGTTAATCACTGATGCTAAAGGCAGAACAAATTCTGAAGCTATTAGTAATTTACACATTTATTAAAGTCATACTGTTGTCATGGCATGAGCTAATATTGGCTATTCCCAGGTATGAGGTGTACAGCAGTTGTGTTTCAGCTTGTAATATCTCTGCTTGGCTCCTACAGCTGCGCTGGTGAGCAGTCTACTAGCCGAAACTAAACAGCACTCTCCAGTTGGATTGAACCAAATACCCTAAAAGCAAAGTTTGTGTGCACAGTTCATATTTCAAATGAGACTATAAAACATACAGAAAAACACATTTGAGTTCAAAATTGTATATTAGCAAGAATAATTAAATCACGTACTGCAAAAATAGAATTTAACAATTTCTACAACTTGACAAATTCATAATGCCTCTGATTGGATGCTCTGCCTACTGCATATGATATCTGTGCACTTTTTTGGCAGCAAGCTTCAGAATCTTGAGAATTGAAATCTGGTTTCTCTTGGGTAAAACAAAAAATGTTTAAATGTTTTAGCATGATGATCTTATCAGGTCACCGGGCTGAAGGGAAGTTCTCAAAATTCCATTTTTGTCACGACATGAGCTATCAAACCTTTTTGTGTGAATCCCTTGTGAGAAAATGGTATATACTGGCCAAAAGACCTGTGCTTGGTCAGCTGCAATGTCAATCAAATTGAAAGTCCTTGGTTCATAGTTTGAAAGTCCTTGGTTCCCAGTTATGCTTTTTATCAAGCCATACCAGTCTAGCTGATTAACTGATTGAAAGTTACAAAATCATGGCTGTTGTTAGGGAAGACATTATCAGATTAAGTTGCTGTCGCATAATTAGCTTATAGCAATGCACTTTATACTTACATACAAAAATTCTACTCAAATCTAACAGAGATAAATGTGAGAAACCTAACTAGCAAACTATTTGAGATGACAGAAGAGTCCAAATTGCATACTTGTGCTCATTCATTCATCGATCCTGACATTTCATTGAGGATCGATCAAAACAGGCTAGTTTTCTCTGCATGAAATGCATATTACACAGTGCACAGATTATTTGGTTACATTCATGGATATAATGATTTAAAAAGTTGCATCTATGTATAATAAGTGAAAAGAAACTTCAAATTTCCATTTTAGCGATTGTCCTTTATTCCCAGTCCTCTCTGCTAGTCCATCCTAATTCTGTCTGCATCCACGGTGCAGCCATGTCCTCCCCGTTTATCCATTAGGTCAGGGTTTTCAGCATTCAGCTGCTCTGACGAGGCAGCCCTTCGTGCTCCGTGCCGAGAGAAAAAAACCTTCACTCCAGCTCAGCATCAAACCGTAACCTTTCTCGACTTGAATTACACCGAGGAAGTTTGGTGCATGCTGCGGCACTGTCTCTTCAGCTCATCCCTCCAGTGGTGCTGATGAGAAGTCCACATGTGTGCCCAATCTCCTGCCGTCCGGCCAACACACATCGCACGCTATGCAGCACTGACGTCCCTGAGCATGCACGCATCCATGCATGCACACGTACACACACACACACACACACACACACACAGGAACACTTCCGTACACATACATTTACTAAATCACATACCTGACAGTGAAGTATGTGATTTGATAGAACATGTATTTGATTCAATTTTACACTCTTTAAATTGTAACAATGATTTAAGGATAATTTTTTTTTTAATGAATCACAATCTATGGTGCCAAAACTTTTAATTTGTTGTGTCGTGGAAAAAGATGATAATTTTCATTATACTGCACAACCGGACCACTCTTCACCATGGAAAAACATGCTGTCTATATCACTATTTATATTTTTGTGAGTCTTGGTATATGCGCTTGTACCTTGTGTGTCTGGGCTTCTACCACCTTAAGTGTTGCTCTAGTATTTTGTGTAGTGAAAAAAAAAGACCCATGTATGGTATGTGACAAAAACTAGCTTAAACACACCAGCATGACCTCAGAGAGTTCATTACAAGATCACAAGCCACTGCGAAGCATGAAGAAAAGACAGGACTGGTTATAGGCCAGGCTAAAAGCACACAACAACAACAACACAAAAAAAAAAAAAAAACGCTCTCCAACAAGGACTGATGATTAACTTGTACCTGAGTGATGGACTGAGGAAAGTGCAGAAGAAAAAGGAACTGCTTAGGGCCAAGTGGAACATTCTCGACTGGCCAAGTCAATCATTCACCCCGAGTCCCACTGAGCTGCATTTCACTTATTGAAGACAAGACTGAAGGAAAAAGTCCTGGAAAAAAAATAAAGCAGGATGTGGAAATGGCTGTGTTAAACTCCGCAGCCATAAAAGATACCCAGAGTTCTGTAATGTCATGTACTGTATGTTGAATTTCAAACATCAGAAATTTCAGTATTAAATACGTCCACTATTTTACTATTGCCTATGTTGTATTTATAAGACTGCACTGTTGAATTGGTCAGAAGGTGTTAATTAATTTTCTGTAACATTAGCTTAGACAGTAGTGCTGACTACAAGTTCATGTTTATATTAATGCACTTCTAATGTTCTAATATTCTAACATTTCTATAGTAACAGGGGTATGTACGGTGGATGCAACACAAAATCTAAAACTAACAAATGTACAGATTCAAATGTTATGTTATTATTATATATATATTTTTCTATTATTATTAGGATTATTATTATTTTAAATCTTTTAGTTATGTAGATGGTAAAGCTGTCTGTAAGGACAATCATTACATACTGTATGTATGGAGGGAGTTTCCAGTGCTTTGTAAATTTTCACTATGGGACCTGACAATGAGTTTTGTTTTGTTTTAGTTTTTTTGCCACGGTGGCATGGTGGTTAGCACAGGGTCCAAGGCTCGATTCCAGCCTCGGGTCTGTGTGCATGGAGTTTTCATATTCTCCCTGTTCTTGGTGGGTTTCCTCCTAGTACTACAGTTTCCACAGTCCAATACATGCAGATTAGGCTAACTAACTTTCCCAAATTGTCTGTAGTGTGTATGTAAGCAGTATAAAAGATGAATGGATGCATGTTTATCCATCCACTATCTAGATCACTCATCCTTTTTTGTGGTTATGGGGGATCTGGAGCCCATCCCAAGGAACTCAGGGCAAAACACAGTGTACACAATGGGGTGTCAACCCATCACAAGGCACAACCAAACATAATCACACAACCAATTATACACTATGGGCAATTTGCAAACCCACCAATCACAGGGATGATATATTCAAGAGCACATCTACAAGAACACACAAGAGGTGACATTTGAACCCCCAACCCTCGAGGTGCAAGTGATAAGCCACTGTGCTACTAGTGTCCTTCATTGCTGTGATATAAAGGGCATAAATTGGAAGGTCCCAGGTTCAAACCCCAGCACCATGAAGTTGCCCCTGAGCCAGGCCCTTAACCCCTTAACTGCTCTAATGTATAAATGAGATAAAAAAAATTATAAATCGGTCTGGACAAGGGCTTCTGCCAAATGCCATATTTTAAATGTATTACATGTGTTGTATTTATTTACATCTTTGCTTTTTTGCAGTGTATAATATGACAGACAAGTGTTAAAAAGACTTGTTATTCTTGATTATCTGAAATAGAGTGATTCACCAGTTTCTTGAAAATTATCTACAACCTAATACACTGATCCACCATAACTATAAAACCATTAACAAACCATTGTGTCACTGAGGTGGCTCTGGGGATCTCACTGGGGATGTGCGGTTGTACAGAATATGGCACTGGCTCTTTTGGGTGCTGTGGGTTGGATTTGTTAGTATGGCATATTCCATGGGTACTTGATCATATTGAGATCTGTGCAATTTGGAGACCAAGTCAACAACATTAAACTTTTCTCCCTGCCCCATATGTTGTTTCAGGCTGTGGTAGACTAGTTGTTTTCTCTTTTTTTTTGGCTTTTTGTTCCTGTTTTCTTTGGGGTATTGGCAGACAGGATGTCCATTGGTCCCTGTATGGGTAAGCCTTGGGTGCCCATGATCCTGTCACCAATTTACTGGTGTGTAATTGATAAATCAATGTTATTCAATTCACCTGGATGTGGTGTTGATATTATGGCTGATTGGTGTACATCCTTGGGGTACAGTTGACTAATTTCAAGCAAGAAAAACATGCAAAACCATGTTCTCTTATGCGATTCTAGCATTAATGTAAAGTGCATTCCAAAGGCAGCAAATTGGAAATACCTACTAAAGGTTAATAAGACGTGCTAGAAAGAAAATACTTATTATATAACCACATCTTTATTCCATCATGCCATGGATGACCTTTTTAGGATGTGCAACAACCTGAGATTGAGTTTTTATGTGTGTGTGTTTGTGTGTGTAGGAGAAATGAGTGTGATTGTGGTTTGAACCCTCAGCCTGATTAACCTCAGTGAAATGCAATGACAGTTTATCTTTGTTATTTAATTGATACTTCACTTGAATAATGTCAGACTATGCATTATCGGGGCGCTTACTTCTTCTTTGTAGACTCTACATATTATGTTTTCCTTGTCCAATTTTTTAACAGTCAAATAATGTCATATCTAATAATATATGATACATTCGGGTCATACAACAATAACAGTTCGTTGTTTCCCAAATGTAATTGTAGAAATGTCTGCACAACCACAGGAAAGCCAACGGGACCTTTTCATTCACTGAAATGATTAGTGGTCAAAGCCACAGTAATGAATCATGTTTTCTTTTTGTGTGTGTGTGTGTGTGTGTTTGTGCATGAGTGCTGTATGTGTAGCCCTTAGTGATCAAATCGCATTGATCCACTGCCTCGTGATGGTTTGTCTCCCATTTGCCCCCTTTGCCATAATGGGACCCTGGCTTATTTTGATGATGAATTAGATTTCCTAGTTACTCTGGTAACCGTGTGGCCTGCCAATCACATGCAATCAGCGTTTTCTTTTCGCTCTCTCGCGCACTCATTGCTGGGGATTAGGACCCTCTCAGCAGGGGGTCACGGGGCACTCAGTGCAAGCCAAGGAGCACTGAGGAAGTTTAGCCCGTGCTGTTTGGAAACTTCTCCACGCGCGACCCGTCACTTCTTCTAACGACTTGTTAAACACAGCTGAGAAACGCAAAGATACTGAGAAAGCCAGCTGTTGACTCGGCTCACACTTCAGTACGAGGCTTTTCTAACTCGGAGTGCTTACTTTGGCACATTAGAACC
The DNA here is from genome assembly GCA_028565275.1 of Leiocassis micropogon. Taxonomy (NCBI): domain Eukaryota; kingdom Metazoa; phylum Chordata; class Actinopteri; order Siluriformes; family Bagridae; genus Leiocassis; species Leiocassis micropogon. The sequence continues at coordinate 7,531,120 of JAOVVA010000048.1, forward strand.
TGAAGTCAAGGAGGAAGATGGATTTATCTATTTATTTATTTTTTTATTTATCATGCTGTTATTAGGATCCAAATTGGCTGGTACGGTGGGCTGATTTTAATGTCTTTTTTATTATTTATAACAAATTAGAAAAAAAATAACATTAAACAGAATTTAATTAAGACAGTACCCTTCTCCTAAATCACACCTCTAACATATTATTTTAAATGTGGAAAATTTGGGAAATGAGGTAATCTTCAATTTCAAACATAATTAATTAAATCCATTGTGCTGGCATATAGTTAATGGCCCTAATTCACCATTAGTAGTATATTTTCCTCTGCATCTGGAAAAAAAAGAAAGAGAGAGAGAGAGAGAGAGAAACCATTCAGCATCATTTCCTTTTGCATACCAAAAGTCATTCAAACGAGGGACCTTAAACCAGGACCAATGCAGTATTCATGCCATTTTAATTACAATGTTAAACCATTATTTGTTTCAACACCTGGTTAAGCCATTCAGGCTTGTTTAAATCCCCCCTTTTTCCATCCCAGGTGTGTAGGAAAGGCTCAAAGGGGTGAATAGGTCTGCCACAACAGGAACATAATCAAGTCTGCGAGCTCGCCGCTGAATGAGCCTGTGGGATGAGATCAGATGGAACACACTCCAGTGCTTAGAGACAGAGTGTGAGGTGGATTATGCTGAAAAGAGGATTTAGTCAAGGATGTGCCCTCAACTTTTTTTTTCCCCCTCTCTTCTCATTCTCTTTTTTTCCTCTCTTAGTGGTAAGCATGATGAATAGCACCTTTTCTGGAGCAGTATTAAGAAACTTGAATGTTAGCTTAAAATCTGCAGCCTTTGTTGTGCATTTCTCTGCATATATCTGCGTCGAGGCTGAGGTGATTGGAGCCAAGAGGCCACGCTGTTCGGCCATTGCAGTTTAGATGGATCTAGTTCTAAAAAAAAAACCCTCTCCAAATAGCTTCTATTCTTCCCCTCAGCCTCAACTTCTTTGAAGCAATGGTTGTACCTTTGTAATTTACGGTGTCATTAGCAGGGCCACATTGAAGAACTTGACCCCTGTGGAGATTTTGTTTGGACCAAAGCTAGCTTACCTGGTTAAGGTGTTTTTATCAGAGGATCATCCCCTTTTGAAAAGGAGGCATCAACTGAAAGAGACAAGAATTAGGTCTTGCTAATTGAAATAGAAATGTAACGAGAAAACACCCATTCACCTCCTGCCTTTTTTTTTTTCAGTCACCAGCCTTTTTTCCTGGGGATCTTATGTTCTTTGTATGTCTCACCCAGCCCCTGTTCTCACACATTAAATACGAAGCCCATAGAAAATCCAACTTAACAAATTAATGTCCACTAATAACCCTTCACCAGCCTCTTGGAAATGGATTAAGACCTTCTTAGCACTTTCTTCCAGCAAAATTTAATTAAGACTTAGATTGGGTTTTGAAGATGTCTAGGCAGATTCCCACTACAAGCACGGATCGTACTCAATTTTGGACCAAAATAAGCTAATCGGCTTGGGTAATAATTAGCCTATCTACTCTTAAGTGATTCCCAATTATCTTATCTCTGTGTAAGTTAATTTAATAAGTAAATTCTGGCTTCTAGTCTTGGTGGAACTACTTGTTCATGTTTAAAAGGTTAGATTGTGTTTCTTCTGGCTTTGAAGGAATTTGAGACTATGCTCATTACCATTCACATTACCAGGTTGAAGGAACACAAATCCATTTTCTGGCCCATATTTTTTAAGGGTGTGTGGACACAAAAATCTGATCTTTGCAAATCGAAGCTGAGACATTTCTATTGGTGGTCATACCTGTTTGAACAGCTAAATAAAATCTCAATTTTTGCAGGTTTGAGTTTTTTTTTTTTTTTTTCAAATGATGCAAGAAGCATTTCAAATTGATGGAGAATATGCTGTGGATGTTTTCTTTGAGTTATAAGAGTGATTAAAAACATAAATTCCCAAATATTATGATGTCAGTATGTTGTTTTGGTTATACAAGTTTGAATTTTGAATAATTTTCCAAAAAAACACTATAACAACTCCACTTCCCACAGTTCCATCATAATGGAGAAATCAGCCTGCAGTTGTGTTTGTGGTCATTTAAGTATGCGATTTAGTATCAGTAATATGTTGGGTGAGTTTTATTACAAATTATAGCAAACTCATACCTTCATTGTTTTTTGTGGGTAAAAAAGGGGTGGGGCTTTTCGTTGCACACAAAACCTTTTTAGTTTCAAAGATTGTTGAAGTTTTCACTGTTGTCAACCTCCTTCTCTAACAGTTTCAATTTCACTTTAGTAGCTTAACAAAATAATATAGTATATCATAGTACAAGTATGTGTGCTATGATGTCCATAGTATCTGCTCATACATCTGCGGTTCCATAAGGTTATAATAGTATCCTTATGGAAGGAAGACATAGTGAATGCGGCAGCTTTCCACAGACAATAAAAGACTTGGATTGGGTTCTGAAGAAAAAAAAACTAAAATAGATTGGGTTTTGAAGATGTCTTATTTCACATATCATGAATGGTAAGTGATGCATACCTTTAGTTCATGAATACTGGGGTAACTGCAATGGCAAGAACAGAGTGTTAATGTATTTTTCCTTGGCTTCAACATTGGCAAATTTTTTTTTAATTCTTTAGTTCACTCATGGCTGATGCTACTTCGACCAGCCAGTAGTTTACCTTCCTCTTATCACATGAAAGAAAGTATTATGATTGGCTTTTCAGGATGTATTTTGCTAGGTAATGTAGCTGTTTCGTGTTACGGTTTGCCTAAAAAGTGGATGATTATTAAAAATAAGTATTTTTTTTTTAAATAAGTATTTTGTAGTGGTATTCAAATGAAAAATCTTGTATGCCAGAGGAAAATAATTTGACAGAATGAAAGTAACAGTGCTGTTTAATGCGTTTTGCATTACATCCAATATCAGCAATGTGGCAAAACTATAAATGTAGGACAGCAGCAATAGCGAATTTTAGATTAAATTGGAAATTGGAGACTTGCTTAATATTTGGAAAAATGATTTAAGTAAAACTGTAATTTGTGGTGACGAGGAACAGCATAAAATGCAGGCACGTAAACTCAGCATGTGTTTAATTCAGGGCAATCCAAAAATCATAGTCATTAGTGTAGCGTCCATAGAGTAGGTCAGTGAACAGGCAGGAAGAAACAGAGAGGAATAAGCCATATTCATAAAACAAAATAAAGGCAGGGTCAGAAACAGGAAATGCACTGAGCAGAGACAGAGAACAAAGAAACGCAAACTTAAATCTCAATAAGACTTCACATTGAGAGAAGAAAACATCAGGGTTTAAATACATAAAACAAATCAGAAATAACCTGAAGATAGATGGAAATGTTTAAGAAAAACAGCAACCACAGAGAAAAGGTTTAACATTATAAAAAAGAGCAACCCATGACACACAGAAGCAGCACTGTTTGAATTTGAAGCTGCTATAATGAAAGTATTGTAACACAAACTATCCTACCAAAACCATCATTGCTCAAAACACCTGCCCAAGAAATGTGTATGTCTACATATGGGGTGTTCAAATTAAAGAAAGATATGGGTATGTTTTTTGTTGTTGGTTTCACATATGGACTGTCAAGATAAACCATCAACATAAACAGATCCATCCATATGTAGAGGCAGTGGTGGCTCAAATGGTTAAGGCTCTGGGTTATTGATCACTGAGTTTCTGAGGTTAGCACCGCCAAGCTGCCACTGTTGAACTCTTGAGCAACACTCCCAACCCTTTCTACTCCAGTGTACTGTGTAAATCTACTCCAGTACTGTATGCTAGCTGACCCTGCGCTCTGATGCCAGCTTCCTTACTGGGATAAGTACATGTGACAAATAACTGAATTTTATTTTTTTGCATGGAAATTTTTTTTTTTCACTTTTGGAATAAAAAAAAAAAAAAATTTAAAGTCCTCTCAAACAAAGGCATGATTTTGAACCCTGTGCGAAAAGTGACTGTTGATTATGACTTGGTTTGGCCTCTTCAATCATATAAATCTTCATCTACTTGTATGCATGTAAGAGTTTACAGTACCTTCGCCTTTTTCGCCTTCACCAACTCAACTAAAGGCATGGGGGAGGAGAAAGAACCAACCCAGTGTTAATTTACTTAAAGCAGCAGGGGAAACCAGGCTGGACACTGACCATTACACAGCAGGAATGAGGTGTCCAGCTGACTGTCCTTTTAATCGACAGCAGCAGGCTTAAGGAATTTAACAGCATGGGTTTTTTACCACAGTTTTAAAACAAATAATGTTTATGGAAGATTTACGAGGCAGTGGCATTGTTGAAGATTTTCTCTCCTTTGCTTCATTTAATTAGTGCCTCCGACTGCCCGCCTTAAGGAGGCACCCAAGCCGTCGGAGGTGTCATCTTGATTATTTTACCAGACCTTTTCCCGAATGTTTCCCACACTCGAATATTTCTACCATGCTCATGTGCGCTCAAGGGCCGTGGTTAACCAGGTTAAAGCAGCAGGTTTGATGTAATATTCTCCTCACCTGCCAATGTGCTCCACCGTTTGCCAGGGTTAAAGTGAATCACAGATCTGCAGGGTTGCCTCTGGATTAGATATGAAATTCAAATGCATTGATATGTCGTATAAATCAAATCAGGAGACAGGAAGATGCCATGTGTGTAAGATCATTGTCCTTCCAAAAGGGTCATATAGCACTCTATTATGTCTAAATAGTGTGGCTTTGCTCTCTCAGCCATCACACGCCACATCCAGCAAATAACAGAGGACTTATCGCGTGCTTCATTCGCCCTGTGCTCAACACAGGCCGAGGAAAATATCGGTTTGCAATCAGATACAAAATCCAGTGCAGCTGGTTTTTATAGTGCGTAGTTTTGATTTCGCAGACAAAAATCACACATCATAAAATATTTCTTTGGTCGTGACTTGAAATCGAGTTGATTTTGTGATCATTGCTACAATGTCAATCTAAAAGCCAGTGATAGCACCGCATAGACTTAAATAACCTTAGTTAGAAAGCTGTATTTCTAACCCAGCTAGAAATACAGTAGTGGAAATTAGAAAATGTAAATGAAATGAATGATAAAACTATTTTGTACCTCAAGCTTACTTGATTTTTTTTTGTTGTTTCCTGACTTAAAGAAACTTTCTGTTTATGTACTTATTCACATATGGCATGGACCTAAATCACATTGATTGATGATATAAATAGAATGAAGAAATCTTCTAACATGAACAGCACATTAATCACGTAGACTGTTTTTTTTTTTTTTCACAGAATTGTATTAAGAACTTTTACACACACTAGCTCAGTATTAAAAGGTATTAGGTTTAGGAGTACGAGCATACTGGCACTACCACGCAGCCATTCTTGGGCCTCTGTGGTATCCAGTATCAACTGTAAGTCCCTGATGATAAAACACTATACCCAAATGGTATAAATACAGTTAGTATTTTTTTTAAGTGATTGCAATTGCACAGTCTAAAGCCTGGTGCAAAAGACAAAAAAGGTGGGAGAAAGCTTCGGCCCTGTTGCTCATCTTCTCTCTCTCTCTCTCTGTGCCATTATTTTTATATCTTGTGCCCATTCCTGAGAAACCTTGGGTGACCTAGCTTTCCAAAATTGGTCCTGATACTCCATGTCTGTCTCTGTTTGCCCTGAGGCTGGCAGTCCCCCACTCAGCCACTGATCCCCCTGCTCTGAGCTTAAAGCCTACTGAACCATGACCCCATCCCACCCCCTAACACACTAACATGGTATCTCAGTGGCCAACACACAACTCAGATTGACAGGTCACAGACCGAGCATGCTTTGGCCACCAGTCAGCTAGCATCAGACTCCACTCGTTGTCTGGTGGCACGAATAGGACAAGATGCACATTGGCTGCCCAGTTCATGAGCTGAGAGCAGAGATCCAGTGCAGGGCAGTTATTCCGATTAAGAGCTTTGGCCTTATTTTGTCAAAGGCTAAATATGGCCATGTTTGTGCATGCAAAACTATGGGGCTTGACAACTTGGTCTATTTTATTTAAAGTCTTTACAACAGCATCACTATTTCATAAATAATTAGTAAATGTGTTTTGTGTACCAGAAAATTGTAAAAAGTTGTAGCTTCATGACACCTCCGTGTCTTTAGTGGTAGAATCACATTTTCTCACAATTATACTGTGTACTGTATATCCTTGTTCAATGTTCTGTCACTCACTCACTCACCTTCTATACTGCTTTATCCTGCATTCAGGGTCGTGGGGACCTGGAGCCTATCCCAGCAGGCTTAGGGCACGAGGCAGGGTACACCCTGGACTGGGTGCCAATCTATCACAGGGCTCACACACATACTCACACACAATGTGTAATTTGGAAATGCCAATTAGCCTAACATGCATATCTTTGGACTGTGGGAGGAAACCGGAGTACCCGGAGGAAACCCACCAAGCACAGGGAGAACATGCAAACTCCATGGGAATTTGATGGGAATCGAGCCTGGCCGGGAATCAAACCCGGACGTGCAAGGCGACAGTGCTAACCACTACACCACCAACCTTGTTCAATGTTCATTATTATTATTATTATTATTATTATTATATATTGAATCTCAATTTAATCTCAGTTTATGTGCATTTTATATACATCTGTTACATATTCATGCCCCCCCAACAGACTTTATTTAATCTGTACAGTTATTAAATATTTTAGTACTTTTTCTGTATAGTGTCTTGTCTATGGGTGTCTAAAGTGTTACATCACTTTTATCTCACTTGGAGAGCCACAAACAGCCATAATCAAATTCCTTGTGTGCATCAACATACTTGGTGGATGAAAAAATGATTCTGATAAAAATAAAGTTTTGAATTACTATTTTTGAAAATGCTGAGAAAAGGTAGGGAAATTTATCATTTTTATTTTCCTTTTTTAAACATTATAATCTATAATTTGGTATTTATTAACATTTTTTCAAATGTAACTTTGGTTTTTATTATCAGTCCACACATATAGTATTTGTTTGTTGTTAGTTGCATTGATGTTTCTTCACTTTTCCAAGTGCTCACATCTTAACATTAATGTTGCAGTTAATTATTATATTTTTTTATGTGGATGGTCATTTTTACATATTTTACAAACTTTTGTTTTAAAAGAAAGAGGTAAAAACATTTTAGGAAAAAAGTATACAGTATATGTGGGTAGGACCTTGGTTCTCACTATACTGTTTGCTGCACCATAACAGCACATAAACTACAGTACAGAGTTGAAATATTTATTACAGTAATCAATTTTTACAGATTTTGTACTTCAAGTCATGTAAGATCAGGCAAAATATGAATTTTAGACTCATCTGTACTTATAGTTATCTGTGACAATTAGCACTTAGCATCTAGCACTCGAGGCAGTGATGGTCAAGTAATACAGAAATCTCTGGCAGCAACACTGGACTTCACAATAGACCAAAAAGCCACTGCAAAGAAGACCTTGTGAAAATAACTTAAGTGTTTCCAATTACTTAAACATTGGGTCGGCTTTAAGGTTCACTTGCAGTCAAACAGATTCAAGACAAAGGAACCACCTTAAACAAGTACTATATATAGACAGACCAATCAACTAAGCAAAGTGCAGGTGATTACAATTACAACATGTCTGGGGTGTAGTGAATGCTGGGAACCTGATGTGAATGTCATCTTAAAAGTCTCACAAATCACAGTTCACCAAACATCAAAATCCAGTGAACAAATACAGGATGATCATTACTATATATAATATTAATCCTGGATGTGTGTTATCATTTTGTTATATGTGAAGTCCACTGGTAATGTTTATATTAGCTAATGTCAAATCTACTTGAAATATATTAAAAGGTATCTTTCAACTGCAGACATTTATACCTAATTAGAAACCTAGTACTATACTTTAAAGAACACAAATGTATATACAAGTAGTAAACTACAAGCATTGTGTTACGGTTAGTTACAACTATACATACAGGATAAATTTGCCTAACAAAATAGATTCCTAAGAGTATATTTCAAAATAAACAATTGCAAACTGAATACTTGGTTAGAATTACATAACTAATAAATGTAAGTTTAATTATAGAACATGTCACAGCATAGTTGCAGTAAAAAGTTGGTCAATCAAGTCCCAAGAAGTATTAAAGTAGCACATTTTTAAATATACTACCAGTATACTTTCTACATAAAGTGTCCTTGGGAAATATATTTGAACTTTACTTAAGTTTACTTAATGAATACTAAATGAATTTTAAGTATTCTTTTTTGGTAGGGGATTATACAAGTCTTCTATTGTTCTTTATATTTTGCCAACCAAACAAAATGTAATAAAAAAAAAAAAGAAAAAAGAAAGAAAGAAACAAAAATACTTTAAAAGAACGGAAACAAATATAACCATGTGAGTGAGATTGGCAAACATTCCCAGCCTAGCTCTTTGTATGGACCAACTACTGTATGACCTCTAGTTAAAATAAACCATTTTGACAGTGTTACCATTTGCACTTCTGACACTTTTTTCTTTTCTTTTTTTCCCAGCACTTCCAATGGCAACATAGTAAAGTTCATACTTCATTAATAAATAAATATATTAATGAATTAAAATCCTTTTTTTAGGTCACACCCACTTTGGGTTTAAATCTGATTAAGAGCATTAACAGACACAGATACACATGGTGTCAGTGCGTAACCCCACTATGTGCCAAGCAAAGCAGTTGAGAGAAAAAGAGGGTCCCAAGGCTCACATTAAAGCTCACTGGGGAGTCCTAAGTGTCACCCATGAAATCAAGATGTTAGGGTGTGACAAACAAGGAAGAGACTGCAAGTAATTCTCATTATTGTTAACAGCTCGTCGGGCAGAGCCCAGCTCGTTATCCACATACGGGGGCCAAAAGGGCCAAACAACCATATGCTGCTCATTGACACATGCCCACTGAACTGGATGTTCATTCGCCTTTTCCTGCTTTTTTATACATAACAAAGTGTTTGAACATATTCTTTGATTGGCAATTAGACCACTTTTCAACTGGAGAACACGAGGAGAAAAGATCTTCATGCATAATGGATGAGTTTAAGACTATTCCCCCCACACATCCCGCGACCTCATTTGCCACAACCGGTGCCCTTGCTAGTTTTCTCATTTGAATAATTACTGAGCACATAAAACATTAGCACTGATGTAGATTTTGATATTGTAAGCCCTGCTCGATTAGGTCCTGCTGCAGGTCATGAAACAATGTGTCAGCAATTAATGGAGGAGAATTCATGTCTGTATTCCCTTGCGCTGTCTTAAGCAGATGCTTGCAATCGCTGGCCTCTTAGGAGGCATGAGATCTGGACGAGCTTCTCACTGGCAGCCTACTCGATGGCCATAATGGCTTAGTGTCAGGATTTGACAGTGATATCTAGAAGAAGTGCTGCTGCATGGACCAGAAAATCACACTGTCACGGGTGATATCAATGACTTTGTCCATGCAGAATAAATTGGTGTTTACAGGTTTGGTCCCAGCCAATCCCCCACATATGCACACACATGCACAAATATTCTCATACGCATACATAAATGACACATGACATCCCCCACAGCCATGACACAAGATCATGAGGATGATGCATACATATCAAACTCACACTGACTCTGCTCTTAATCCTGCAGATCATTCTATAGCTAAATTGTAGCTAGTTCTGGTGCTATTCTTGCTGCTAATTTACACTTTTTGCTACTATGACTAATTACTCAGCTAAGTCTGCTGCTAGTTCTGCTGCTAATTTGCAGCCAATTCTACTGCTAAACCTGCTGCTAATTTTGTTCTTGTTCTTTTGACGGTTCTGTAGTTAATTCTGGTCTTTCCCCATCAGACAGTTCTTCATTGGAGTTTGCAGCTAATTCTTCTACTAATTTAGCAAATCTTAATGTTTTTATTGCTCCTAAAACTGCTGCTAATTCTGAGCTGATTCCACTGTTACCATTGTAGCTAATTCTGCTTGTAATTATCTTTCTAATACTAAATGTTTTTTCAAATATCGATGCTAGTTTTGTAACAAATTCTCCTGATGTTTTAAAAGCACTATTTGTTGGGATAATACACCAGAATTACAGAGAGACAGGGCAAAAAAATTGTGCTAAAAATTTAAAATTTAAGATAATGGAACTAATTTTTGGCAACCCTGTACTGTAAACTCTTTCATAATAATTTCAGCCGGACTAAAGTAAATTTACTGTATATTGACCATATTTTGAGCTACTGTTTAAGCAGCTATTTAAGAGTTTTATATATTTAAAAAAAAGGTACATGGAAGTACTATTTACTGATACAAGCTTTTGGACATTAAGCTTAATTTTTTTTTTTTTTTTTTTTAGTAGTTTGTAGTAAAGTGTGCAAATTTTTTCTAAAGTTTTTAGAAGGAAAATAGAACTAATTGAAAATTCTGCACCAGATGTACAGTACAAAAGTGTTGGTAACTGTGATTCTCTTCATGCACACATGTATAGGTTAATAAATACCAAATACTTTTCAATGTGCTTTACAACACAAGTGATTTAGATTTAGCCACACCCAAAACACTTCATCAAAGAAAAAACTCACAGAGAGCAGAAAACAACAAAATGATGTCTAAACAGTGTGAGTGCCTCCTAAATGTGATGCATGCTAAATCTTCTAGTAATGCATCTCAACCACTGCAGAACCTTGCCTACCATAAGCATGCACAAACATTTTTACATTTTATTCAGTTTCTTTTAATTTTTTAAAATAAATAATATAGTCTAATTGCCCATTGTTGACAAGGAAAAGAGAGGAAAATATGAAATAATTTGATCATCTTTATTGATCATCAGTGATATTGATGTAATTTCACATTGAATCCTACATATCTTAATAATAAGTATCTTATTCATACTGTAGCTTATTTTAAAATAGATTATTGCATCCGGCACACAACTGTTCATACCATCGCTTTTACTCAACATTAGGTTCAGGCAGATATCTGTACTGCAAAAAATACATTAAATTCTGTCTAGCCAGTTTTGTGTGATACTGTGACAAAATCTGGCAGTAACTGATAAACATGGCTCATTGTTTGATTGAAAACATTTCCTCTAATACACTCTGAGGATTCGGATGTGAGAATCGTGTGTTTAGTGCTATATTGCTTGGAGTTGGTTGATACAGCTGGACAGTTGGTGGGAGTGGTTAAAGTTTAAAGCCATTGAAGATTGTTTTCACAGATGCTGTGTTTTTTCCTTTCACGTCCACTTCAAAAAGGAAAGAAATCTGAGTCACACCAGAGCAAAGTTCGGCCTGGAATGAGTGAGAATCAGCTGAAACTACTATTGAGTTAAAAAAAAAAATAGACACAGAGTGGAGGATATTTTCTGTTCTGTCTCACTCATGAAGAACAAAAAGAGGTCATGTGGAAAGGCCAGTTAACCTTCTGACTTGTATAGAGTAATTGGTCTTATAATAGCAGGCGCTGGAATTGTGCTCAGTGCATCCCTAGAACATTTCTGATCAAACTGCTTCCACCTGTTCAAAGAGGAATTTACCACTGTCCCACACTCCATGTGACCTCTATGACTACAGGGCCAGAAACGTGTCCCTCGGGTCTTGTTGTGTGAAATATGACCCTTCTTGTAACTTCCTTTTGGACAGTGCAGTGGTGAGAGGTGCTCCGTCCACCAAGGTAAGACTCAGTGGTGCCAAGTCTATCCAAGGGAACAGTTGTCACCAGATGACATACTTAATATCATGCATATTCATTGGTTATCTGCTCATTGAACTGCAAACTACCTGGTTATGTATTTACAAAATAGAGTCAAACTCACTATTTACATATTTAAAAAGTAGATTCAGGATATTTACAGCACATATGTGCAAAGTAGTATTTCCTTGGTTTAAAAAAATAGCATCAAATAATTTATACGTTTAGAATATTTTTTTGTATTAAAAAAAATAATTATGCTAAATATTTACTGTACATGTTTACAGAAAAGAGTCAGATTATTCATGAATTTACAAAATAGTGTTGAACTTTAAAAAAAAAAAAAATTAATCAATATAAATAAGTCCTTGGAACGTAGTTGGGAAATAGACGCAAAGGAAACAGTTACAGTGAATTATCTTGCTAATTACTATCAAAATTGAGAAGAAGAGAATTAAAAAAAGAAAAGAAAACAGTGTAAATGGAGGGAGGCAGGGTGGCTTAGTGGTTAGCACTGTCACCTTGCACCACCAGGATCCATGTTTGATTCCTCCCTCTGAATGCATGGAGTTTGCATGTTCTCCCCATGCCTGGTGGGTTTCCTCCAGGTACCCTGGGTTCCTCCCACAGTCCATAGACATGCAGATTAGGCTAATCGGCGTTCCCAAATTGCCCATAGTGTGTAAGTGGATTGGCATCCAGGGTGTACCCCGCATTGTGCCCTAAATCTCCTGGAATAGGCCTATGATACTGTCTAGAGGATAAAGTGGTATAGATGATAAGTGAGTGAGAGTGTGTAAATAGCAAAAATAATTGTAATCTGATCACCAGAAACAATATGTATCAATAACTGGATGTTGGAAAAATTGGGATCTCTCATCAGGTGTTTTTAAAGGATAGTAATCGGTGATTGGATGTTGATAAGAATAGTGATTAATTATTGGATGCTAGGAAAATAGTGATTAGTTATTGGATGTTGATAAGAATAATGATCAGTAATTGTATGTTGATAAAAAAAATAGTGTTCTGTGATTAGATGTTAATAAGAATAGAAGTCAGTTATTGGATGTTGATAAGGGAAGGTGATCAGGGATTGGATGTCAGGAAGAATAGTGGTCAGTGATTGTATTTTGGGTTGGATTGGATAAGAGTAGTGATTGGTGATAGGATATTAGGAATAATAGTGATCAGTGTTCAGAAGTCAGAAAGAATAATGATCAGTGATTTGATGTTGGGAAAAATAGTTATTGGATTTCTCTCAAGTCATATGGCTAGAAGCTGTGGTATGAGCTGGAGATCTGTTTCAGTTGCAGCACAGTCACTAACAATCCAAGATTTGGATCTAATGTGGTATAAAATTTGCCAAATCTGGTCAAAGTCAATAAGTTATAATAAGAAATAAATAAGAAGTTACACTAAGAAATACAGGTAACATAAAGGGCTAATGAGATTGTGACAGACGACACTGGTCTAACTGCAACAGTAAATCTTTTTCCTTGGAAAAAAAAATCTCCATTACAGTCTTCATCAAATATGCAGTTCAGTACAGCACAAAATCAAAACAAAGCACAAAAGAAAAATCAGTTATGCAAATCGTTTCAATTAATCAAGGGAAATGTAGCCCATGGAAGAGAGAAAGTTGTAATGCCACGTGCATGGAGTCCAAATGGCAAATGCTAAGCCGTGTTATTTGCATCTATTAAACTTTAACTTCTGAATTGAGCATGGATTATGCTGATTACTAGTGGCGCTTTCCTCCAGAATGGCTACTCCATCTAAAGAACACTTTATTAATCTAAATTTGCTATTTGTAAAACTCATAATCTGGAGTGGTGTTTGCGATGGCAAATTGAATGTAAGTGCAATATCTGAGAGGATCTTTTTTTTTTGATGTTGTGTTGTTGTTTTCTTTTTTCCTCCTTTACAAATCAACAAACATGCATTTATCAGGCAATCTCCCTCATTTCTTTGTGAATTAACAAAGTCGTAGCAATAATACCAGCACTGCTGATTTGATACAGCTCATTATGAAGGTAATGAAAACATGCTTATTTTACGATATTAGCAAGAAGCAGATAGAAAGCCAAATATACGCAACACGCAGTGTATTTCTTTGCACAACCCCTTAATCCATACTCAAGACAAGAAAGATGACCAAGAAAGAGACTGAGAGGAAGAAAGGTATAGAAGGTCGGTGTAAAAATGGAGTGTCTCTGAGCTCTATCTGGGTATTAATTTCATACCACCAACAGTGGTCTCCGTGCGCCACATTTTCGGAGCCGTGGCCCCCGGCGACGGATTGATCCACTTCACCGGCTCAGTGGGGGAGCTGAGGATCTGGAGGGGATCAGCAGGGCTCCAAATCAATAAGGTTAATAGATGTGGGGGCCACGCAGTCAGAGGTGAGCAGCCTGGCATTTTCCGTGCCAATGAAGAAAATTCCTGATGACGAGATGTCACATTCAGGGCTTGCATTAGCGTCAGCCTGATTACCTGCAGCCTCAGTGTCAGTTAGTGGGTTAGTCTGGGACTGCCCATTATCAGGAATTATCTTTACTCTGAGTCATCTTCCTTCCCCTCACACACACACACACACACATACTTAATACATGACTTGACTTTGCCATCACTTCCTTGGACAGGCCCCAACAAATTGCCGAGCCATTTTGCCCTCCTCTTTACAGTGCTGATTTCTATACAGCCCACAGTTTCATAATCACTTGATGCGTAATTTGCCCTAATTTTGAATTTGCCGTCGAGTATCTCCCCCCTTTTAAAACACTCACCCTTAAAAGGCCTTACACATCCGCTTTTTAGAGGGCATAATTGTGCAGTAAACGGCAGGGAAATAAAAGGAAACAGGGGAAGAAAAAAAAAAAACTATTGTGGCTTGGTTTAGTTCAACGACAAAAAGAGGTCAATAGGAGTTTAAACCGAGCCATGACTAACGACTTTGTTGTACGATGCCATGCTGGACTAAAACATTAATTTCCCTTTTGCTTCATCAATAGGTTATCACAACCATTCAACATATTTAATGTTCATTTCTCAAAAAAACAATAGCTTAATTATTTTTATAGAAATGTAAACAGGAAGTAAAAAAAAGTAAATATATATATATATATATATATATATATATATAAATTAAAGCTGATGATCCTGAAGAATGGGCTTACATGCAGGCTTGAATTGTCTACGTAATTGTTAATAAACTAAAATTACCCGCTCATGTTTGTGCCCTACCTAACGAGCTCACAGTATGGCTATCACTCAGCTCTAGGCAATTAAAGGCTTGCCACCACAGATTTCGCCGTGCAGGAAGTTTCACAGTCACTCCTCTCTCATTGTAATGTACACAATCCCATTTACATGTCTGAATGGACCCTTTTCATGTGTTTCCGAGCACCGAGTTCCAGGCCCTGAATGGGGAAATGCAAATTGGGTTGCTTGCTGGTCTATTATGTGTGTGTTTTCTTGCCTCCTGTACCTGGTGGTGAGAATCTGGAGGGGGTCGACATGCCTCTACTGCACCACACCTCCACCACACCTTTCATTATTCATTATTCTATGCACCTGTAAAAGCTTCATGATACAATGTGGAAGGAAAAGAGAGTCATGCTGGCATGTGGTCTGAATCTAAGCATTGAGACCCAGAAGAAGAAAAAAAGAAAGAAAAAAAACACAGTACACTTTATGATGAACACATGTACACCTGCTCCTTTGTACAATTATCCAATCAGCCAATCAAGTGGAAGGATGAATAAAATAATGCTGATACAAGAGCTGCTATCAAACATCAGAATAAAAAAAAAAATTATGTTATTTCAGGGCTTTTAACCATGGGATGCTTGTTTCAGAAACTGCTGATTTTCCTAGTCCTGGCTATCCAGTATTGTGAGCTGAAACACACTAGTACAAATAATCACTCTTTACGATCGTGCAAAAGCATCTTTGAATAAGGTAGATGAACTGCAGTAGCAGAAGTCTACATCAGGTTTCACTCCCGTCAGTCAAGAACAAGCATCTCAGGCTACATTGGGTACTCAATGAATGAAAATATACAGGTCTTTCTCCAGCTTCAAGCTTCAAACCACTCACTCTCACTCATTCATTCTCTATAGCGCTTATCCTGTACAGGGTCGCGGGGGGCCTGGAGCCTATCCCAGGTGGCTCAGCAGGATTCATCCTGGATAGGGTGCCAATCCATCATAGAGCACACAAGCACACACACTCAAACATTACGGGCAATTTGGACACGCCAGTTAGCCTGATGTGGAATGTGGGAGGAAACTGGAGTACCCGGAGGAAACGCAGCAAGCACAGAGAGAAAATGTAAGCTCTACACACACAGGAACTCCCATTGTGGAACTCAAACCCTTGACCCTGAAAGCGTGAGGCCACAGTGCTAAATACTATGCCACCGTGCCTCCACAGGAGGAAACCAACAGCTTCTGAAATACTCCAACCAGCTCATCTGGCACCAACAGGAATGCCAAGGTCAAATTCACACACATGACACATTTTCCACATTCTGGTGTTTGATGCAATTATTGTCTGAAGCTCTTGACCTGCAAGTACTGTACATGATTTAGTGCATTAAACCTCCGCCACACATTACTGACTGACTGGATACTCTGTGTATTGTGCTTAGTTTTTAACCATGTAAACTATTATTACTAGAATACACTGCATACACTTCCTGGATTATAGATGTATCATGCAATAAAAAAACACCATAATTGTAGGGTAACATGCAAATTGTCTATTGGGAATTTGTCTTGGATTCATACCAACATCAGCACACAGCTGTGGAGATGATTTCGGTAATCGTTATGCAACGTCCTCCCCTTTAATAAATGCTGTAGGAGTTAATAGAAGAATAATAAAGAGTTTTTTGTCCAGTATCTGACAGACATTTCCCTACCATAGTGCATTCAAAGTACTGTATGTTCACTTCCAATGTTGTGGATTACAATTCATGGCTGAACTTTAGCGCAAGTTTACTCAGATTGGAGGTAAAGCACATTTACTGGAGTCATTTTGTACTTTGATGTGTAAGAGACTTCTCATGGCATTAGGGCAAATGTCAAGTATTATTCATTAATCAAAGGACATTTGAAGTGCCTTCATTCTGTTAGACTCAATCTATAAAGTCGCGGAACCAAACCCTGCGGAACTAATAAAATCTAAACGCTTATCTACATGTACAGCAAAATTTCATAATCTACCATATATGGAAAGGTGCCATTCTATACAATTATGTTATATAACAAGCAGCATTTTAATAAAATCTCTTGTTTACAAATGTAATGTAAACAACTAACAAATAACTAATGTGGCTAAATGGTAATGTTATCTTTTAATGCATACACATTTATAATTAATTCATGTCTTTAAAAATTAAAAAGGCATGTGAAGCCAGCCAGCCAGAGGTTTACAAATTTTTGCTCATGCTGAGACACAGGGCACGTATCACCCTCCGAGGAAAGCGCTACTGTATACTCCCGCTTCATCATGCATGAACTCACAAATGCCTGCACTTGACAAGTGTCACTCTGATTGACATGGGAAAGAGAGTATGCCCCAGATAGTCAGAGAGTATGGTGACTTTTACCTAATTGGCTCAACAGGATCTAAACTCGCAATTTCCAAACAAGAATAAATGCTGATGCACCATTTGGGAGCTGTGTTACAAAATCAAATTAGTGGATGAGAATTACGTCTTTGTCCATTTATCATTAATGTTTTATTTAAAAACAAGCCATGTCATCGGATTACTGATAAGACTGGAGAAGGGAAATAAAATTAGAGTAAATCGGATTAAAAAAATTATAATAATTAATTAAAATTATAGGTGGCATGGTGGCTTAAGGGTTAGCACTGTCTCCTTGTACCTCAGAGTCTGGGGTTGATTCCTGGGCCAGGTTCGATTCCCACCTCTGTGGGCAAGGAGTTTGCATGTTCTCCCCTTGCTTGGTGGGTTTTCTTCAGGTACGCTGTTTTTTTTTCCACAGTCAAAAGACAATTGCCCGTAGTGTGTGAATGAGTGTTTGAGTATGTGGATGGGTGCACTGCAATGGGTTGGCCCTCCGTCCAGGGTGTACCCTGCCTCATGCCCTAAGTCTACTGGGATAGGCTTCAGACACCAGTCTGGTTCCTGTATACAGGATAAAGCGGTATAGTGAATAAGAGAGTAAGTAAATAAAATTTGTATTTGTCTTTAACTAAATTAATCAGAGAGCCTACACAGTATCAACAAAATTGGTGTGAAAAGCTTACTTTAGCTATAAAATTTACATACACTGATCTGGCAAAATATTAGGATACAAAACATTATGCATGGTATTGTGTACTGTAGGTCCCCCTACCCAACAGAACTCTGGCCCTTTGGGGCATGACTCCACAAGACCTTTGGGGGTGTGCTGTAGTTTCTGTCACCAGAACGTTGGCAGACTTTTTGGATGCCTACTCTTGCTCGACCTGGGGAGTTTAAAGGCCCAGGTCAGCTGCTATGAGCATGCATAGCAGGCTGTGGTGCATTGTTTGTTCTAGTGCCCTTCTTTGGTGGTCAGCATTGACTTTTTTGGCGAGTTGAGCAACATTGGCTTTTCTGTGTGATCAGACCACACAGACTAGCCTTTGCTCCATGCAGGCATAAATAAACTTTGTCCCATGGTCCCATTTGGTGCCCGTGATCCTGTCACCAGTTTACTGGTATACTGTATATAATTTATTATCAATGCTAGTGTGTTAATGCTATGGCTGATCAGTAAAAAAAAAAAGCATGAGATTGGATAAAGTTTAACAGAGGATCTTTTATTTATTTTATCTATTATGGGCACTGCTTCAGTATTTGTTTCCAAGATTTTTTTAGTCCACTTAAATTTTTTTCTAGGTCTGCAGGTTTATTATATAATAAATAATGTTTGATTGGACCAATAATATCTCATAACGACATTAAGTTGTGGAATTTCTTATGTTGTGTAATGAAGAACTAAGACTGTGTTCGTGGCTAATTTAACCGAGCAGCTAATAACCTTTCCATGGATGACCACTAAATTTAACAAGGCTGTATTTTCTCTGTTCTTTAAACTAGTCCTCGTGAGCTTCTCCCATCTGTTTGTTTAGTCCCCTGTGCGGGACTGGAAGCACTTCTGAACCAGCGACGAGCAGCAGGTGAGTGCCGCGAAACACTTTGAAGTCCAGGCTCCTTATTGATCGTCTGCATATTCTAAAAACCAAAGAAGACTTCAAAGGCATGTATAAATTCTTGTGTCCAAAACAGGCCAGGCCGTGACAGCGTGGACAAGAAAAGCAGCTGCTGCTTGGAGATGTCCACAGTCCTTCCTTTATTTCAGCCCTTACTTCATTCACATCTCACTTGACCATTAGCTCCAGGCTTCTCTGCTCCATTAAACCAGTTCACTGCTCCTGTCATTGGTGGTTAAATGTGACAATGTTGAATATTCTGAATGATGGCTGTGTTCACCAATCAGAAATAAGACTACCTGTCAGATGAAGATCTGTTTTAAACGGCGCAATTGTTAATTAATGATCCCCAATAATGTTTTGACCTAATTCCATTGCATAATGCATAATAAAATATTCTCTATGTCTGATTATACGATGAAGATCCTCTAACTTTAGACCTCCATTTCAAGGAAATTGCTTTTTTTCGCTCACGTAATCAATCAGCGTGATCCTACTCTAGCATAAAAACAAACATTACCCGAAGTGAGCTTGAGGTAATAAGGTTTTTGTTTTCACTCCATTACCATGTTTCATTTATGTTTCACAAATGCCACTATCATATTTGTAATAGTGCTGTGAGTTTTTCATCCTCCTCCTATTGCTGGCTTTAATCACGGCCAGAACTTTTCAGTCATCTATCTGTGGTCACAATAACACTAAATCAGTATGTTGTGCATTCTAGTACACAAAAACTATTTCTGATGTGCAATTTTTGTCAAAAGTAAACCTGGCCTAAAAAAAACTTGCAATATATGGCTACGGTTTTTTTGTAGTGTATGGTAGATTGGCTGCTGAACTGACTTTTTATCCATATTTAAAGAGGTCTTTCCAAATTTTTGAGAATATGTTAACACATGTTCTGTAAAAGACAACATTCACATCCGATTACATTAACACATGATCTTTTCTGATGCTTGTTTTTCCAATGTTTGCACCATGGTCGGTCCCATGCTGTTTTACACTCCCAGTTCAGAAGGGTCAAATTATCGGGCTGCATCAAGCAAAGAAAACAACTAAGGAGATTTTAAGTGACTGGAACTGGGTTAAGAACCCTTCAACACATTATTAAAAGTAGAGATTGGACTTGTGATGTAAAACGGTCCTGTGATCTGATGAGTCCAGACTGATCCTATTCCAGAGTGTTGTGCGTGTCAGGGTAGAAAGGAAAGCACATGAAGCGATGCACCCATCATGCAAAGTGTCCACTGTACAAACCTCTGGAGACAGTGTTATGATCTGGGGTTGCTTCAGTTGCTCAGGTCGAGACTCAGCAACATTATGTGGCAGTAAAATGAAGTCAGCTAAAGACCTGAATGTACTGAATCACCAGGTTATCACATCTATGGCGTTTTACTCCCCTGATCAAACGGGGCATATTCCAGTGGTTCTGGGAGCACAAAGATCATTTTTACTACATTGTGTTCTGTAATCAAAGTTAAAGGTAAAGGTAGGGGCCAGGAGTAGCTCAGTGGTTAAGGCATTGGACTACGGTTCAGAAGATCCCAGGTTCAAACCCAACAACCACCAAGTTGCCACTGTTGGGTCCTTGAGCAAGGCCCTTAACCCTCAACTGCTCAGATGTGTAATTAAATAAAAATGTAAGTTGGTCTGGATAAGAGCGTCTGCTAAATGTAAGGTGACTTAATAAAATCTTAGAGTGTGCGCTTTTTTTTTTAGGCAATGTATGAGTTCATGACAACATGGATAATTTATTATTTCATTTATTTCCTTGGCAACATCTAACCTTGGATGATTAACATATGAGCAGTATGACAAAAAAAAATTGACACTGTGGAACACTGTTTGACTATAATTTGGCTTTATACAGTACATACAGCAGCTCCTTTAACCAGCCGCTGGAGTTTTAATTTTCTGCTTTCTCAATTTGGGAAGTGTTTAATGTGGATATGCGTGCTACCTGATGCATGCTAAACTACAGACAGCCATTCAAGATGGAAATAAAATCCTAGAGTAGCACCTGTAAATATAGGAATTAGCCCACATCCTTATGTAAATCTAATCCCATCTGAATAGGGTTCTAGTCTTTATTCACAATAATCCTCTACAGTGCGCATAAACTGTGAATACAGAGATTCAAAAACAAACTAAACCCTGTCCTACGTAACAATTAGGTAAGCATTTTCTGAAAGCGAGTTTGCTTTTCTTAATATCTTTCTAAATGTTATAACAGTAAGCAGGGCCCAAAGCTAGCTTGCTACAAAGTGGCTCTGCAGCATCATCCATAACAGAGCAGAAAATTGCAAAGTCTTCTAAACGTTCACCTCAATACTCTCATTCACAGTCAAGCAGTCATGTATCGATGAGTCGCTGTTGCGTTTGGAAAAACACAGTCATGTGAACTGTATTGGCCGGAGAAACACCTGCAGTGACACAGGTTCAAATCAAACTGGCATCCACAGCTTCAACAAATCCTGTATGAGGTTCAATACGACATCGACGTCCTCGTTCAGTAGCGTGGCAGTGTTCACTTCTTTTGTGCTTTGGTCTTGTTGTAGCATCATATTGGTGTGTGTGTGTGTGTGTAAGTGTGTGTGTAAGTGTGTGTGTGTGTGTGTGTAAGTGTGTATGAGAGAGAGAGAGAGAGAGAGAGACGATATTCAGCTGGATACACCACTGTCTTTGGGTTTTGTAATATTCCTTGCGTAAGAATCTGACCTCATCGTGGCCTGGATGTCATCGTGACCTGATTTAACCTGTTTCCTGCAGCCGACCTCTCTCCTGTCAGCTGCCCTCGGTACACAATGTCTGCTAAATGTTTGTGAAATTAAAACTCCAAATCCTCATTTTGCTGCTCCAAATGATTAGATCTGTTTACTTTTAATGTTAAATGAGTATTTATCCATGCATAAATTAGCTGTGAGCAAAAACAATTCTGTTTTGCTCATGAATTTTGTATTTCACTAGCTTTACTGTACAGTACATGCTGAGAAATAATCTGTTAATAATCTGACTGAATAAAATGTATTTGATTGCACATACAAACAAACTAACAAAAAGTCGGGGTGGGGTTTTAATTTAACATTTGTTTTTTTTTTTCTTTTTTGTTTTGTCTAATAAACTATGTTTTTTTAATATTTGTAACATTATAAAATGATTAAAGGTGTTATATCGTTGCACACTGTGTGCATTTCAAATTATTTTTCACAATATATTATTGGTTCCTGAATGTTGTGTTGAAAATTAAATACAAAACTTCTTCTGCAATTATTTAATTCATCATGTTGTGTCCTTTCAATAATCAAACTTTGATGAAGTTTTGTTGTAACAAAATAATTTAACACTCAAGCAGTATGATTTTCTTCAGGGATGCGATAAAAAAGCTTCTGTCTTATCATCAAATCCCAACCTTGCCATGGTGATCTGTGCCTAGAAGACAAAGAGAGCCTAATTGCCCCTGCTCTCAGGGTAGGGAGGAATGCCCTATCTCCCCTGTCAATCACAGTGATGCTAGCAAGTCGTGGACACCCATGAGCTCATGGACATCGATCAGCAATAACATTAAAACCACCTAGGCTTCAGGTTTCACTTGTGTCACCGGGGTAACTTTAGAGCATGGCTCCACAGGGCCTCTGGGGTTGTGCTCTGGTTTCTGGCACTGGGATGCTGGGATGTGTGGGTTGTAAGATGGGGTCTTCATGGATCAGACTTGTTTGTCCAGTGCACCTCATGGATACTTGATTGGATTGGCATCTGTGGAGTTTGGAGGCTTGGTTGGTGGCCTTGGTTCCAGGGCATGGCACACTAAGTGTTCTGGTGCCTTACTTTTATGGGTAGCATTGACTTTTTTGGATGATTTTTGGGACGAGCTGGCGTTTGGTCTCTGTAGTTATGGGTGAGCATTCAGTGCCCATGATCCATACACCAGCTTACTGGTGGAATCCATATACCAGTTTACTGGTGGAATCAGATATGGGGTAGCTCAGTGGTTAAGGCATTGGACTACGGTTCGGAAGATCCCAGGTTCAAACCCCGCAACTGCCAAGTTGCCACTGTTGGGCCCTTAAGCAAGGCCCTTAACCCTCAACTGCTCAGATGTGTAATGAGATAAA
>JAOVVA010000048.1:7554248-7576731 GCA_028565275.1 Leiocassis micropogon
GTTTAACAGTGATATGGGATATGTGGGACAACTTTAAACTTTTAATGCATCCGCCAGCTAACAATTTTAGACTAGATGTTTTCTGGTTATCTGTTCCGAGTATATTCTTTTTGTTTTCTCAAAGTTTTAGGCTTGCTTTTTTATTATTAACATAGCAAGTAAGTAATGTTGTGTGAATATTATAATATTGTGAAGCAAATCATTGTTAGATTTTATATTACACTTCTGATGTTGAATCCTCAATTCCGATTGGTCAAAAAGTTTACTTTTTTTTCTACAGCAGCAGCTGTTTCAATTTGGTTATTATTATTATTTTATGTAGTATTATTTAGTATTAAAGTGTGTAGCTTTACATAAATTCTGAGTATAATTATTTTTAATTAAACAAAAATTGTAGATTTTAGATAAATGTAGACTATTTTGCAAAAGTCTTGAGCCACCTGTTTCTCACTGGTTTCTCAAGTTAGATGCTTTTTATGCTTGAATGATTCATGCATCACTGTGTGGCTTAACAAAGAAAAAAAATTCTGGTCATATACAGTGACTGGAATGAAAAATGAGAGCCAAAAACTTACCAAAAACAGTCTTTCAGAAAGCCTGCAGATTTATTCCTCATGACTACATTAACCATACAAGACAGTCTATTTGGAAGCGAAACAAAAAATGAGGGGTGGCTCAAGACTTTTGCATGGTACTGTATCGCTAATGATCAAGCTGGAGTTGCTGAAACTCCCTGAGATTTCATGGGGTACAGTAGAAAGGTTCCTCATGGGCAGGGGTACCTCACTGGTTTAGAAATTAGACTACTGATGGGAAGGTAATAGGTCCAAACCCCAGCCAAGCTCCCTCTGTTGGACCTTTGAGCAGGGCCCTTAACTGCTCAGATGTGTATGGCAAATGCTGTAAATGTAAAGCTTGAGAAGAACTACTGTAGACTGGAAAGGGAATGCATCCTAATCCGTATCATAATGGCTAAAGCATCCATAATTAAATCCTTTTATAATTATGAGCTGTATGATAAAAGTGATACTGTATAGCAGCAGAAATATTTTAATTAACTCAACTTTACTGATGGAGACATTGGAGCAGTTGCAGTCATAAGCCATCATAGCCATCAAAACTGTTGTATCAATTGTAGCTCAAAGTCACCTTCATGGTTTGTATGTGAAACCTTCCTCAGTAGTCTCATGTACGTATCTATAAGCAGGTCATATCCTGAGCAGCAGTAATTGGTGTCCATGAGATGAGCAGAAGTGAGGCATCGGGTTGAATCAGGCAGGTCTGAAGTGGAGAAGGGATCAGGATCACTGGTATCGCAGGAGTGCCATGTGGAGAGAGAGAAAGAGAGAGAGAGAGAGAGAGAGTTAGGTTATGATTAGGTATGCTCACTGTCAAGTGTTGGATAAGGTTGCTGTACATTTAAGGTTTAATAGTAATGTTGATGTACAAGCAGGGACCCCAGCAGGACTAACTATGACAGCATAACTAAAAGGGAGAGCGAGAAGGAAATACAGACATGATGGCACCCTGGGTACCCTCAGCAAGCCTGAGTGACTGTGCAAAGGGGGGGGGGGGATGTTCAGTCCAACAGTATCCAAATATCCCAGTTCACTAAAAATGTGTGCATTTTTCATGCATGCAGAAGTGGGTGGACAGGGATGTCTGCTGAGTGCGTCACGCCTTCCCATGACATTGAATAAGTAGCAGTTTGAAAACGTAGCAGCGAAGAACTGCCAAGCTAAAAGATGGTATGATATTGCTTAAATAAATATACATAAGTCATGTCAGAAACTTTTAAGATTTAATGGTAAAAGAAATGTTGGCAAATTGCTGTTACATCACATCTAAATGCGTATTATGAAAGGACATATTAGAGTATTTAAATAAATACATAACAGAAGGGCAAATAAGCCACTTTGCTGGATTTCCCAGTATGCTTAGTGTTCATAGTGTTCATGGTTTAATGATAATAGTAATAACAATAATTATTATTTGGAATTCATCAGCTTTTTCAAGCTGTAATAATGTGTTTCTGATCTCTAATTGACTTGTCCTTGGGATTTTTAAAATGAAACCAACAGCCGAGGATTTGTGGTGAGTAATCAACCTCAAGCAGAGCTATTTCAAGATTTATCATTTCAACAAGTAATTAAAAGGATGCTCGAATCCAGGCTTCCATTTCACATCATAGGCTTTGTGACTTGTCCAGAGCAATAGATAAATTAAGGGAGGCGGAGCTGACAAGGCTAGACAGGGAACACTTGGTGACCCGTGGTGATCCCTGCACACACCCTTTTCTCTCATGTTTGTCATCCATGTCATGTACTTATAACTCAAACACCAGATTAAGAGAAGATATACATTTATTGCTGCTTTAAAAAAAAAAAAAAAAAACTAGGCTCGACTGCAGTATGTAAATCAGCCAGATCAGAACATAAGCTGTGAATGTTAATGTTAACTTTTACTCTCTTTAAAAAAAAAGAAAGAAAAAAAAGAAAGAAAAAGAAAAAGTTTGTGTTTTTAATAGACTCTGTCGACAATAGCTCGCAAAAGGACAACTGGGACATTTCACAGGCACGTTGTGAAAAAGTCCTGTGTCCACAGCCAAAAAGAAGGAGCTCTGGCAGGCTGGACAGCATGAATAGGCCTTTTTACAGGTCACGGACTCCATTCAGCTCTGTGAGACTGTTATTATCTGACAGTCATGGATGTGGCTAATTAATATTCCAATCATATGCCGTGAGAGAATAAAAAACATCTTTGAAAATATGCATCCAGCTTCATTTCTAATGAAAGAGGTTTTTGTTTGTTTGTTTGTTAGAAATTTCCTAGAAAACTAGAAAGTTGAATGTTTTTAAAAAGTGTAATGGCTTGACTTTCTTTATTTTTTTTTTTTGTTATTACTGAAACATTTTTAGATTAAAAAAAAAAAAAATCACACCCTCTTTGCTAGTTCAGTCATCAGCGTGACACGGTACAGTATTACAGTCTGTCACTGAGGCCTTCTAGTGAAAAAAAAAGAAAAGAAAAGAAAAAATACTCCCTACAATATCATTATGGTAAAGAAAAAAAAAATCAATTTACTCAACCAGGACGAATATATGACTCGGGATGTATTTCATTACTGTGACCTTCTGACAAAGTACTGCCCCTGAGACGGGCTTTATGTGTTGACTTAAATGCTAATATTCCCACAATAATAAAAATCCATCATATGAATTTGTCAGTATGGAGGCCTGGCCCTGAGGCGGTGCGTTATTGCTTTATTCTATTAGTCACTTATAAGCAGCTTTTCCCAGAGAACTCCACTCACATGCTGGCGCTGCGATCATTTATCAGAGCGTGTAGCCATGTCTGCAGCAGATGACGGCTGCTCTCTCCGTTTCTGCTTGGGGGCTAACAGGCTTTCTGCTCACCCACAATGCTTCGCTATACATCTGTTCGCAAACTGCACCTGAACCTGCCGAGGCGATGATACTTTGCTTTTAATATTTGGCTTTGAAATAGCAATTAGAGGAAACGATAATGTGAAGCGGCTCTGTTTAAACCTTTATGTCCCGGATCAAAATCCAAGATTCATTTCAAATTGATTTTCCAAGGTAAAATGTACTTGGATTATCAGTCGTACTGTGGGATACTGTTGTTTTATTCACCAGAAGGTTGTGAGTTCAACTCCAAAGCCTGCCAGTCAGCCATGTGTTGAGCCACAGTGCTGTTGATTTCTCCAAACGGTTAGAAGCTGCTGATTAATTCTCTGTAACAGCGGCTCTGACCATAGTCCTGGCCGTGATTCAAATCACAAGTTCATATCAAAGCCTGGTTCTGATATGCTGTCATGTCTCCAGTATAGTGACAACTCATACACAGGTTCTTGCACACTAATATTTTAGTATAGTTAAGTGTTAAGTTTTTTCCGTAAGAAGATGATAATTTTCCATTTACTGTATAAAAGAATTCAGCAAAGTGCTTCTCAGTGTCATGTCAAGCTATATTTTGTACTGTTCATTTTAAAAGATAAAAAAAAACAGGATGGTGAGATAATTATCATTACAGATGCTATAGCATAAGTTAGCATTTTTGTGCACTTTTCTTTACATTAAGCAATACTATATCCATTATCATTGTCTAGGATTACAAGGGACTAGGAGACTACTCCGTTGGACCTAAGATACAAGACAGAGTACACACCGAGGCAGACACGCTCACACACTATATGTAATGTTGGCCTGTCAATCAACCCACAACCAACTGACAGAACATGCAAACTCCAGGCACACACCTCCAACCGTGGAGATGCAAGACAACAGCACTAACCTCTAAGCCACTAAGGAATCATGCTGCCACTGTTTAATTGCTGTCAAGTCATTGTGGTCTAAAAGGAATAAAGCACTTAAGTGCATGTTGTAATAGAAGTAACTCAGTTTTGTAACAGTTGTTCTTATAACAGCACACTTTCTTATTTAATTGCTTACTTGTTCGAAAGTAATATGAAGTAAGCCCTATGAATCAGAGAAAAATAAATATGTAATGTTCCTAGTATGATATAACTTTGCATTTCATTTGGAAATCAAGGTCCCAGAGTCTGGAGAAAGAGTGGAGAGGCACAGAATCCAAGTTGCTTAAAGTTCAGTGTGAAGTTTCCGCAGTTGGTCCTGATTTGGGGTACCATGTCCTCTGCTGGTGTTGGTCAACTGTGTTTTATCAAGTCAAGAGATTTAAGAGAACTTCTGTAGGCCCATAAATTTTGTAAAGTGATAAGTTTTTTTGCCTCTGTACACAACCGCATTGAATTTGAAAATAAACACTTAAGATGTGAGCAAACACTTTCAGCTCTAAATCAAAGGGTTTGATAATAGTGTTGTATTAACTACTTGAGAATTACAGCCATTGTCATACAAACACACAACCTGTTTTAAGAGATGTCATGAATAATGGAACAAACAAACATAATTACAGACATAAGGATTGCCTTTAACATTTAAAAATGAAAATCCTTTGCAGTCAGTGACTACCTGAAGTTTGGAACCCATGGACATGACCGAATGCCGAGTTTCCCTCCTAGAGATGCTTTGTCAGGCCTTTACTGCAGCTGCCTTCAGCTGCTGTTTCTTCGTGGGCCTTCTGTTTTGTCTTCACTAAATGAAAAGCGTGATCTATTGGATTGAGAACTGATGATTGACTTGGCCAGTTAAGAATATCCCATTTCTTTGTTTTGGGTAGCTTTTACTGTATGTTTTGGGTCTTTATCTGGCTGCATTATGAAGTGGTGTTCTATTAGTTTTGCAGCATTTGGCTGTGCAGAGTGTTGAACCCTATACACTTCAGAATTCATCCTGCTATTTTTATTAGCAGTCAGGTAATCAATAAACCCTAGTGATCTGGCTCCATTTGCAGCCATACACACTTATGCCATAGTGCAATACTGAGCACGCCTTGGCCATGTTTGACAGATGATGTGGTATGTTTTGGATCACAAACTGGTCCTTTCTTTCAGCACTCTTTCCTCTTCCTATTATCCTGGTACAAATTAATTTGGGTTTCATCAGTCAAAGAATCTGGCAAAAATTTCTGGCAAAGTATAACATGACCTTTCTGTTCTTGAGCATTACCAGTGCTTTGCACATTGTTCTGAAGTGTCTGTATTTACTTTATCTTGACTTTGACAAGACACTGGGCTTTCAGGCATTTTGCTGTTGCTGGGCTTGCTAGTTTAATTCATTATTTTTGAGTTTGTTCCAAACTGTTGTACTGGACATCTCTCTGATTAGTTTATTATTATTATTTTTACTTTTATGATGGCCTCCTTGCGTAGACACCTCTTTGGACCTCATATCGCGAGCTTCCAAATGCTGTTCAATCAAAGGCCTTTTATCTTATTCATCAGTCATGGAGTAACGAGGGAACAGACCAAACCTGGCCATGCAACTGGGATCTAATCTCATTTTTCAGGTGATACTGTATGTTCGCCTGTGTTCACTGGGCCTCCATAGGCACCCACTGTAAAAGAATCAGCTGTGGGCTATTTACATCACCATCCACAAAGTAATTACCAGGCTATTTAATATAATACCCAGACAATCAGAAGGTGATAACATGCAATTAAAACGTGTTTCCGAGGACTGGAGAGCTGAGCCATGTTTCGTAAGCCATCTGACTCTGACGTTCTGAAAGATAAAGTGCCCGTTGCCTAGAATGTCAAACTGTAGTGCTTTAATCTGATTATTTTCAATTAATATGCATGTATCCCTGTCCTGTGTTCAGTGGCGGTATTGACATTGATAAATTGAGCTCAGCGTAGCAGAATTTGTCCAGGAGACACTCCATTTCAATGAACGTCGTTCTTCTTTGCCTGGAAGCTGTGTGTGATCTAACCTGTTCCCCTTACTCTCTCTCTCTCTCTCTCTCTCTCTCTCTTTCTCTCTTTTCTCTGAGAAATGCAAACGTACTTCTTACGCCTAGCCACCCGGATCGTCTTTAGGAAAGGGGCATCATGTCAGACAGTAATCCTAAAGGTCACGGGTATAAATAGTGTTCAAATATAATTGTTTGTCACATCATCTCTCCATGATGGCGAGTTAGTCCCCAGACAGCCTGTTTGAAGGAGGCAGACAGCCATGGATGACAGTCACGCTGGGACACACTGTCCTCAGTCTGCAGGTCCTGAACCACCAAACGGCATGGCACTTGGGGAATATGTACGTCTATATGAATGCACCGCATATTTTATGCAACACCAAGGCTCATTATAATCCACTTGAGTGAATTTCTCAGCTCATACATTTACCCATATCATGAATGTATGTTTGTGTGTGTATGTTTGAGTGTGTGTGTGTATGTGTCAAGAGCCAGGCTGCATGGTCACAATCGAGTAGGCCGTACTTTTTACCCTGCAGCGCTACAGTAGTCACCGCTCTCAAATTGAAACGTCTACCGCGCTCGACTGGCTGCTCCAGGCAGAAAGCTAAAATATGAATTGTGTTTGCCCCCCTCATGGGCTGATTATCAAGCAACGGCTTTCCCTGTTTCATGGTGGTCCCAGGAACCAAGTACCAAAGAGGCCAAATGGGACGCCAATGGGATCACACTCATGTTGTACTTGTGTAGTCAAGCCATTGTTCCGATCAGGCTCAAGAGGTGATGCTTGGCTGAGTCCTTTTTATGTATGTATTTCCCATTGGATGTGTGTGGCTTGGTGAAAGTCGTTTGGTGTGTGTGTGTGTGTGTGTGTGTCCTGCCTTGTCAGCAGTCACTCCAGCAGATGAGGTGCCTTAGAGGAGCCTTGCATTAATGGAGCTATCCGTCAGACAAATCTTGCGTTCAGGCCTCTGCACTCTAGGGCCTTTCTTTTACCGCAACAGCTTACAGCCTAAGCACTGCTAGTGGAGGCCATTTGTCAAAACCCACGTGACGCTGAGACCTGTTGGTTCTGTTCGCTCAAGTAAAAATGCATATAAAAACCTTTATACATAGTATTGCATCTATAACAAAAAAAAAAGAATGAAATAAATACATTAAAAAGAACTTGGTCAGACATTTCTGCAAATCTGTAACAGAAAAAAGTACAACATCTTTGGAAAGTTACAAAGATGCTTTAAGGTTAGAGTTGAGGATTATTAACGCTCCTAACTGTATGTCTTCATTCATATTAAAATAAACAAAACACAACCATGTTGTTTCATTTGTTTGAATTGGGACGTGTGTCTCTGGGGGATCAGATTGCGTGAAGCATAGCATCATGTCGTCTGTGTATAAAAACATCATATGATCACATAATGATTTGTGATGAAACAGTCACTGTTTCTGAGGAATTGATGTTATGTACATCTGGCATGTTCCCAAAATTATCTTTGGGTAATTTTTCTCAGCCAAAGAAAGAACATATGCAAGATTTCACACACACTGCTTCATAGCTCTTTGAGTTAGACTGTAACTTTTTTTTTGTTTTTCTTTTTTTAACTTATGTGAAAAAATGCAAGCATGCCCTAAATATAGTTCAAATTGTTCCAGGAAATGACACTTGTATAAAAGTCTGACCAGTGCATTCGGGTAAATGTAGGAAAATGCATTATTGCACATTGTTTGAGTGCTTATAAGTATTTTTAATTTAAAAAATTCCTAGAATTATTTTTTTCACAGTTTAAATATCATGTGTCTTTTGAATATGCATACGGCCAAAACATGGTATTGGTGCTAAAAAGTGTCTCACCTATGCTAATGCTTCTTATCTCCCAATCAATGCATCGTTTTTTGGTAAATATGAATATACATTTATATTTTTATCAGAAAAATAAACAAATGCATTTGCTAAATACAATTTCATGCCATTTTATGTAGTGTCCGTAACCTTTTTTTTTATTCAACTTTTTCAATGATCTTAATTGTCATTCAGATAAAACTTGGCCAATTTCACAGAAACCTGAAAAATTATATTATTCTAAAATGCAAACTTGAATTTGAAATGGTTATGGGCACTACAGAGTTTTTTGCTTTATTAAGCTTTTACCAACAACAATTTACACAATTTTTACAGGTCATATGCTTTTAAAAGTTTACATATTTTTTTTATGTCAATACTTATATGTCATACTTATATTTATAAAGAAATATGAATAATTTGAATTTTAAATTATTATTGTTTGAAGCAAGACAGTATAATGCTGAAAAATTGCCTTTTTGGGGGCACATATAAAATAATCTTTCCAAAATGACTCAAATTAGCATATGGTCAAAGTAGTGCAGGGGACTTTAGAACACAAGGCAGGGTACACCCTGGATGGGGTGCCAACCTATCACAGGGCACAAGAACACACACTCAATTATATACACCAGGCAACACTTATACATTTGGAAACACCATCTTACCAGCCGACACAGCATATATTTGAACCGTCGGAGGAAACTGGAGTACCGGGAGGAAACCCACAAAGCATGTGGAGAATGTACAACCTCCACACACACAGACCAGAGGTGAGATTCAAACCACCAACCCTGAAGGTGAGCATACTTAAAATAATTTTAAAAAGTAATAATAAAAAAGCTAACAATGAAATTATGAATTAAGTAATAAACTATTGACATACTTCTGGTTGTTTCCTCTTTTATTCCATCCTCTTTTTTGTAATTTTTATAAACTTTTTTGCATCTTTGTGCTTTTTGATTCTCAGCATTAGACATTAGTGTTTAATGTAATGTAATTTAGTCAATATAAGCAGATGTAGTATATTTAGTGTATTAGTATGGTTTGGTTGGAGCCTTATAAATTACACCTCCTTTTTTTCCCCATGGTAAGGTTGACCTTTGCATAGAATTGCTCATTGTCCTAGTGATAGATCATGACAGAATGAGCATACAGGTTTACAAATCTGTCTTTAAAAAAAACAGTAATGAAATATTCAGGAGACTCAGGAAAATCACCCATAAACTCTTTAATCATATATAAAGGAGCTTTTTTACAGTGTCAGAGTGTATAATCGAAAGCAGTTCAATTAGACTCAGATGAGCACTGTGAAGCTTAAATCATTC
Organism: Leiocassis micropogon; assembly: GCA_028565275.1. Taxonomy (NCBI): domain Eukaryota; kingdom Metazoa; phylum Chordata; class Actinopteri; order Siluriformes; family Bagridae; genus Leiocassis; species Leiocassis micropogon. Next base: position 7,563,771 of record JAOVVA010000048.1, read on the forward strand.
ACAGCAAACTATTTCATTTAACGTCAGTGGTGTATTGAGGAATTTCTGTTTACGTTATGACAGCCAGCAGTTTGACCGAATTCAGTGTCAGCGTGCTGCCAAAGTGACTGCTGAGTAATGAACAGCTGGATTATTGTACCAGTAAGACAGTACTGGATCATCTTTTGCCTACGAACTATGGAATAAAATCTTTTTTGTGGTGCAGCTGAGGTTGGACAACCCAGAAACCATGCCTGCTCCAGATGATCATCAATGCAGAGCAATGTAAATATACTCGAGGGCACGTTTTAACGAGCGTGGTTTATTCCACGATGTGTGGTCTGAAGATTTCGCCAATGCCAGACTGAGGCTTTGACTCAGAAGGAATACTTGGATATTTAGACATTTGTGTCATGAGTTGAGGAACATCTCCAAAGAAATATAAAAAACAAGAAAGGTGATGCGTTAGCCTTTCCAAGATCATCGTAATGTGAATGATTTCACACATTTTTTTTTTACCAAATGCACACAACTCATTTAAAAATAAATGTTACAAAGGTTAGAGTCAAAGGTAAGGGCGGGACTAGTGTCCATACCTTTTTTTCATGTCAGGAATTACACCTCTCTGAGAATGTCATGATTTCCAGGACAGAATTTGCTATTTGTGGTTTTGTAAGTATTTCACTTCTCTTAAATGTTCATTGGTTTATAACTTTAATAAACATGTTGGTATAAATTTCTAGTTTGTTTTTTTAAAGACTTTAATTTTTTTTATTATTATTTGCATGTCTTGTCTCATATTTCATAAGTTAGTTCTTGAATGTAATCTAAGCTCGTTCTTAAAATCTTTTATGCATTTATATCTTGTTTTTTTTAATACTTTCCTGTTTTCAGTCATTATGCTTTATTTTATATATTTTTATGAACTAAATTAATCTTAATTTGAATTTCTGCAGTTTTATTCTAATAGATATATTAAAAAATATATAAATAAAAAATACAGCTACAGTAAATTTGTTTATATAACCATTTTCCAAGGACATGTCAACCAGTTCATACCTTTTGATCATAAAAAAAAATCAGGTTTAGTTTACATTTTTTCTTGAACTTTCTATGAGATCAGGTGTCTTAAATTAAATATTGAAAAGAGGCAATACAATTTTAGCTGTGGAAGCATAATTTCAGTTATATAAGAAATTTTCTACATCATATCATCTCTTTCAGCTTATAGTGTATCTGCTCCTGACCCTCAAAATCAACCTTAAAGATTGTGGCTTTAGTGATAAAATCACTGATCTCTTTCAGAAATGCATTGTTAGTTCTGTATCTAACACCGGAAGGAAAAAGAAAGAGAAATGAAAGACAGAAGAAAGACAAGCATTAAGCACAAACATCAGACGTTCCACCGGCTCATATCTGCAAGAAAACCCCATGATTTGCCTTGAGGAGAAATTCTTCAAGTTCACCGCATGTGTTTCCGCTGCTGAGCGCCTGTGGAACAGCAGAGATCCACAGCTAGATAGGGTTAATAAACTTGCCTCTTTGGATGTGTTTGGCACTTAAAGGCTAAACCCCTTCACACACTGGCATTATGGACTTCTAAGATCTGCGGTCCTTTCCCATGTGATCTTTTCCGTGTTTGAAGAAACCCTGATCAAAGTGCTCTCTCTCGGATCTCCTTTATTAGATTTTACACTTGCTCCATAGGGGAGGAGGAAACAATACTAAACAGTGCGCTTTGAGTGAATAGATATTTATTTTCCCACAGATCGATCACACCCTGCACAGGCTCAACACACAGGCCCATAGCTAATTTATATCAATATGTCATGTGATGGAAAAAAAAAAAGGGAAAGAATTTGTATGGGTTTTATCTGATAGAATTTCAGAAAAGATTATATATAAGAATATGACATCATGTATAGTTACAAATTCATAACGTTAAGGCTAAATGATTGAAAAAATATATTGTGTAGTGTTAAGTTTATAATAAGAAAAAAAAGAGATGAAGTAATTGTTTGGATAGAAGTTAGCCGTAGTTCTGCTCGAGTACTATCTAGGCACAGAGCCAAGCGGAAAAAAGAAACCTTCTTCTTCATTCTCTACTCTCCATTCTCGAACAGCCTTGCTGATCGCCTGTCATTAGACGAGGCATGCGGAAGACTCCCGGTTTGATTTTAATAACGTCGACGTCTTCATCGGCGAGCATGTTCCTCCTCTCTGCCTCGGTGCCTTGCCACAGGGGCTGATGGCGCACGTTTCTCCTGCATTGTCGGATTGTCATGAAAATACCTCGTCTCCTGTGTGCTCGCCTCTCAAGAGCTATCAGGTGTGTGTGGCACATTCACCCCTACCCTCCCCTAGAACCTCGCTTCATTAGGAAAACTCTGACGGTCTAATCAAAGAGCCTTTTATTACCTCGAAATTACCCAAATATACCAACGCTGCCTTGATCCTTAAGGCTTTAGAGTGTTGATTGTAACATAATTTCCTGGAAGCCACTGTAAGGCCGTATCTGTTAGTGTAAGCCATGTGAGCTTAAAGAAGCTTAGGAGTGTATTTTTATTATATTCCCAGATCTGATTGGTCGGAAGATGTTGATTCTTCTTCTACACTGGAAGCTCTGGATAAGGTCTATATCAATTCACTTGTATCATCTTTTTTATTTCGGTATTAGCAAATCATTAACAGGGATGTTATTTAAAAAAAAAGAAAAAAGAAGAAGAAGAAGAATCATGGAGATGGAGATGTTTATTTAACATTTATGGAAGGAGTCTCCAGTGACAGCAAGACAAAGGAGTTTCAAAAGTCTGAGTAACATGACAATCTGCCTAATTGGAAAAGAAACAAAAGAAATGAATGCTATAACGTAATATAATGCATTAAAGGTAAATTATAAATGGATTAAAAAGTATGACATGTCGTTAGTAAATAAAGTTACTGAAGTGTGAGAAGAATAACGCTCTGAGGCATGTGCTTACCATTTTGATTTTTTTCAACATCACCCCTGTGCTGTGAGCGTGATCATGGTCCACAGGGTCACCGGTCTACAGACCTTTAGTTAAACCCCTCACGCTGAATGCCAGAGGTTACACTGCCATTTTGCTCCCTGTTGCTGTGTCACCATGACAACAGATATAGAAATGACAGCAGCGGCTGTGTCGGGAGCGAGAGGGAGGACGACTCGGTGACGCCCACTGGCACAGCGCCAATGCACAAACACCACGGCCTCGGGTTCACAGAGACCAGGGATTAGTGGTGATACAGAGCAGCTTTGAGTGTAACATAATAATGCTGGTTAGAAAGGGGATAGCAAAACAGGTTTATTTGGGGTCTTATGAGTGTAATGAAAGGGGGATAATGTTCAGGATTTGGGTTAGATATAAATATATATCACTTTGTTCCTACTGTATACATATATATATATATAAAATAAAATAATTGTTAAGATCGGGGGTAATGTTAATTGTTTATACCTTTGCAAATGACTTGTATGAAATTCATGACATCTATAATGTAATAATTGTTCTTTTTAAAAGTGCTATATAAATAAAATTGAATTGATCTGAATTTATTCATTTTCCATACTGCGCATACTGTACAGGTATGCACTGGAGGCCTGGGGCCAATCCCATGAGACTTCGGGCACAAGGCAGAGTACACCCTGAACAGGGTGCCAATTCATTGCAGGGTATCCATGCACACACACACACACACACACCTATTTAAGTACATGGGCAATTTAGTAACATTAGTAAGTCTAATCTGTATGTCTTTTGGAAACCAGAGTATCCGGAGGAAACTCCATGCACACAGACCTGAGGTTGAACTGGAACCCTAAACTCGGACTGTTTATACCTCTATAGCTCATGAGTCAGCAACAGCAGTCTCTCCTAATCTCCAGGATCCACCTCAGAGCTTTATTACTGTAGATCTAGCCATTCAATGCTTTCTTCATACTCTAAATTAATTTTATTTTATTTTAACAAAACAATACTACTTTACTATATATATATATATATATATATATTACCTGAATTTGCAGGTCTGACTTTGCAAGAACAAGAAGTGAGTAAGCATTCCAGTGTCCTGGTCATGAATAGACCACTTGAAGCTTGCACAAAGCATTGGAGGCCTCTACTGGTGACTGAAGTCCTAACACGTTCTCCGTCTCTGGGGAAATAGCCATAACGGGGGTCGAGTTCAAGTGTTAATAAGGGAAACGTCAAAAGGAAACTTGCAAACCAAACACAATCACCAGCTCACCATCATCGCCTTGTTGCCTTGTTTCTACATCCAGGGACAAGCTCAGATCTATCAGTCTCTCCAACTGAGAGAAAGTTTTATCCACTTTCCTTCTGCTTTTCTGTTGTTGTGTTTTTTTTCTTCTCCCGCCTCTCCATATCATATTTAAGAGCGCGTGTCCGAAAAAACACAACCGCTTTCCCCTGCACGCTTTCAGAACCGTATCTGTTCAATAAACCTGTCACACTTCACACGCTTCATTGAACAACAAAAATCGATACCATTAAAACCCTTCTGAAAAACAAGAAGGTTCTTAAGCATTCCTCTCGAGACCTGACAACCTACCTTGTATTATATCTTTTTTATTTATTTATTTATTTATTTTTCACACGTCTGTCAATACAACGTTCTGGAGATCTTAAATACTTCATTATATCTCGCAGCTCAAACTTCTCTCATGTTGTTCTCCCTTGTTTCCTCTGTTATTTTCCCTTGAAAGTAAGACTCTGGTCTTTGAACTGTGCAGTACACACATTCATATGTTATAAATATATACAGTAATTTGTATATTTTATATATATATATATATATATACTGTACATATAGTTTATATTTCATATGACATACATATTATAATTCTACATTGGTGATTTTCTCTTTCGCTAGTCCTCTACTTTCCAGGTTTCCTGTTCAGCATTCCAATTCTTTCACAGATGTATAAGCAATTTTAACAGTAAGTTAAGCCGAGGTGCAACTGCTCGACATAATCTTGTGGAAACGTACCAGATGACAGCTCACATTAAATCCCTGACAGAACTCAAGCAGACGCACACACATCGGCTACAAAACATCCGAAGACATCGTACATGGCGAGATGATGATGTTCATTGTGGTTCTTAAAACAATGATATGGTTCATGTGGCCCATTAAAGCGCTTTATAACGCAATGATACTGAACTCTACAATCTAATTGGTCAGAAAATATCTGGGATAGATCAGAGCAGTACTGATAGTATAGCTGGCTGAAATTTCAGTCACAGGATTACATAAATGCACTCGTTTTAATGCAGGTTTATTTTTTATTATGTTATGTATGGGGCTTGTTCTGGATAATTTGAGGTTAATAAAAACTAGGTGCTAAAAATAAAATAACTTTTAAAAGAAGTTGCATGTATAAGCATTAACGTGGTGAAATGTCCTACAAAGATGGGTTTATTATACATTTACGGAAGGAGTTTTCCCGTGTCTGAGCTTTGTTTTCCCATACAGGAAATGATTCAGGACATTTCTGCTCATTAGATTCTTCTGGCATAACTTCTATAACGTGAAACAAATAAAGGCTGGTTAAGGAAAAGGCTGTTTACACAAGCTTCAATGTAAGCGGGACCCTTGAATGAATAAAACAAGTGTGTGATTTCTTAAGGAATACAGAATTCATTCAACATCATTGTTAAATTGCCGTGGTGTAAAAGGAATAAAACATATCACTGTGTTGCATGCTGTTACAGGAAAATAATCAACGCCCCCTTCAGATGGTATGAAACTATACCGCTGTCAATTATTTCCCTAAAAATTAATAATAATAAAATAATAAGAGACAAGAGTGAACATTTAAAATAAATGTAATTAAATGCAATGTTACACTTGGGTAAAAAAAAAAAAAATCAATATTGTAGAAAGATTTGTGTAAAGGTTTCCACAATTGAACATTTTAGTTGGTTAAAAAAACGTGATATTCAGAAAATGTATGCAGATATTGTATGCTTAATTATTAATAAGCACAATTAATGCTATGCTCCACCTAAAGTTGATCTTCCCTTCAATAAGAAAAAAGGAAATACCTTTTTCTTTCTTTCTTTTTTTTTAAGAACAAACGTCCACACAAGGTCAAATCTGTTAGACATCATCCATGTGGGGACATAAACATATGAAACTTACTCTGAAACAGACTAAAGCACTATGACTCTCAGAGCCCTTGGCAGCTTCTCCAAAGCACTAGTAGCTAATAGCCTGCTTGTGCCTCTAAAGGAAAGCCAAGTTTAACAACCTATGGGTCGAGGAATTCAAGCTGAGGTCACCCCCGCCCTCTTTTCCCGAAATCTCTCCTTCTCCCAAATGCTTTCCTCGATTAATCAGAGATCCCGGCTCAAGCCGGCCTTCAACTTCTTCCCCGATCCGCACTAAGCCTGTCATTTCTGGCCATTATTTACTTTAATGGGCTTTCGCTGATCCGGGCGCGCCGGCAGAGGGGTGAAGAAAGCGGCCGAGGGTAGCGGGGGCATTAGCCGCCGTGCCCGCCGCTCCCCCTCTAGATTAGCTATGGCAGATGGGCTTTCCGGAGGCTTCCTGTGAGCCGCAGTCTTGATTGAGAGGCCATAATGAGAGAGACGGTGTCCTCACAATGGAGCCGAGCACCTCGCTGCACCGCGAGCGTCTAAACAACCCCCCATTCTTCAGACTCGATCTTTGTTCCCCTCTGCCTTTTCTCTTTCTTTTTTTCTCACTGCTTTATTCCTTTTCCTTGTCCTGCTCCTTCCTTTATTTAATTCATAGGAAGTCAGAGGGGAAGAACAAGCACAAAAAAGCTACTGTAAATACGCAGGAGTGTGTTAAGCCTGCATTAATTGGTCCCTTTTACACTTTAGTGAGCACTTTATTTAGAGAGTTGGGAAGTGCCAAGGATGAAAAGATGACTCTATTCTTGATGTTTACTTAACAATTATCTTTTTTTCTTTTTTTCTTTTAATATTCTATTGCAACAAGGCATTTGAATCGGGAACCGTTTGGACTTTTCCCCATAAAATGCTTCATAACGTTGATTTAAAGATTTGTTCATAAACAGCATTGTCGTCAATTTGAAAGTAATACATAGTGTATAGCTCAGTCATATCAATGTGTGTGTGTGTGTGTGTGTGTGTGTGTGTGCGTGCATGCGCGCGCAGACGGCTTTCCCTCACAGACCCGGCCCACCACATGATGAGCTATTGAAGTCCATCAATGTCGTTGGGTCAAGTTTGTGTACAAGAGTTGAAATTTCTGCGTGTCCGACTCGCTCTTTCCTCCACGCTCTGAAAGTTTCCACACAAGAGCCACTACAACAATCCAGAGCCACCAATTATCCCCCTCCTCCTTCTCCTCCTCCTCCTCCTCCTCCTCCTCCCCGCACTTTTAGTAACTTTTTCAAAACTCCTTTCACTCGCCTCTTGTCAAGCGATGAAAGAAACTAACCACCATGTCAAGAGAACTCCGCTGCCTAGCAACCGGGCCACAGTTTAATTCTGATTTGCTTCAGGCCTTGAGTAATGGAAATTGACAACGTTAAGCTAGTCACTTTGCGTTGTTTGTCACCTCTGAAATGCAAACAAAACTCCATTGTTTCGCCGAGTATTGAGCATGATTGATGCCCGGAGTCACAAAGGCATCATTCATTTCTCCCTTGTGTTTTTGCAAGGATTGATGTCATATCTTTTCATGGCATATTAAACGTTTCGGAGGAGCAATGAGACCGACCGGCTTTTTCATCTCGAAGCGGGCCGTGGCTCTGGCTCTGACGCATCCCTGTAACTAGCGAAGTTTAATGATTCTATTCAGATTGTGCATCCATTTCACCCAGAAATAATGTAATAAGAAGCGAGGCCCTCGGAGCGCCCCTGACACCCGGCCTAATCTGAAAAGAAAGGATAAAGGAAACTTGAAAGGCTCGAGCCTTTAGGATGAAAGTTTTTCTCCCTCATTCTTTCAGTGACACTCCTCTTTTGTTTGTCATGCCACCTTTTTTTGTAGGGTTTTGTCTTTGACACACTTTCACGTACAAATATTTTGATCAGAGGACTCGTAGAGGGAACAAGAAAGACTCGGGGAAGGCGACTTCGAATTAATGGACTGTAATCAAGAACGGGAAGAACTTTTAGTGGCGCGTATCACTTTGTACAGTGTATGCTGAGAAAGGTTATTTACTGAAAAAAAAACAAGGAGTTTTTACAGGAAAACTTTTCACGCCATTTTTGTACACTTTTTTATTTTTCCACCAGTGACTGTCATACATGATTTATCTACAGTATTTACAATTTGCTTTATTATTATTATTTTTTTTGGCATATTGTTCACATGATGAATCTCAATGTGCAGCTTCAGAACACTGCATGTCACCTTATCACATAATTAAATGTCAAATGCATGTGATTTGTCTATAACAGCGAGCTATTGTTTGTATATAGTCAACATTTTGCAGGTACAGAAAAGCAATGTAACCAGAAACACTGGCGATTATGGTAAAAAAAAAATGGTGATCTAGTGATAATCTCCAGTATAGAAGATAATAAGAACCAATCTCAAGCAGGCACAACAGAAAGCAAATAGATCCAAGACTTAAGCCTGAACTTGTCTTGGTCTTATAAATCCTGACACCTGACAGATTTCAGGTAAGATGTTTGATTTCACTGATTTCCTTTTTTTGACCGTATTAATACAACACAAACAAAGTATTGCAAATATTTAAAAAAAAAAACGAGTGTTTTCATACGCATGCTTAATTCACACTCAAAAGTCAAAAGTGGAAATGTGTTCATAAAATGATGAAATTTGGAGCACACTAGAGAGCCACGACACCAAAACTGGGAAATTGTAAATCGTCGAATTCTCGAATCACATCCTTTTGGGTGCATCTCGATTTGATCCTAAGATCTGAATGAAGATCTAATGTCTCAAAAAAACCGGCACTCAGCATGCTGATTGCTCTAGCTGAGAGCCGGATTTGTATGATATGGAAGCTGGCAATTTCTTCTGCTCCAGAGAACATTTTTCAAAGGCCCAAATGGCACAATAAGAAAGCCATCCATCACAAAGGCGGGAAAATTAGTGCATAAATAAATGGCGCTCTTTTCTCTCTCTCTCTCTCTCTCTCTCTCTCTCTCCCTCTCTCTCTCTCTCTCTTTCTCTTCCCCTCACTGTCTCATTGTATGGCTGATTGTCTGAGGCCAGGCAGCGAGAATAGATGACAATAAACAGGGTCATATCAAAGTCCCAGACGGTGGCATCGGGGTAGGCCTCAGTGGGCGAGAGGAGGCCAAATAATGCTGCTGTCCAATCTCAAGCCAGTTGAAAAACACACATATGATCTCTCTCTCTCTCTCTCTCTCTTTCTCTCTCTCTGGCCTAGACCTACCCCAGGTTGGCCTTAAATCCAAACACGGATTTAAGTCGGTGTGTGCTGCCACCAAGGAAAATCTTTTAACTGTAATCCACTGAGTAAATAATTTTCCTTTACACCAGTCTGTGATGATAAACCGTCTATTCCTCTTATCTGAACATGACACGATGCAGCCCTGTACAGCTACATGGATTTATCGTTGTTAATTGTGTGCAGATAGACGTCCTGTCGTCCCCTTTCTTTCACAAACAGGCACCTCAAAGATGGTTTCCAACCTTGCCAGCTAGGATAGATAGAGAATGTCACAGTCGTCTAAACCCTTTGATTCCTATAACATCATAACATGCAAGACTCTATAGCTTTATAGTATAGATTTAATATGTGCATTAATGATACCTTACACATACGTATACACATACATACATTTTTTAAATGATCATAAGGTTCTAAACAGATACAGATACAAATAAGAGGCTTCCTATACAAAAAATGTATTCATGGATTGATTTTGGAAAGTTTGCCCCTCCAAAAAAAGGTTTACATACAGTAGCATTTTGTTGAGAATAGACATATGCATCAGGACAATTTTTGCTTTTATGTGTGTGAGAGGTACGATATGGTGCAAGCAAGCAGTTAGATTAGAAACATGGACAACACATTTATAGCCAAGCATTCATTTATCCTTAACTGCCTGGTCAGAATTGTGCCAGTTAAAATTAGGTGAATTGGTTTATTTTGGTGAAAACACAACTGATTTTTTCAAAAATATAATTTATGGGTGTCAACAAAAACAAGGACAAAATGTCTCACTCAGTTTTGATCACGCCGGATTTATTTCCAAATATGCTTACAGATTATTTTGAATATTCGGAGGACTAAACACGGCATTGCATTAGTGTGCTTTGTATTACATTGTATACACATATATGTACGATACGGTTGTTATATATACTGTACGCATAGATACACATACAGTACTAAGTGCTACAAGGTTCTCCTTTTCAGCTTCCATTTCTTTATCACAGAGACTCGGTGTAATTTTCCTGACACCCATTATCTCATAACCCACCCATATTTGCATGGCTTTAATCTCATATTCTAAAGATTCATGCTGCTTCTTTTGATAATCGCTCTCAGGGTTCGGGGATGGAATCAAAAACTCGATGCACGCCAACACACAGTTTCATTACAGCCCTGCGCCACACAAAAAGGAAAAATACACTTTCTTTTTTTTTCCCGTCATACTAATCCGATTTGTGAGTCATTTAAATCGGAGGTCATTCCCACTCATTTACGTTTGTGATTAAGTCATTTTATTGTAATGTGGTTTTTTTTTTCAATGTGCTTTTTAAAAAAAAAATATTTTTTTTATTTTTATAATCAAGAACCAGAGTGCCACAACAAATACGGCCTTGTGTGGTAAACATATCAGCTCTGTCTCTGCGGTCTCTCCTCGCTCGCTGGAACAAATGCCTTTTAGCACTTCTGCCATCTGTCCTTAATGAGTCCACTCCTGTACGCCTCCCATTTCCATACTGTATTGTGTGTAGGCCCTTGGCCATTTGCATAATTGTTGAAAGATTTCGCTTCAAAATTGATACCCACTCTTCGAACAAGTTAAAAAAAAATAAAGGACACAACATATGATAAAAGAAGACGACGAAAAAGATGTCAGAGTTAGCAAATCGAAGCAAAGCAAATCAAATTTTTTCTCTTTCATTCTTTTTTCCCCCACAATGGTCCTCGGTAACCTAATCAGGACTGGCTTTATCTGGTAATCCACATTTAAACTTTAACCTGTAGGGGGCTCTTTGTGTCAGTTAATGTAAGCATAAAAGAGGAGGCCAGTCTGAATGACTAATCAGATTAATCATATTTCGCAAGACTAAAGAGCTTCTCTAAAAAGGAGCAGAATTAGGCCTACTTCCATCTCTTAGGGTGACTTGGGGGGGAGAAGAGAAGAGGGGGAAAAAAATCAAGCGAAACAATTGAAACTGCAGCATGGAATAAATTAATGTTCAAAAGGCAAGTTTTTAATCAGTTCAGCTGTCTGGGATTTACATACCAGTTCAGAAAAATAACACACACAAAGGACAACACTGGGGCAAAAGAGCAAGGATGTGAGGATGTGACAATGTGGAGGATGTGGAGGATGTGGCGCTCAACTAACAGGACAACAATTTACAAACTCTTTTATAATGTGTTTTTTTTTTTCATCTAGAAAGCAGTATAGAGAAATACACCTCTATTAGTATTTATTAACCCATACTAGAATTTTTTTTTTTTTCATATGCTCTCGATCACCACGGTTGTAAATTCAAACACAGTTTTATCTTTTAAAAAAAATGCTTTTCCCTTCTCAAAAATTTTTCCAAGTTTTTCCACATGTGATTTTCTCACATGATTTATTTACGATCTCACGTACAGGATTATATCACGTGATGTCCTGTTCTACATATGGACTTGAATCCATTGTGGCATTCCATAGTATAACACGCTGAAATTCACGCAATCTTTTAGCATCCACAAAGTCGCATCCTGGATCATCTCTCTCTCTCTCTCTCTTTATAAGATCTGTGTCTTTCAAATTTCTTTGCTCTTGGATTTTTTCGTTGCTATTTTCAACAACTCCTATACATCAAAAGCGGCTGGTTGGTGTATTTAAATCCTGTTGTCTCATGAATATTCATAAAACGTATCGAACGTGAGTCGTGCTTTGTTTACGATGACACGTACATTCCGCCGTCGTCTGAGGCTAAAGTCAGGCGTTTGTCACGACTACGAGATGCTAAACGGTGCAATTTGCATGAGAGAGCTTTGGTGATGAGCGCTGTTTTAATTTTATATTTATTTTCTGCCTGTTTTCACAGCGTTGAACATTTGTTGACAGAATTGCGATGTTCATTACTTGAGGACAATATTTCTCTCTAAATAAAGCAACTGCATGAATAACACTGTGATTTAAGGAGCAGTCTTAAAGTCACGCACTAACTAACACTGTTGCAATGAATATGCATTGCAGATCGTGGAATACAATACATTACTGCTTATGAACAAGTGGGAAAGACGTATCTTTAAATAGTGCAACATCGTTGATTAAGTTCATTAAGACAGTCGATTTGGAAAACGCTGGACTGGAGACAGAGGCAAGAAGACAGGAGTGAGGATTGATAGCAAATTTCACTTTTCTAGAATTTGTCGTTTTATCTGAAACTAAATATGCCTAAAATCTGATAATCCTCTTTCTATTAGCTTAATTGTACCCTGTTAATAATGATCAACCTGGATGTTTCTAACTGTTGGGTGTCAAATCTAAACTTTTACTTTATGTCATAAATAAAATCCACCTCTTAGAGACAGGCTAATGAATCCAAAACTAAAAACTTCTACCCCTTTTCTTTACTATTGTTATTTTTTTAAAACCCAACCACCATCATTATCCTGTCTTCTGAGTGCCATTAAGCCTTTCCTTTCCCAAGCCTAGGATTTACATATTTACTTTAACATGTACAATATAATGAAATAAAAAAGACAAAGGAAAAAAAAGAAATATAAGCGTTAGGAAGAAGAAAGTAAGAAGGATAGTCA
>JAOVVA010000048.1:7593013-7606859 GCA_028565275.1 Leiocassis micropogon
CTCTCAAGGTTTCTTCCTATTACCATCTCAGGGAGTTTTTCCTTGCCGCTGTCGCCCTCGGCTTGCTCATCAGGGACAAACTGACCATTTTAATTCATTCCATTCCATACAAACCTAAATAATTCTTTTAATTATGTAAAGCTGCTTTGCGACAATGACAACTGTTAAAAGTGCTATGCAAATAAAATTGAATTGAATTTAATTGAATTAATGATGAGGATTATTTTAATTCTAATGTAACTACGTAATTGTCCAACAACTGAAAAATGAATGCTTTGATAATTTTTGCATTATTTTTCACATTTTTTTTCTTGTCTCTGTTGTTTACTTTTTCCTCCCCTATGTCCCAAGTCTCGTAAATCCCTCCGGGGGAAAAAAAATGATTTGAACCCTGATGACAGAGCTAGCAATGCTTAGTATCAATTTTCCAACTCACTTCTTAATATCCTTTTACACACCCTTATGAAAAGAAGATCCAGGCTCTATACACATGATACACTGAATCAGCATATCTCCCAGCATTAGCTCCCTTCTTTTGACATCTGTGTCTCATATGTCACATGACTTCCAACAGCCAGAGTCCAAAAACAACCACAAAAGCCCTGTGGATACACACACACACACACACACAATCTCTCTCTCTTTCTGAAACACACACACACACGTACAGTAAATCTCAGCGTCAGCAGGAGGTCGGAGCATTCCCCGTAAAACAAACACTGCAACATCTCTGAGCGCTTTACCTGTCCACCTCTGACAGATATACAAAAACCCAGAGTACAGCCAAAAACAACATCAGGTGACCATTCCTTCAGGAAAAACATACAACTGCGTTTACAACTCTGTGTTTAAGATCAGCTCTTAAATGAAAGCAAATCAGCAAATAAAATTTTATCCTTAAATAACTGCTCTAACTGCTTCTGACACAACATGAGGAGCTTTATATCCTCAGATTTTAACTCCAGATTCAACACATACTGTATGTACACACACACATACACACACACACACACACTGGATTGTATGATGGGAGGTCTAAGATGAATTAAGTTAAATTTAATAAAATTCAATTCGATTTTATTTGTATAGCGCTTTTAACAATTGTCATTGTCGCAAAGCAGCTTCACACAATCAAAAGAATTATTGTAGATTCCTTTTATGCAGTCAACCTGTAAAAAGGCATAGACAGACACACAGACGGACAGATAAAGAGACAGACAGACTGACAGACAGACAGACAGACAAAGAGCCAAATACAGACGTAGAAACAAATGCAAAAAGATACGCATTCTGATAGACATGGACAGACAGCCAGAGACAGACATGCACAGAGATACTGTACAAGCAGACATAAAGACAATTAAACTCGGAGACAGATGCACAAAGACAGACTCAGACAGAGAGAACCAGACAGACAGGTGTTTGCAGACAAATGCCACATATAGACACTACATACAGACAGATCAACACAAAGACACAGATAGACACTTACTGGCATCCATACGGACAGTTATAAATACATATGAAGAAAGGTAGATATATACAGCCTGTCACAAGCAGAAAAACACATACAGACAAACAGAGCGATAGACAGACATGCAAATAGAAACACATAGACAAGTATACAGACAGTATATAGACAAATACTGCATCTAAACAGACAAACTGGTAGACACATACATACGGAGAGACACAGACAGACAGACAGACAGACAGACAGATAGTTAGACATATACACACAGGCAGATAGACGCATAGGTTTCACTATTTGTGATCATTAGATTAATTCATTTTCAGAATCTCTACACATCTTAGCTGATCAGTTCTTAAAGCCATGTTGGCATTGTGTGTGTGTGTGTGTGTGTGTGTGTGTGCTCTCTCCTCATCTATGCACAGTTCTACAGCTCCCCGTTAGATGGAGCTCGGTGTGTGGTGCCAGTTGCCCAGGGAAACGGAGGAAAGGTGCTTAGCTCGGAGGTGTTTGATTGGCCGGCAAAGGCAGCCAATAGAAAATGCTTGTGTTGATTGGCATCACAGGCGCTACAGCTGCGGGACGTGGAATGAGAAGCAATAGAGATGAGGGTCTGAGGCTGGTTTTATGTCTAGAGGGGAAAAATATATAATTTTTTTAAAAATTAGCATTTTGTTCATGTTGTTTATCATTGTAAGTCATTTATCTAGTAAAATATTTATAATAAATTAATCAAAGATAACAAACCAAAGAAAACAATCATGTGAACATGTGTTGTGTATTCTACCTTAAGGATGATGACAGAATTGAGTGGTTGTCCTTTGTTTTCATTTTTGTTTCAGAATGAGTCTAATTTGAAAATATTTTTACGATTAAGCATTGTAAATACACACACACACACACACACATACACACACACACCTTTTGACCCACTTTTGCTTTGATTACATACAGTACATATTTACCATGGCATTGTCTCGATGCGCTTATGCAATATCAATGCAGAGCCTCATTAATTTCTCCAAGATTGATTTGATGATTTTAAGAAATTTCTAAAATTCTACAAATGCAACTGTGTAAAGGTTGGCAGAGCCAGCCAACAAAATTATAATGCATCAAATATACTGTAAGATGATTCATCTTGGAAAATCTGAGAGAAATTTTGATTTGAATCAAAATATAAATCTACTGATATTTACTATTTAATACTGATATTATACCTCGGCATACAAACACCCTGCCGCACAAATTTTCGCCTTAAAAACTGAAATTTCCAATACATTTTCGTCGGCATGCGAAACATTTATGGCATACAATGACCAAACCAAGCCATACCGAACAGTGGCGAAGTTATGCATAAGTCTTGGAGCCGTCCAGAACTTGTCTGTGTCAGTGGAAAGCCAAGCGAACGAGTTTAAGTATTTTTTTTTGGTTTTTTTTGCATTTAATGCAAGAAGCTACTTTCAGTTTAATTCTTAAAGCAGCTGGTGCCTAGAGGAATTATGAATTAAGGTTAAGTCAGGTTTAATGTCTATTTCTTTCATATTTTACTTAATTCACATGTCTTTTCTAAATGTTTTGATTGTTTTTATATGCAAAATATGATTATAGTTTTGGAAATTGATAATATTGTAATATTTTTGGGTGGCTGGAATGGATGATCTGCATTTACATAATTTCCTAAAACGTGTTTCGCAATATGAAATTTTGCCTCAAGAACTCACCTCCTAAACGAATTACAGTTGTATGCTGAGATACCGCTGTAATATAAGAAATTTATATAGGAATTAATCTAAGAAGTGTAACAATGGTGCTTGCGTAGGAAAATAATCGATGACGAGTACAATTCAAAGTCATTCTTTCTTTTTATATCACAGCAGGTTGCTGGCAGCAATTAAATGTTTTTAATTAAATACTAAACTATTTTTATCCATTTACAGTTATGTATGTTGTGTAACATCTGCGGGGACAAGTTGGTTCTTATTGTCACTAGTCGTAGAGAAGCGATAATCAGGCATTCTCTTTGTTGTCTTGAAGTTAAAGTATACTGACACTGGAGACTCCCTCCATTAATGCTAAAAAAAGAAATTCTCTCTTTTGATCATATCAGAAAAAGAGCCTGACCAATCAGAAGGAAGCATTCAACAGTGCTCTGGTAAATCTGTATAGATTAAACAACTTAAAATATCACAGTACATCAACGCTAATAATAACCTCTCACTTGTGAATGTGATGATGCTGCTTTGTTTTTACAGGTTTTTATTTATTTTACTTCTCCCGCCTCAGTTTTACCCAGCACTCCCGGTGCAGATGTGGTGAGAGCCCACAGTCTCACTGGCACTGGAACTGCCAATCAGGCTCACCGAGGCACACACATGCAACCTGAACCCTGTGCCCGCTGCTCATTACGCTAATGAGGCAGAGCGCTCTGGAGGTCTACTGATGAAGGTCTCATGTGGCTCTGTGCTGAAACTGCTGAAGTGCTGTGTGAACACTCCGGGAGGAATGCAGGTTAACTGTTAAGCAATTATTCATTCATTCATTCATTCATTCAAAGGTTAATTTCTTTATTTATGTATAAATGAAATGTATGTACATATCGTATGTATTGTATTTCTACAGAAAGCCACTCTTGTTTTGTTTTTTTTGTTTTGTGTTGTTACATCCCAAATACACACACACACACACACACACACAAATTAAAATTCTCTATTCACATTTTTATTTGTCACATACACAACGGTATGCAGTGAAATGTTTACATGACTGTTCATAACCTTAACAAGGAAAGATAAAATGGAATACGAAGATAAGAAAAGGCAAATTGCATTAGAAAAAAGTGTTAATTATTGAATTCAGGTGTGTTTCCAATTAGGCCCCTTATCCCCAGTGAAGGGCAATCTTAATGCGTCAGCATACCAAGACATCTTGGACAAAGCTATGCTTCTATGCAACTTTGTGGAAACAGTTTGTGGAAGACCTTTTTCTATTCCAACATGACTGAGCCCCAGTGCACAATCAAGGACTATAAAGACATTGTTTGATAAGTTTGGTGTGGAAGAACTTAACTGGCCCTCACAGAGCCCTGACCTCAACCGCATCGAGCCCCTTTGAGATGAACTGGAACTGGAGATTGCAAGAAATTCCCACAGAAACATTTAAAAAAAAACTTGTGGACTGCCTTCCAAGAAGAGTGGATATTTCAATACAATGTCAGTTGTATCCAAATACAGTTTTGGCTAAATACTTTTGTCCATAAGGTGAATGTTCTTAATATTTGATTTTTAATACACTTACGAAACATATTGGAATATTGAAGGCTGTTATTCACATGAGGAAAGTTGTGTGATTTAGAGCATCATTTCAACTTGAACACAGGAAAGTGTGTTGACTTATGACACAACACATTCATGCAGATCATATGAGCATAAAAAAAATTGTGTAAAAAGCAGCAGCGGTGACATTAAAATGTAGAATAAGACCTTGAGATGTTTCTATGTTATCTGAGACGTCCAATACCATTTAAATTTTATCTGTATAAGCAGTTTTACAGAAATCCAGATGTAGCTTTAGATCCATAATGAACAAGCCAGAGGTGATATTGGCAAGGAAAAACTCCATGAGACATCATGATGAAAGAAACTTGGCATTATACAGAAAAATCATAAACGTAAAAACAAATCAACCTATTCTCACAGTGCAAATCTTCACATGCAATCTATGTCCAGTTCCCTCTATACTGTACGGTAAATATATTAAGGTTCTTTCAAATGCACATGTTGCAAAGTTAACTATCATTTGAACACTCTGTACACTGTGTGCTGTGCAGTTCTGTCTTTTAACCAACCTAACATTTACCTATTGCTAGTTGTGTAGAGTGTTTATCAATGGACATTGTCACAAAGCAGCATTGTAGAAATTAAAATTCTGGATATGAATTCAAAAATGTGTATTTCTTTTTTAGCTTTATCAGAAATAATAGTCTTCATCTGGGTTATACAGATAGAAAGACAATAACTGCAATACCTCTGTAACTTTGTTATATAAGTTCAAAAAGTGCAGTCGTATAACAGGAAATGCATTTCATTTAACATCAATTCCATTTTGTTGAGGTTTACCAACTGTTCACTGATAAAGTCTTGGGTATAAATCGGTTCCTGACAGTTTCAGTCCTTAAACTATTTGAGTGATTTCAGACACATGCCATCAAAGACAAACTGTTTTTACTATTTGAATGCTATTTAATAAATCATTTAAGTTTGTAAGTGCTTTATTTTTTTCAAGACAAATAATACTAGGATCGTGAAACAGCTGCTTTTCTCTGCTAACACAAACAGGGAGCATGGAATGGTAACAGATATTTTTCGAAATGTTGAAAAACTCTGTATCCTTGGAAAAATACTAATATATATATATATATATAAATGTATAAAATGTATTATAAAAATGTGCACCTTAAAAATCTAAAGGTGTTTTGGTTCCATGTGAGCTGTAAGTGTGGTTGCATGTGCAGAGAGAGAGAGAGAGAAAGAGAGAGAGAGAGGTGGAAGGAAAAAAGCCTTTTAAAACCTTAGAAAAAGTAGCTGCTAACCAGCTTACTGTAGCATGAAATGCACGCAACAGTTTTAGTCTGGTTTTTGCAAATTGAGTTTTACTAAAACAACAGTTTTGAGAGTTACTAATGGCCTATTAATACAGGGTGATTCAGGAAAATCCTCAGTTTGGGTGTTAATGGCTCTCAGTGTGGCTTTTGACTAGATTTGACTATTGATAGACTTAGGCAGTGGATTGCTATAACTGGCTCTGCTTTGAAATTATGTTCTGCATATCTTTCTAATAGATTGAATCCATGATTGTAACCCACCTAGTGCCTTAGATTGCCTGGTATATAGGCTCCAGGCCCCTTACAACCCTGTACAGAACACAGGGTCTCTGGTCATGAATTTCCTTCAATTTCTGAGACCTGTCAAATTAAATAAAAAATGAATATTGAACATTTCCTTTATTTGTTTAAACATTTCTGCAACTTTCTTGATGTATTTTCTGTGTTGAGAGTATAACATTTTGCCTAAAATTTGCTTCATAAATACATTTGCTTTTTTACTTATTGTTATTATACAGTCCCTAGGAAAAATAAAATTTTAAGTAACTGTGGATAAGTATGTCTCTTTATGTGTACCTTAGCTATATGGGGTGCCGCAAGGTTATTTTCTCTTTATTTGACAAGAACATTTGACGTTTTACAGTCATACATATCTTTTAATCGCTAAAAACATGACAAAGCTGTCAACTTTGCTTTGATGGCAAAACATTTTTTTACAGCTTAATAATGACAAATCTGAGGTCCTTATTTGTGCCCCTGCTGGTCTTGACCTGAAGATACAGAAAACTCTTGAATGTTTGTTCTTATCTGTTAAATCCTCAGTCAGAAGTCTCTGTGTTACTCCTGGTGTCTGACTTTTTTTGTTTTTATCACGTGAGAAACATTGCTAAACTTAGATCTATGGTATCTCAGGCTGAGATATGCGGCTACTAATATTCTGACTCAATCGACAAAGAGAGAGGATTTTAATTTCTTTACATTGGTTCCTTATAAAGTTTAGAATTCAGTTCATAACTTTAGTATTACATTATTAGCATTTGCATTGTCAAGCTTATGTGTACATCAATATCATGCCTTGTTGCAGCTGCTTACTGTTTTTTGTTACTTTTCTATATTTTGCTACTGTTAGGACCTAAAATTGAACCTTGTGGGACACCATCCTGTACTGTTAAAGTTTAAGATTCTCTTTTAATGGAAACACTAACTATAAACTGTTAATTAAGATTTAAACCAATAAACAAGCTGTTGTCAGAGAAACTATTTTTTAAAAATCATGTAGTTTACACTATGATGCTTGTGGTAACCTGACTGAAGTTCTGCTCATCTCAATCTTTTATAGTTATCTAAGTGTATGATATTTTTGTAATTTGGTACTTAGTTTGAATAACGGCATTCACTTAAACTTTTAAGTTTGTGTAGTGGTTAGCATTGTGGCCTTAAACCTACAGGGTCATGGGTCTCATTCTCAAAGTCTGTGTGGATTGGGTTTGCATGTTCCCCTGTGCTTGATGGGTTTTCTCTGGGTACTCCAGGTTCCTCCACCATTTCAAAGACCTTGGTTCAGAGTAGGTTAATCGGTGTTTGCAAATAGCCTGTAGTGTGTGAATGAGTGTATGTGCCCTGCAATAGATTGGCAGCCTGTGTGACCCACTGAGTGCCTTAAGTTGCCTGGTGTAGACTCCAGGCCACTCTCAAACCTGTACAGGATAAGCCTTAAAGAAAATGAATGAATGAATGAATGAATGAATGAAATAACACTCAAGGAAAATCTCTGGTCATGAATTTTTTGCAACCTCCACTTTTTGTGACCTATAAAATAAATATATATATATTTTAAATATTTCTGCAACTTTCTTTAACAAAATGTCCTTTCTGTGTTAAGAGTTTATCATTTAGGCTGAAATTTGCTTCATAAATACATTTGATTTATTACTTAATTAAATAGCAACAGCTAGCCTGTTATTATACCCAGGAAAAATAGACAGATTATTATTATTATTATTACTATTATTATTAAGAAGAAGAAGAATCATAACAATAATATTGTAGTGAGGGATTCATGTCCTGTTTCCTGTGTCTCAGGTCTCAATGCAAATTTTTCTTTCTCTTTTTCTTGAAGATGAAGAAATCAAAAAACAAAAGGAAGAAGAAGGAGGAGGAATTAATTCATTGCTGCAATTATACATTGCTAATAAATTAGCACTGGGATTTTATTACTTCTCACGCACAGTGCCATGATATCACTTGCACTTTGGCCAGGCTGTTTGTTAAAATTGTTTATTTTATTACAGACACACTAATTTCCTGGCTTCGGGCCTTCTAGCCACCCTTGTGTGTGTGTGTGTGTGTGTGTGTGTGTGTGTGTGTGTGTTCAAGCATGTGCAACTGAACTGCACCGGGTGTTGCTGGAACTTTTCCATGCATCATAATCATTTGTTAATTCACTATGCTAATTAAGTAATTAATTCTGGAACAGGAGATTAGACAGAGCACAAAACTAAATAAATAAAGAAGCAAAGCGTCGGGTGTTACCGCCGGGCCGCCATTTCAGACGTGGCACATTAGAAATGCAAACTGACTGTGGTGCATCGCTTCGCCCAAGGCCTGTTCTGTGAATGAGAGCTGTGCAGCGTTCACAAAGAAAGCATTACAGCATCCATACACTGGGCTTGCACATACATCAGTGTACACCAGTTTATTACAGCTGCAGATTAGCACGCTGTGCTTCACTCATTTCAGCCCAGCTAGAGAAGTCAAACTGTATGACATATGCACAAGGTTTTTTAATTTGAGGATTATAACACTTTGACACATGCTGTTACAGGAAAACAATCAACAGTGCAACAAAAATGTTTATCTTCAGCACATCTTAGAGTGTTGTATTCCTTGTACGTTACCAACTAAATGTTTGGACACACATTCAGTGTTGTTTGTTTGGTGATTTATTTTCTACATTCCAGAACAATACTGAAGATTTCAAAAACTATGAAATAACACATATGGCGTTATGTAATTAGGTAACAATCTAATAACAATTAGGAAAGACTTTTGAAAAATTTGCTAAAAGTTGTAATGTTTAGTTTATTAAACATTGACACATCATACAAGTGATCTAGAATTTAGAATTACATTAATGTTGTAGAACATCCAAAAGAGATGTTCTCATTTATAGTATGTTATAGCAGCTGTAAACAGTCCTTCCTTCACCATCATCTCTTTTTTTTCTCTCTTTTGAAGTTCATTTTAAAAACCCAATTCATCATGTTACCAATAAAGTCCTCTGTCCTGAAGAATTTCCTGTGATGGGAACATGACTGATGCTATAAAATATTTCCACAAACGTTGCACAAGCATCTCCTTACTGTTACTGTAGCTTCCTCGAATCAGTTAGGCCCAGGAGAGACTATTTTTCCTCAACCTCCTCAAGAAGCAGCATTTTTCACTTTTAAGCTGTTGGTGGCCTTTTATCGATGCTTTGTAGAAAGGACTCTGACGTACTGTGTTTGTGTTTGGTTTGCCAGCGGCACAGCCGCGGATAGGAAAGCGCTCCAGAGAGTCATCACCACCGCTCAGACAAGAATTGGCTGCCCTCTCCCCTTACTGGAAGAACTTTATGGTTGTTGTTGCCTCAAAAAGGCCAAGAACATATTATAAGACCCATCTCACCCTTTGTTTGACATACAGGACTCTAAAGGCAAGGACCAATAGATTAAAAAGCTTAACTATTAAAAATAGATTATTAAAGAGCTGTGGCTGCCTTAAATGCTGCTGGAAAAAAAAAATAGAATGTGCATACGATGTATATTGGTTGGATTTTATTGTTTGTTTGTTTGTTTGTTTATTTGTTTGTTTCGGTGGGGTTGTAGCGCCTTTTTTGTGTCATTGTTTTTGGGATGGTATCCGCGCCAAGAATGGCACTCAATTTCGTCGCACTTGTATAATGACAGTAAAGTTTCTACTCTATTCTATTATCTTAGTGAAATTATAACACTTTTTTTTTATCTATTTATTGATCTTAGCTAATGTGTAGTGTCTGCCATACATGTCTCAGTGTTAGAGCTGTAACTATAGAAATGATAGCATATTAGAACGAGTACTTTAATTTAAACCTGTGATTTAAATTTTAAGACAACCGTAAGGGCAGCAGCAAGCCAGCCTAGTGCTTCAGTAACTTTTTCCGCCATCACTATATAGGTTCGATTGGCGTGTTCAATAAAGACATAAAGGTTCATGCCCCTTAGTGTTTTATCAGATTAGAAGTATTGTTTTTGTTTCAATTTGTGACTTTGTTGAGAATCAGATCACATTTCATGACCAATTTGTACCGAAATCCAGGAAATTAGAAATGGTTCACTTACTTTTTCTTGTCAGTGTAATTGACTTAATACACTGGATTCCTAGGAAGCTAATATGACTATTGCTGCCTTCAAGCCCTATCAGTAATATTATAATTACAAAGTGAGTGCACTTGAACACCAACCAAATGTCATAATTACATGTAAAAACTTGTATTTTTCTATTGCTACCTTCAGGCTTGAGTTTCCAGGTGTTGATTATGAAATGCTGTGTGTTTAAGTGGTTTGGGTGAGTAAACAAAGACTGAAATTAAACCAAAAAAAACGTTTCAACTGATGTTTGTCGTTTGCCTGCTCCTGTTAGGGGTTGCCACTTCAAATCATCCAATCCACATACAGTATTTGATTTGGCACAGGTTTTACACAGATGCACTTCCTGACACAGCTCTCCCTATGTTGTCTGGTCTTGGGATCAATTTATGCAATTTATCCATGGCTGGGGTTCCCATTAGACAATCGAACCCTGGTCTTCTGCAAGAAAAATCCCACTGTACAACCTGGGTGAAAAGCTAATTAGCTAACATACAAAACAAACATAATCACCTTGGAAGCAATAGTGACTTCCTGTTATTGGCACGACCCCAACTTGGAAAATCTGAGCTCACAGAAAAACACAAGTTTCTGTATTTCTAATTTCGACATCAGGATTTTTCTGACATGACTTGAAGTCACCATAATTAACATGGTAAAACGTTAATAAGACTGCTATTTACTTTATTACACTATCTCGCTAACTCTTATGACCTTTGCTGCCTTCAAGCCCTGTTATATATTAATATTATATAATATTGCAGTTATGAAATGATTGCACTCTTGTTGTGTAATCATTTACATAGTTATTTTAAGCTAGTTTTTAAAAAAATTTTAAACTAGTTTTAAACTATGAGTCCAGGCTTTGGATCAGTAGCAAAAAGTGATGACAGCTGTCGGGATGAATGTCAAACCTACATCAGAAGATAAAATATACACCAGTCGGCCATAACCTCAACACCAACTCCAAGTGAACTCAATAACATTGATCCCCAACATTGCCACCAACAAACTGGTGATACTGTAGGTTTAAGGGGATGTAGGAATCAATATAGCACAAATCACTGAAAAAGTCAATGCCAGCTATGACAGAAAGGCACAAGAACCCCCATAGCACTACAGCCTGCCATGCATTGGGCCCATTCTGCAAAAAGACCAAGGTCTCCAACCCGGCCCCCCGATGAGGCCCCAAATCACAATCCACACCCTGAGGCTACGTGGAGCCACGCCCCAAGGGGCCAGAGCTGCCCCGGTAGTGCAAGGGGAACCTAAAACCTACTGAGAGTGGTTTTAATGTTAATGTTTTTAAGGTTAATGCTGATTGGTATAAGTGGCTGTTCTGCATGTTTGGTTTTAATTTCCTTTCAGTAGAACAAAATAAAATTGTCATTAATGATACAAGGAAAAATAAGAAAAACATTCTCCACATCATGTGCCAACTTGAGAACTTAATGCAAAATATACTGAAATTTGCTAACTTTTTTTTTGATAACAGCTTGCACTCAAAACATTTGTAAGTTCAAGACCATTATCAATACAGTTTATGTTGTTTAGGGTAATGGACAACCAATTGCATGGTTCCTCACATACTCACACATCTACTCAAAAACTATGGGCAATTTGCAAAGTCTGATTAATCTAGACCATACGTCTTTGGACTCTCTGATGATAAATATGATATATGATAAATATGATATATGATAAATATGATATATTTGTGTTGATTATGTTCATAATTATGATATATGCTAGATGCACAAAATATATGTTGTTTAAGGACATTTAATATCTAATTGCTATAATGAACTAAAAATCAAGAATTTAATATTTAAAATGGGATTGAGTAGGCATAATATTTTGATGTTATTTTGATGTCTTGGGCATTCATGTGGACTCTAAATACAAATTTTGGTCGCAGAAAAATTGGAATTTACTCTTTCACTCCAAGACATAATCACAATCTCTGAACTCATGAACACAAACACAAAGTGTTTTTTTTTTTTTTTTCTTCTGCAAAATCAAATGTATCTCATTTCACCTGCACTTTATAAACAAATCCACCAGAGGGCAGCAGCCAATGACTTCTGAGAGTTTATTCACCTTCTCCTGAAATTTCCTCCTAACTGATCCCCAATGTGCAATAGGTCACTGTAGTTTGTTCATACCAAACCAGTGTTTATTTTGACCGTGTAGTGAAACTGAAGTAGGGAGTACAAGTGGCCGCCGCTGAGGCATAAACATCCTGTGAGATAATAAAATTGCACAATGTTCTGCGAATACCAGGGGGACAAAAAATGCTCATGTACTGTATCTGTAATGGAAAAACCAAGTACAACAGAGGTATACAATAAGGCAAGTATGATTGCACCTCTACTGAAATGAAAAAGTATGAACCTATTGCTATTACTGTACTGTAATAGCAGTAATACTTAGGCCAGTACTTAGGCAAATGCAAATAAGTGATATAGAGCAACAAAAAAGCTTTCTACATTAAAAAGTACTATTAAAATCAATAAAACAGTAAGTCAATAGTTGGTGTGTTAACCCTTTGTTTAAAACCCTTTGTGCAAATGCTGATTTGGAGCTGGATCAATAGTGAACCTTCTAAGAACTGGGTTTGTTATTCCATGGGCTAGAGAGTTGTGTCATTTCATCACTGTATTGTATAGATCCATGTCCGTCTTCCCACTAATGCTAACAGTGATGCTAGCAGTAATGCTAGTGGCAAGCACAACAAAAATAATGGCAATATCATTTAACATCATTTGAGCATTTGAGCGACCCATTGCATATTAAGTCCATTTTTTTTAAAGATGGCAGTCACAAAGTTTTAGTTGGTCATGATAATCCCACCGCCCAGCCCCTGACTAAAGCAGTTCTTCTTTCTAGGCTAGCAAAGTGTTGGTGCCACCATGAAACCAGGTTTTCTGTCTGAGGGTTTTCGGAAAACAGAGAATTGGTTCATAATGGGGGACCGGCTGCAAACTAGTTCCAGAACTGCCTTGGTTTAAAAGGGGTATCTGAGGACACATGTGCTTCTTTTTCATGCTTGCAAAACCCAGTAACTTTTTTTTTTGTCTTTTCGATAATATTCTACTTTCTTTTTTTTTTGTTGTTGTTTATTTTTGCTCATTTACTAATGTTTGGAAATCAGACAATTAATCTTAGTACAGTATGTATAACAGGGTGTCTAAGACTTTTGTACAGTACTGTACGTGCTGATGAGTCCTTATGTTATGCCCACAGAAGCAGTGTAGATAACCTCCCAGAAGAGGACAGCTTTCCTTTTAAGTCTGGTTTCTTTAAAAGCTTTTTTTTTTCCTTGCTACTGCCGTCTTTGGCTTGCTCATTAGGAATCTAAACCTAATCTGATTAAATAAACTTATT
>JAOVVA010000048.1:7612012-7637879 GCA_028565275.1 Leiocassis micropogon
AGATAGATAGATAGATAGATAGATAGATAGATAGATAGATAGATAGATAGATAGATAGATAGATAGATCGATAGATAAAAATACAGGTTGTAGATGTGATTGCACACAGTATTTCTTACATATAGAAAATATATTATTATATTTACTGAAAACTGTTTACACTGTTGTCACTTTGACACGCATAAAGTTACACATCAATGTTGCACTGAAATTTCTTAATTGCAGTGTAACATTGATGTGTAACTTTATGCGTGTCAAAGTGACAACAGTGTAAATAGTTTTCCGAAGAAGAAGGAATTCAGAGACATTAATGAAAGCTGTCCAAAGACAGAGTACATAACATTCAGGGTATCTTTTGTTAATTTCCTGTTCTATTATCACTACAGTTCCAGCGCAGTGATTGGTGATCATTTTGAAGGTTTCCCCTTAATAACAGCTTGTTTTCATGGACATGGTATCTAATGGTTCATTTATTCACCTCCATTGTGTGCTTTAAAAGCTAGAATATTTCAAGTTTTAAGGAAAACAGCAGGCACATGAGAATGATTCCTGGCAAATCTCAGTCCGCTCCAGACTTTGAATTATGACATTTTTGTTCTGGCCTCGATTTTCTTTAGCAGGATTTTAGCTGCATGTACCACATGAAAGGTGTTCAAGCCAAACCTGGACTGTGCAGAATAATAGATCAGAAAAACTCCCTTTATTTCTCTATATAATCCCCTGCTACACTAATGCACTTATCCCAGTGTTTCAATAGTGCTTGGATACCATCCAGGTAAAGTTTTCTTAGTACGCCGGAGCCATAATCGGACTGCCTGCTCCATGTCTGAAACCATGGCCTCCCAGGAACTCCTTAAGATGTGGAAATGGCTTTGAGTGAAGTCAGGACTGTACGGGGGATGTGGCAGTAACTCCCAGCCGAGTTCCTGTAATGTTCAAGTGGTGGTGATGAATGATTGTGTGTACAGTCCACACAGACAGATGTGTCTCTTCCAAAAGTTGGCCTCAAGTTATCTGTCGATTTTCAATGATCAGCGTTCCACTCGCTGAATGTTCACAGGATTGACTGCAGTGGGCGCCGAGTCACATCAGCCGGTATCATCATTCAAGGACGTAAAGATTTCTTTAAAATATTTGCACTATTTAAATGATTTACTGTGGCTAAGATTCTCATCACCATCCTGTGCTTGAAGTCTTCTATAAATGTCAATCGGGTTTATCCCTCATATTTTTAAAGCCTTTCCCAGACCATCTGTCTGTCCTTCTCATCAAGATAGTAACTATGCGGCATTTTCTTTCAGGCTCTTACTTTGTGTACTTTATTCATCAATCACACAAATAGAAAGAAGGTTATAAATAAAGACAGGCAAATAAGACATAATAGGCATACACAATCATATCTCCAATGAATCTGATAACAGCTAGAGGTACCGTAGTCCAAACATACAGTAGGGCTGGTGATGGGTAGAGTGCTTTCTGTTTATTTACTGCACTTTAAATATTTATTGTAATGTTGGTTCCTATAGCATTATATAGTGTATATTTTTATTAACCTCCAGTTTATACCTAAAAATAGAAAATGAGTAAGTAAATAAATAAACAAATAAATAAACAAATAAATAAACAAATAAATAAATGAATAAATAAATTAAATCAATGAAAATGTATTGAAGAACTGTTATTGAACACATTATTAAACCTAGGCAGATAGTTCTTAAAGTTTCCTTTGAGGAAAAAAAGGTGGTCAGAAAAAGTTAAATGGAAAACTCACATCAGTGATCAGAATTCACTTAAATCCCTGTTGAAGCTGCACTGTAAAAAATAGACAGGAAAAAAACATAGCTATGATTTAATAGTGAAATTAAGAGCATTTCCATACACACACAGGATGATGATTGGGACGAAACAGCTGTGTGTCAATCAGAAAGCCACTTCTTAGTGAGACTCATCAGGAAAAGGCTTCGGTTTGTAAGGGAGCATAAAGTATGGTCTGGAAAAATGTCATGTGGTCTGATGAGTCCAGATTGAGCCTATTTCTGAATGATGGGAGGATCGGGGTAATAAGGGAAGCGCTTGAAGCAATGCACCCATCATGCACTTGTGCCCACTGTACAAGCCTCTGGAGACAGTGTTATGATCTGGGGTTACTTCAGTTACTCAGGTCTAGACTCAGCAACGTTATGTGGCAATAAGATGATGTCAGCTGACCACCTGAATGTACCAGAGTATCACGTCTATGGAGGTTTTCTTCCCTGATCTCATCCTATTGTAGGACTCAGAATGTAAAAGAGTGGTTCTGGTAGAATGTGGAATCATTTTACATGAACTGTATAACACGTTGTGTTCTATAATCAACGCTAAAGACTGAAATATTAAATATTAGACTTTTTTTGTTGTTGTTGTTGTTGTTTTTTTGCATACAAAATTGCTGAGGTTTAGATTTTGAGATTTTGCATAACACTTAGAACACCCCTTAATGCCCTGTAGTCATTTAATCACTATGCTATTTACAAAATGGCCAACACACAGCTAAAGGAACATAAACCATTATGTGTATCAGACACAAAAGAACAGACTTTAAAGGTCTTTTAAAAGAAGCTTGAATCTGTCTGAAACACAAACCAAATGTAGTGTAGCCATATGTCTCTGTGCGCACCTCCTGATGTGGTTCAGCTGAACAAATCTCAAAGCATCTCCATGACACACACACACACACACACACACACACACACACACACACTCCTTGACCAAAAACATAAACAAACAAACAAAATGTTGCATATAAATATTTTGTTCAACTGCACTTATTTATTTATTTCTATTTATTTTAGTTAGTTAGCTAGTCAGTTAGTTAGTCAACCTTTTTCTTTCTAGTTTTTTTTTTTCAATTTGCATTGAAATATATTTAAATATATTTTTATTACATTCATATAACATTTATTTCTTTTAAAAATTATTACCTCCAAATTTTATTTAGCAAATTAGTAAAAACATTTCAAATGGTCAATAATCTTATATTTGATGTATAATAATTAATAATCTCATAATAAAGATATTTTATAAATTGGTTTATATTATTTGTCAACATATTTTCACTTGCTAAGATGTTTTCAGCCGTAGATAATAATAAATAACATATAATAAAAAAAAACTTAACATCTTAGAAAGTGAAATTTTTTTAAATCTAGCCAAACCTTTCTTTAATTTCGTAAAATGCAATTACAACAAATCAAATATAACATTATTAATATTAATTCTAGTGAAATGTTACTAAAATTGTAAACAAAAAATGGGCTGCTCTACTGGCAGATAAGTTTGCTAATTTTTAGGAATGTAGTTTTTTGAAAGCATATACTGTAGGTTTGCTGGATTCAAGAATATTTCACTTGCTAAGATGTCATTTTGTGCAGTGTATCTCTGTGAAAGGAATGATGCAAGAGTAAGAAGCAAAAGTACTCTTAAGGACACTTACAGTAATTGCACTGTTGGTCATTGTTTTACCTCTGTTACCTCTTGTGTTTCTAATAGAAAAATCTTAGTAGCCACAGTATGATATAACCCTTATTTGTAAACTGTACATTTCTTTTTTTTCTGTAGTTACAGTAAGTGAAGCCTCTCTGAATAGATAACAGTGTGTTCGGGGAGTTTCGTAGATCATACTGCTCTGTTGTTAGACCTTTTGTTCAGGACACTGTTTCATTTTTGGCTCTTGAAGTGGGAGTGAGTAAGTGGGGGAGTGATAGAGTACAGACGCTGCTCACAGATAGCATGGCTTGTTTGTTAATGCATCATGAGCTGTCATGTTTCAACATTTCACAATCTGGTTTCGGGCTTGTGATGTACAGTTGAGATCATGTGGAATTTGTTGAAAATTGGTGTCTGCTAAATGGACCAAGAGTCAGCACAGTTTTTGTTTTTTTAAGGAAAAAAAAAAAAAGCTTGCATATGCGTTTTTGTAATTGGAATTTTGGATTTGGTTTATAATGTACTTTAGTATACATTTTATTCATTTATTCATTTATTCATTTATTTATTTATTTTTGATGAACGTCTTGGCTTGTTTTCATTTGGGTTTCCTGCATTACCCACAATGGTGTTTGACTTCCAGGTGATCCCAGTGGTATTTATTAACCCTTGGTTAATCTCTATGTAAAGATGGCGATGCAGCAGAGCTTTAATCTTTTAGTCAGTCCAGCTCTTTTACCCGCAAAGCATTACGTGTCTTCCTAGTTCTGCCCTCATGCTGCAGTTCACTAACTAGCCGACTCAGTGTCATTACTCAACACAAATGCGTCATATTGCTGCACTGCATTCTGGGACATTGAGTCCAAATGCATTAACATCTCCATATGTTTATTTCTTATTCATATATGTTGGAGACGGTGACTGAGAAAAGATTTTGTTTTTCAGAGCTAACAGAAACAATCGAGTGTTATTCTATTAATATTAATATCTCCTTTGCATGATGCCTCCAACCAACCAACCAACCAGCCAACCAAGATACTGTATTACCACCAGAATAATGATGTGCCCAACAGATCACATACATTTTAACATAAATATATTTCATGCGTTCTGGCGTGGATTAAGATAGATCTCACAGATAACTTAGAACTTTGCGTCTTCTTCCTGACTGAGTTGATAGAGCATTCAGCATAGTCTTTAGCGTGGCATCTGCTCTTAAATGCACGTGCGTATTGAACAGAGCTCAGAAGGACTGTGTCTGCCGTCACAGCGCGACGAAGAAGTGGATAATTGTTTTTATAGTGGCCACAGTTGTGCTGATGTGGTGCATTTCCAGCCCAGCCCTCCACACAGCGGGAAACGAAAGATTAAATGACTCATTAAGTCGATCGAGGAGCACTTTCGAGTGCCTGGCGCCTCTCTCTGCCAGATGGCGTTAACAACCGCTGCTTTTAAGGGGAGCACAGATAGTTTGGTCACTGTTTAAAGCTGGACCAAACGCACCTTCTCCGTCGAGGATTCGCCATTGTCCTCCAGGGAGTCGTGCAACGTGAAAAGCAGACGCTGGAGTTTTACTGAGCTCGTGAGGACGCTGAAGTTTTGAGACAGTGTGGAAATTGTCTGACTGCTTCGTGACTAGGGTTTGGAGAAATCATCATGTGTGCAATCTAAGCTGCTCCAACCGCTTCTCAAATAAACGCATATGTGCTTGGATTGGATCCACGAGTCAATTACCAAATTGTATTAATGAGTCAATTACCAAATTATAACCAGAATACAGTCGGAGTTTGAATATGATTAAGTGCGATGATCAAAGTGTAAGCAAAAAAATCAATAAATAAATAAACAGTTGAAAATCATACACCGCAGTAAAGATGTATGATAGAGCAAACACTATTAATAAATGGCCAAGGCTTTGCAATGATTGAGTGAGCTTGGTTGGAAACGCCAGCTAGAATTTATGTGACAGAGAGCTCACTGCAAGGCCAAAAGTCTGAGAGCATTCTATCTGATTTAACACAACAGAATTCATTACAAAATGCATTATTAAAACAACCTGACAAGCGATAAGTAGAATCTTTGGAATACGTGCATGGATTTCAGAGTTTCTTAGTATTTCTTCTGCTTTAAAGGGGACCTATTATGCAAAATTCCCATTTTTAGACATTCTGATGGCTCTCCTGTGTGTGTGCGTGTGTACAAACAAAAAAAAAAACATGAGAGAAAGCATTCCCTGCTGTTTGTCCTTTTTCTATTTTTATACAAGCTAAGGTTTGAACAAGCAAATCAGATCCCTCCACACACCCCCTATTGTGACTTCATATAGAAAGACAATGTCCCCGGGCTCAATGCGCAACTCCGTCCATGTCTGCCATTCTCTTGGGGTGCATTTTTAAAAGCTACGGTACAGTACATTAGGCTAGGCTATTAGATAGCAGCTAACTGCTAAAGGCTAACCTACAGTGGTGATCAATGGTAGCTGTACAAGGTCCCAAAAGTGGTCTTTTCTGGTTCCTGGCTTCTGATTCGCTAGGAAAAGGCACCTCCATAGAGGGACATGTTTTGAAAAAAAAGATTGAAAAAGAAAAAAAAAATCAAGTTTACTAGAATGCAGGATCTGAGTTGACCTCCAAGAGTTATGCAAACTTGTATGAAAAGGAGCATAATATGTGACCTTTAAAGAAAGTGTACGCTTGAGCTGTCAGTGCAAAACCTCACTTCAGATCAAATCCATCAGAGAGTGGTCCGAGCACTTATTTTTTATGGAAGAGATTAGACATGAGGAAAATCTGACCTTTTGTACAAATCAGTTAATAAGGTCAATTTCACACCTTTGCTAGACCTGGAAATATCGCAGACACTTAAAAATTGCTGGGAATCAATGGGCAGCATTATTTGATCTGACACGCCAACACGGTCGATATGGAACGTAGTATTTATTTCATAATTACACTATAGTGAAGGACATACTGTATACTTCTTGCAACTAATCTTAGTGAGTACTAGAGATGACATGTTCAGATTTGAAAACATTGCAAGTGGCTTTAGATCAGAAAGACTTTTCAAACAGCTGCTCATCTGGTGATTAATGCCATAATTAAACAGAAAAGATTTTTTTTTAAAAGTCTGTAATCACAGCAATAGACTTATTTTATATAGAAATGCATCAATAGGTTTAACATACAGTAATTGTTCAATCGGTGTAGCTTTTGCTGCAATATAATTCTCAATGTATTTTTAAAACTAGCACTACATTTATTTTATTGGCTTGATTAACTAGACATGTAAAAAAGTTTAATATTTTATATACATACATCATCATATAACCATAAAACGGTTCATCTCAAATGGTAAGACACTGCTCAGATATGTTTCCAGGAAGTCAGATCTACTAGACTGATCTACAACACAGAGTTTCCTGTGGCAGGGCACCTCCCCTATAGAGCTCATCCTGTATTTCATTTCTATGACTTCCAAACTGTCACTGCATCCACCCCAGGCCTCCTGACCCGCCGTGACCCCGTGTACCTAAATCACAAACGACTGACAGTCCTTCCCATCGGAGAGAATGCTGAGAGATTAACTGAACACATGCAATTGCTCCACGAGAACTTCTCATACTCTGGCTCTGCACGATGTTGTAGCTTTCAACATCAACAGTCACGCACGTATATATGTTTTATACACCGAGCCTGAAGAGGCAGATGAAAAACTCATGCTGTAGGGGGCATTTATTTATTTCGCTGTATTATTAACCATTAATAGTCCATTAACGTGAAACATGGCTGCAGATCAATACCGATCATCGTTCTCCTTCAGTCAAACATTCCTCCCCATGATAGGAGTGTTCTCGTCCAGGAGGATTTCACCCCCATCCCAGGCTTAATGAACAGTTTGATGAGAATGAAATGGTGCAATATATATATATCAATTTACACTCACTACATCCCAAACCATTTGAACACTGAAGAGATACAGTATGTGCTCTCAACCATCAGCTTTAAAACACTTACTCAGGGACTTTTCCTCAAATTTGTCACCTCTAGTATATGTAAATAAAGTTTTATTTTACACTTGTTTAATTGAAAACAAAATTCAGTTGATTTAAATATGTTTGACGTTTTTATTTTTTATGTGTTTCTTAAAATTGTGAGATACATACATACATATTCTTTAAACATTGTTTTTTTCTGGTTCTGATGTTACGTTAACTCCTAGCATTTTTTTTAATCATAAATTGTTCATGAACACTATTACAACAAGTTTATAAGATAAAAAAATTTATATACACCCTCCATCTTTTGTGATTTTGATTACGATCTTGATTCTGATTTTGATTATAATTTATTTGTCCCTTATTTTGTCCCTTTATGTCCTTATTATATTATTATATATTATTGTAAATTCAGATTCTTCTAAGTTTGTTTGATTTAGTTTGTGCTTAAACTAAACTACTACTACTATACTACTACTTATAATAATAATAATAATAATAATAATAATAATAATAATAATAATGGTAGTAGTAGTAATAGTAGTAGTAGTAGTAATAACTGCTTACTGGAAATGTTCGAAAATTTTTTTACATTTCCAGTAAGCACTTATTTGTTGAAATATGTTTTGCCAAATACCACTGAAGCGTGTTGAACTAATATATCCGACAGACGCCAGTGCGTGCCTGTGCCATGCGCCGCGTACACTTGCTGTATGGAAGTGAATGTTTTCCACATTAATAATAAGTAAGCGCAGGTCTGCTCCATCTGCAGGGACGCTTGCGGGTCTTGTGCAGGAAACTCAGGGTGTTATTTCATCGCTCTGTTGTGCTTGGCACCCTGACATTCCCCTCCTGCAACAAACACCACATCTGTAACTAATAAAGCTGTTTCGGTTACACCGGGAGGCCTTCGCTGTGAAACTCGAGAAACATACATGAAACTGTTCTCAGGTTTAAAATGAACATAATATACTGGTAAAAAATGAGACCTATTATTGTTGCAATTAAAATGGATCACGGCCTGAAATGTGATCAGTTAACAGCAGCTTGATATGTGGCTGGAATGGTTAGGACTGTCACTGGTATGCCGGGTGGAGAGGAGAAACGTAGGGTGTGTTAATAGTAAGATTCTTAATAATATTGTGGTTTTGATATTGATGCTTTTGTTCCAGTGTTCAGTGATGTTCAGGTTCTCTATACAGCTGCTCAAGTCTGCTCTCTTGTGGTCTTTATCAGTAATATGTTAGACAAATAGATAGATAAATTACACATTAAGGACAAGTAAAAAGTAAATAAATAGCACAGTAGGAGTAGAATTTTGATTTATTATTATTATTATTATTATTATCAGTATCAGTAGTTGTAGTAGTTATACTAATAGTAGTAGTTTTGATTGTATTGTTGTTGTTATTAATAATAATAATAATAATAATAATAATAATAATTAATTAAAAAACTAAAACCTTAATAACAGTGCTAAAATATTGCATGTATAAATTCCATCACTCTGTGACACCTATTTGGAATAAACAATGTTCTGAGTCTTTCAGCTGCTCCCATCGAGGCGTCGCCAAAGTGGACCATCTGTATCTACGCTCAGCTTGGCACTGGTGAATTGAGCCCAGGCCTTCCACATGTCAGGCGAGAAACCTACCACTGAGCCACCGATGCCGATGGAATAAACAATAGAAAATATTTCTTTTTTATTCGTTCCCCTTAACCCCCACCCTCACACGCAGGTATCAAATCAGTGACATGAACAAATATGTTTGAGCGTATGAAGTATAAAAATAGAACAAAATTATGAGATGGGAAAAATATGAAATCATGAAAACTTACTTTTTATTATAACAAGAAGAAGATGAAGAAAAAGAAATGATACATTAATAATAAAGAATAAAAACTATAATACGCACACAGATGAGTGTCTCAGATAAGGCACCTCATGTCAACTCTACAATTGCATTACATGTAGGTTCCCTTTGTGCCACCTGGGCAGCTCTGGCCCCTCGAGGCATGACTTCACAAGACCTCTGTGTGTGCTGCGGTGTCTGGCACCAGGACGTTTGGCAGTGGATACTTTGGGTTCTGTGGGTTGCAGAGTGGGGCCTTTGTGAATTGGACTTGTTTGTCCAGTGCATCCAATGGGTGTTCAATCAGACTGGTATCTGGGGAGTTTGGATGCCAGGTCTTAGACTCGTTGTGCATGGCAGGCTGTGGTGCACTGTGTGTTCTGATTCATCTCTATCATAGCCAGCATACTGTATTTTTTGTGAGCTGTGCTGCATTGGTTTTACTGTTGGACAGGCTGGACTTTGGTCCCTGCGGGCATGGGTGAGCCTTGTGTGCCCATGATCTTGTCACCAGTTTACTGACATATAATTGATAATCAGTGTTAATGTCTTAATGTGTTAATGTTATATGGTGTTCATTTTATGGCTGATATGATGTTTTGCCTCAAGCCTAATGTGTCTGGTGTCTGATTTTCAAAAGGTCTTATATGTGAATCAAAAACTTAATTTTTGAGCTTGATTTTAAAGGGCATCAGACTAATGTTTACTGATCTGAGTGATCTAATTAAACTTTAAATTACAATCATTACGAAAAGGGCAACGCCACAATGAGTAACATGTTTAGTCCAATTAAATCTTAAGTGACAGACAATGCTGCACGTTTTTTTTTCCACGTTTTATATTATGTCCTTTAATGAGACATCTTTAAAACAGAGCTTCAGGCTCACAGTAAACATGCTGGATTTTCTCACAAGTTTCCACAGTTTGGACCCCTGGTGACCTGTTTATTTAGGTGTGTGCTGATTAGAAGCTCACACGCTGAGTTCCAGCCTCCACAGAGTCTGAAATGTGACAAATATCTCTCCGTGCCTGTCTCTCCTCGCCCTCTGTCTCTCTTCCACACATCACCTGAACCTCGAAACACTTAACGGAGCAGTTATCCGAGCATGCTTGTAGCATGCTGTACTTCATTAGAGCGGCTCATAAAATCCATAAATAAACTGTCGTCTTTTTTCCAGCAACTGCGTCCACATGGACGGCCCCTTCCATAAACACTGTACATGTTTACTGTTGGTTCTTACTACCTGGAGGGGGGAGACTGTGAAAGGCTAAGCAAAGGTTCTTGACGGTTCATATATCACAGTTTCAAAGCCTGTTCTCACCATAAACATCATAAAGCATAAGCTTTGCATAGTGTCTTATTTCACAAAAAATGACATAAACATGAGATGTAGGGGTTTTAATGAGAAGACATGGTCTGAAGGGGTTTCTTACTGGGCGTTTGGGGCCACCTTTTACAACCTATGACTATGGTAATGATAGCTCTTATTTCCCTTGGACGATGATTGACATTTTTGTTGTCTTCTTTTATAGGAGACGGCAAGGCCTCAGAACTGCGGTGGAAAAGTGATCGGCCGGATGCACCCCATGGATGCAGCATCCGGTTTGCAAACGTAGGCTCTTACAACCATTAAAAACCATAAAACCATAAACACAGGAATGGAGAACCTGACAGTGGAATCGAATGAGACTTTGTCACTAAAGTGCAACATGACCGGCAGCCACAAATTCATCTTCACATTTGTTCCCGTCGTCTACGCTTGCAATTTCGTAATTGGGATAGTGGGGAACAGCATGGTGGTGGCTGTTATCTACCGCTACATGAAGCTGAAGACTGTAGCCAATGTGTTTGTGCTCAATTTGGCTGTATCGGATCTTACCTTCCTCGTCACGTTGCCCATGTGGGCCACATTTACTGCCCTGGGTTACAACTGGCCGTTTGGAAGCTTCCTGTGCAAGGCCAGTGCAGGCCTGGCTATCTTCAATCTCTACACTAGTATATTCTTCCTGACGGCGCTCAGCGTGGATCGATACTTGGCCATCGTTCACCCAGTGGGTTCACGGCAGCGGCGCACGCTGCTCTACGCCCGTCTTACCTGCGTGCTGCTGTGGGTATTTGCCTTTGTCCTGAGCATGCCTACTGCTCTAAGCAGGGACACCATGATGGTCAAGGATCACCCCGCCACACTCTGTGGAATCTTGCAGCGAGCAGATCACAAGCAGCTCAACCTTCTGGTGTCTCTCAGCATCCTTAAGAGTGTTTTAGGGTTCCTGGTGCCCTTCCTCATCATCATCACCTGTGACTGCCTGATGGGTTGCGCCCTGTTGAAAGCCAAAGGCTTGCTGAGGAAGAGCGCACGTTCCCGAGAAGACGAGACTCTGCGTATGCTAGTTGCTGCAGTCCTGGCCTTCTTCGTATGCTGGGCTCCTCACCAGATCTTCCACTTTATGGAGCTTCTGGCAATGCTAGGGGTGGTGAAAGACTGCCACGTCCTGGACGTCATCGACACGGCCATGCCCTTCAGCGTATGCCTGGCTTACTTTAACAGTTGCGTCAACCCCATCCTATACGGTTTCGTGGGCCACAACTTTCGCAAGAACCTTCTGAGGCTGCTTCACTGTGAGGGGGGTTCTGTTGTAAGAAACTCCAGTATCAGTACCAAGATGACTGCAATGTCCACCAGAGCTTCTCAAGTGCTGCATTTGTCCAGTAAGAAAAGCTCTGAGTGTAATGCTAACACAGTGGAAGAGCCAAAGACCTAGTTCAATCAGAACACCGGGAAGGTCGTCTTTCTTGTTTCATCTCATTAGCATTTGGAAGATCTTCATTAAATTACAAAGACAAATCTTAAGATAAAGGTTACAAGGAAACCCTAACTGAATCATGAAGTTTGAATTAAGTGTTTTGCTTTAATCCAGAAATGAGTTACAATCCAACACATGCCTTCAGGTTAATAGTATTATAGTGAGAGTGAGATGTGTTGAGCTGTTTGTGCCTGGGTTAAGGTGTCCATGTCCCATAAGCAAACTTGGAACTCATATATGAGTTTAAACACACGCAAGCACCATATATACAATTTTTCCTTTTATCTCTTGTCCAAAAAGAAAAAAAGACAGTGAGGAATGGAAAAAATTTGAGCAGGTAGCAGAGGCCAGTTTTGTGTGTGTTTAAATCAAGGTAATGTGTGTTGCTTATAACTTTGTTTGCAGTGTTGCTAGGAGTATGATTGTCATAAAATTCTAAACTTTCAGCACAAAATATGAAATAATATGACATTTAAGATCAAGTATGATCTCGGTAGAGGAAAAAAAAAAGAAAGAAATCAGGGAAATTATGCTTGTCTGCTGGGATTTTACTGTCATATCTGGCAACCCTGGTGACAGCGCATAAGTCATACTCATCAGGTTTACTCACATGTATGAAATTCAAGATATTATACAGAGATTTTGTGACATCACAAAACATCAGCTGAAGTTGATTGCAAGACAAAGAATCTCATAACAGCATTGTTTCCATGACAACTAAGACAGTTAAGAGCAGCTACTGTACATTAGTCTTAAATATTGAAAATGAACCTTCCTGAACCCTCTCGCACATCTATTAGAGTTATCTCGAATTCCAATAGATCTTCGTCTATTTTTAATGCAAGGTTATGTACGTAAGTAGTAACGAATGCTCTTCTATCTGTGTTATTACAGTATCAAAGTTGGCTAGCCTGTTGGGAAAGCAAATGTTTGCAACGTCCAGAATATTTTACTTTCTAGATATGCAAGCAAGCCATCGCCTAGTGCAAAGGTTCTCAAATTATTACAGTCAGGGATCACTTTTACAAGCAAAACATGAACAATATTTAGGTATGTCATTTAAATAGGAACAATAATATTGAGGAGCCAGAAAGTTTTTATTGCTAGCCATATGACCTGATTTAAGAAAACCTTAAATTTCACTAGACATGATTTATTGTTAGAATAATTATCATAATTGTGGGTTGTGGTTATGAAAATAAGGGAAAATCACCAACTGCCTTTACTCCACAAACCCCATTCTGAGAATCATAGGTCTAGAATGTTCTTATAAAATGACCTCAAATAATAATAAGGAGTTTTGAACATATTCAAAAATCCATCAGGATTTTAAACATCAAATGGATAGCCTGTACACTATGTACTACATTTATAGCTTTATTGGTCTTAAACTCTTTGGAGCACTTTTTTTTTTTTTTACTTGTTAACTCCACCTCCACCCATTATTCCTTCTAAGAACATACAGCAGCCAAGATCAGCAGTTCATCAATCTTATTTTAGCAGCTAGTTAACCTTGAAGAAAAAGAGTGAAAAAGCGATTGCACTATACACAGGACTAAAGTCCGGGTCTCAAAAGGTTACAGCAAAAAAAATAAGTTTTTTATTTTAATTGACATGACAAATAACAAAGAAAAGGAAAATTGTCTATTTTAGTGTCCTTTTCATTCCCTTTTATAAGTCAATTTCTTCATTATAATATATATATTTTACAAATTATGCAGTTATGTCCTGAAAGTAATGCAAAGTAAAGTAAACGTGCAATTTGTACTCATAAAAAAGTTATGCCCAATTTTGCATTAATTTTGAGGTACAGTCCAAAATTTAGTAAAATATATTAAATATAAACGAATGTATCTAGTAATTCCTATTATAAGATTACAATACTAATATAAGTTTATTAAGCCACTTTAATAGAACTTTTTTATTTTACAAATATCAAATTTGGAATTGGCCTTTTGTGATGTTTTTTTTTTATTATTATTATTATTATTGTAAACATTTACTGCATTTCTAAAACGACCATCTGAATCTTATATTTGATTTAGAATCTCATAATAAAAAATCAGTACTCTAAATATTTTACTACCTAAGGTAAGACATGTTGCTGTATATCCTTGAACAACAGCTCCCTTGGTATAGTTCTTCTGGTGTCTCTTTTTTTCCAAAGATCATGTTTTGTTCCTTAAAGCAATATCATCTGGCGATGCTGCACTGGATCCTGCTATGCTTGTGTTTTTAGCAATAAAGATGAGGACATCTGT
Organism: Leiocassis micropogon; assembly: GCA_028565275.1. Classification (NCBI taxonomy): domain Eukaryota; kingdom Metazoa; phylum Chordata; class Actinopteri; order Siluriformes; family Bagridae; genus Leiocassis; species Leiocassis micropogon. The sequence continues at coordinate 7,626,391 of JAOVVA010000048.1, forward strand.
AACTTGCTTGAGGGACATAAAAAGAACTGAAGAGTCTTTTTTTCTCAGGCATTTTTGTTTAAATCATCTTGACTAAATAATCACACAATTCCAGTCATCATTACTTTTATTATATCTTGCAACATAATTATAAGTGTTTCTTACAGTTCTTTTCGGCAAAACTAAGACAACCATTCAACTTAAAAACTGGGATGCAGTGCAGAGGTAACGTAAAGTTAGTGCAGTGACCAATAATTGATGCTTTAAATAAAAAAAAGAATAAATACCAAGCTATAAGCTTCTAAAGCAGCTTTGAACTTGAGAGTTAATTATTTTTATTGTAGCCCATAAGAACACAGGTGTCGCTGGTGTCACAACCACTTTAAATGTCCCTCATTCAGTTTTACCCTGGACTTTTACTCATGTAGTGGCTAATTGACATCTAATGAACATCCTGGTGCAGTCATGTGATAATCTGTGAATTTGTGTAACCGTGACATGATGGTGAATTGTCTGAGTAGCACATGTGAAAGGACTAGGTAATTGTAAAAAGCTGGGGGGTTTTTTTGCTACTGAAAGTAAGATTTTACATTCTACATTCATTTAACAATTCTAATAATTTAATAAGATTTCATATATTTATCCTGTTCTGACTGCATTTTTTAAACAAATTGATATAAAACAAATTAAGAAGCTGTTGCTGTGACATGCCACATAGGGCTTTTAACCCTAAAAGTGTCAAGGAAAATGTCATTCAATTCAATTCAATTTTATTTGTATAGCGATGTATTTGTATGTGATATCAAAATGTGTTCCATGTGGTTTCTTTGGTCTGTGTTATATCCCCCTTAATAATGTTCCTTAAAGGAGAAATACTGTAGGCCTAGCCTCGTATGGGTTAAAAGATTTTACTCAATTCAGTAGGACATAATAATAATATAAAATGTTTTCCTATCTGAAAGAAATTAATTAACCCTTAAAACTCAGCATCGGTCAATGAACGATTTAAAAAAAAACTAACTGCTTATACAGAAGTCCTGCAGTGTGTTATTTGGCTTTATGAATATGTCAGGTATAACCAGTATAATATTATTTATTTATAATTATTATTATAATATAATAAGTTATCATTAGCCTTAAAAAAAAATGCAGAAAATTTTACTGCTACCAGAATATGAAATGGACTTTGCAAAAATGTTAAACTCAAAAAAATGCTCATATTCTTTTTTTTTTTGTCACAGAAACAAATGAAAACAATAATAAAATTACATGATCATATTTATCGATGCTATATTTGCATAGCAAATTAAATTGCCATAAAGTTCAGTTCATTATATTGCTTTTCAGGTTGGGCTGAAATAAAAAGAATATGTCACACTATATTGAACAATCCTGAAATCTATATATATATATTTATTAAAACATAGTCAAAGATGCCTAAAAACACTCTGGTTATTAAGAGCTACAATAATTTCAATCACATTTTAGGATCTGGAAATATTCATAGACCATCATTTCAAGGCTTGACTAAACATAAAAAGAATCTAAGCACGTAGATGAAATGGAGGAGAAGTTCATCATGTGGATATATAGCTATGAAACATGCTCAGATTTAGATAGTATAGATTGGGTATTTACGTAAGACTGCTGACTGGTCTTGTTTTTCATACTAGTAAAGTTGTGATGTGACATGTGAGACTGTAAATAGTGTTTGGTAGTGGATCAGATTGTTTAAGTAGAAGTTAAATATTTATCATGAGTGTAAATAGTTTAATGTTTGTATTTGTGTAATTGACATGCGTGTATTTGTAACTTGTACATTTTAGACCTCTGTTTTAGTCATTAAATTGATTGTGATAATGAAGTGCCTAAAAACATTAGTTAGGCTTTTCTTTTTTTTTTTTAAGAATATCTCTGTGGCTGTGTGACATGCTGGGGAAACTATTCACATGATGAAATTTCCTAGAGTTTCCATCTTACATTTTGACAGCTGGTTTCTGGGCACAACATAAAAAAAGTATTTGAGTAAAAAAAAAGTATAAAACAAGACATAAAAAAAAGTATTTGAGTAAAAGTATCTTCTGCCATTAAGAGTTTGCAGTAACTGGCCACAAGTCTTTCACATCGCTGTGGAGGAATTTTGGCCCACTCTTCTTTGCAGAATTATTTTAACTCAGCCACATTGGAGGGCTTTTGCGCGTAAACAGTCTGTTTAAGAATCTCAATCGATTTTTTAAATACTTTTTCACAGTACTGTACAGTATGTTCATTTTGCTACAGCACTTAAATAGCCAGCATGTGGACATTGAACTTAGCTAGCAAAGCAAAACTGATTGTGCCACCTTTGGCTTTTTACCCGACATAATCTTAGCAGAAAGATGCCAAGGCAAGTTTAAAAATATTAATATAAATTAATTTTTTGGAAAATTTCATGGTTTCTATACTGTGAAAAGTTTAAGTATGTTAGAGGCAGAAACCTGATGTTGCTCTTTTTGTTTGCTTGTTTGTTTGTTTGTTTGTTTGTTTGTTTTCCCAGATTGCCACACATTTAAACACGAATATATTGAGAATGTGATATTTCCTGATTATTACAAAACTCCTAGTGTTGTCTCAGAAAATGTCTTTCTTAAAAATATACATTAGAAAACATTCATTTGTTGAGATAACTGATAAATACCTCAATGAAAAATAAATACTGTATGTTCTGCATATTTTTATATTCAGGCAAATAAATAATGTTGATGTTTTATGAATTTTCTCCTATTGTTTCATTTAAAAATATTAAAGAAAACAAAAGCTTAAACTATTTAAATACTTTACAAACCAATAGCTAAAAATGCGCATCTTATCTCACTATCAAATACACGTCCTTGGTTTTAACCGATGTCGCTCTCTATCTGTTTTTTTTTTTTTACACCACCTATAAATATACTCTTTCACATGTTAAACATTAAATTGCGATCTTTGTTTAACCTGTACGAGCTCACGGCTAAAAATGACCTGATATGCTGGTGAAAAGATGTTAAGGGATTGGTCAGCAGCTGATGATCAACCTTTATAAAAGTAAGCGTTGGCGCACCGTCGACCCGTGATCAGGCATGATGAAGGTTCTTGTGTTTTTGGGGCTGGTAGCAGTGGCTCTCTGTGAGCCAAACAACTATGTTGGGTAAAAAAAAAAAAATTCTCTCTTCATAAAAATGCCACTGATTTAAAACAAATGCAATGGAAAAACTGATAACGACTCTCTCACCTTTTTGTTACAGGGATAAAGTTTTCCGTATGTGGCCTGTGAGCGATACACACATAGCATTCATCAAGGAGCTGGAGAGCAAAGTGAAGGTACGTCCATTTATTACAGCTGATCAAAGAAGCAAATATCATAGTTCTGATACAGGACCAATTAAAGTATTATTATTATTATTTTAAAGAGTAAATATTAGGGATTAATTAGGTTATTTGTCCTGAACTGTTTGCAAAGTGATCAGACACGTTTTAGTTCATTGTGCATTATTCTTTATTTATTACAAAATGTTATGCTACATACTAGATATCTGTTACATAAAAATAAACAATTACTGCATTGTTATTAATATAATAATGCCATAATGCAATGCTTTGGATAAAACAATAAACACTTCATTCATAAATACTATACAAAATCTCAAGCATGAATTAGTATCCCTAATGTCCATGTTAATCGTTTACCGTTTTAAGCAACACCTGTTAGGGGTTAATTGAGGTCATGTTTATAGCTCAATTGAAGCATAAATTAGATACTTATAAATGGTTTACTCACTACAAATTAGATTTTATCTAACAACACATGGATTGGTTCATAATCAAGGATCTATTGAGTGAAAATGACTATTTAAATTCTTTATTAATTGTAGACTTGTGCAAATGAATGATTTGTTAAGATATTGTTATGCAAATTATTGAACACAAGTGACTCAAAGAAACTCTTGTCGTATACTGTATAATATCATGCAGGTGTAGTATCAATATAAGAGCTTATAAATCCTAAATATATCACTAATAATACAATATTTTAGACCAAAGTTTTGGTAAATGTCATGTAAATATGAAGTGCTCATTTTGTATAACTTTTTTGCACCATATCGAAAGATCTCAAGATCATTTATTTTGGGGGGAAATAACAACTGAACCCTATTATATCCTAGGTGAGAAATTAATGAAGAGCAAATCAATAAGATATTTAAATATTGCAATACTTCTCATGTGAAAAATTAATAATGAGATATTGGACGGCACAGTGGTGTAGTGGTACCTCCAGGATTGAGGGTTTGAAAAGGCAAAAGATTGCATTTTCCAAAAACAAATCACCAATTATAATTGAATATAAGGGCCACTACTGTATATTCATGTATAAATTGAGGACATACAGTAAAATGTGAGTGCCTTTCTAATTTTGGGTTTTATTGAACAGTAACAAAGGTGTAACATACTTTATGTGTTCCTTAAAAATAACAAAAATCATTTACACTAATACAAACCAGTTACTAAAACGTATGATCACTACAATAAACACTAGTCACTTGACAGAATAATTTGAATACTAAGTTTTTCTTAGTTTTTCTGCGCTGGTACCACAATTTGCAAATTTAAATAAAGTAGAACACTTGCATCATCACATTCAAGACGTACACTGTATAAGAATCACTTGTGTTAATGAGGTTACCGCAACGTGATTGTTAACCTCATTAACCTCACTGTAAAGGATCTGAAATGCGGTCAGGAGGTATGTCTATATGTTAAGCTAGACCCCTTTGATGAAGAGACATGAATGAGACTGTTAACAGAGAAAGGTGTGTATTTCGCCCTCACAAGGTGGACTTCTGGAGCCCTGAGAATCCTAATGGGGCCACGCTTTTCAGTGAAGTCGACATCCGTATCCCTGCTGCTCACATTAACATGGTTTTGGTCATGCTGCAACAGAGCGGCATGGAATACCAGTGAGTAAAGAGATTCTGACCCTGGAGACAAACTTCATTCAGGATGTTATGAGCTTGTTATAGACTGATATTTGCCTCACGTGTGTTACAGAGTGCTGATTGATGATGTCCAGGCAGCCGTGAGACAACAGTTTGACAATGACAGGAAGACCAAAGCCCACAGCTACATTAAATACAACAGCTGGGCAGATGTGTGTATTTTTCTCTTCACATAGCTGATAATCTCAGTTTGTGTACTGTGTGTGTGTGTGTGGTTTAATTGCATCGTGGTGTGACTGACAGATCGAATCCTGGGTCAGCTCCATCACCAAGGGCAACCCCGCACTGATCAGCCAGTCGACGCTTGGGAAATCATTCGAGGGCCGCACCATGCATCTGCTCAAGGTAAGTCGCAGGTTTAGACACACAACATAATATTTTATAGCTTCACCCATTTCAGGAAATGCAGAAAGGGTCAGAGAAGGGTCCAGGGTTCGATTCCCAGCTTGCATCTGTGTGCATGGAGTTTATATGTTCTTTTCGTGCTTGGTGGGTTTCCTTCAGGTACACCGGTTTCCTCCCACAGTCCAAAGTCATGCAGATTAGCCTGATTGGTGTCCTCAAATTGTACATAGTGTTTGAATGAGTGTGTATATGAGCCTTGTGATGGACTGGCACTCTGTCCAGCGATGTACCCTGCCTCGTACCCTGGGATAGGCTCCAGGATTTCTGCGACCCTGTACAGGATCAGCGGTAGAGATAATGAATGTAGAGAATGACTGAGACAAAACTGTTGTAGTATTATTATTGTTTATGTCTGTTGTTGTAATTTTATTAGCCTTCCATTAGCTTGGATCTCCTCTTGAACTCATTTTACACCATTATACTGATTTGATTTTTTTTGTATAAAAAAATCTTTGTGCTTTGACTTTGATTAAAATCCACACTCTGTGAAAGCTCTAAAGAAATTAACAAAGTTTGTAGGATCATATTGTTTTTATAAATTCTATTTCATTATATATTTCTATTTCTATTTTACTATATAATTCTTTTGAGTATGTAAAGCTGCTTTGCGACAATGACGATTGTTAAAAGCACTATACAAATAAAATTGAATTGAATTGAATAAAGTTTGTAAGATCATATTGTTGAATTAACAAAGTTTGTAGGGTCACATAGTGCTAGTCAACCTGTGTTTTCAGTTGCTTCAATATAAATCACACAAAGTCTCTTGAAGGACTTAAAGTTTGAAACTAAACATATACCATCATAATGGAGCAATTAAACCAAGTTCTGGAAGAACTTCTAAACTTTCCACATCTTTCCACATCTCGCAGAGTGCCATTAAATTTAATATTGGATTATGAAATGAACTTACAAAAGTTCAAAGGTAAATCAACTGACCCAGAGTCTAGAAAGCAACATTGTCTGTGCTTCCTAAGTAGGAGGGATGCAATACGCTGTCTCTGCTTGTCAATCGCAGCATCAGTCGGAAATTGTGAGCATGTATGAGTAAGAGCACAGACGGGGATTTCTTCCATGTGTAGCAATTAGGAAAGCTGCATCTGGTTGACCTCAGGTGACTCACAGGAAGCCTGTTAGCTTTTGCTCTTCACTGATTGGTCACTGTTCTAGTTGGAGGAGTTAAAGGTTTGGGCTCGTTATATTAGGTTTTAAGGGATCAGAATCTGAAACGGCATCCCCTGGTGGGATTAAAAAAATATATTGTATAGTTTTATTTCCTAATAATCATGCAATTATAAATAGTTCATATGTTATCAATACCACCCACTTTAATATGATGGCTTATATTGTGTCAAGTCCTATAAGTCCTATGTATATGATGTCAAGGCTCCCCACACTCTCACACACTCATATTTAGGTTCACATTAATTCAAATCTAATAAAAAAATTAATACATTTTCAGTGCAATAATAATGTTTAAAAATGTGTTTCTTGAAATGCTTAGCAGTGCAGTAATGTGTGAATTATCACTGACTTCAGGTGAGAGTTTAGTTACATTAACTAAAGTCTATTGTTGTTTAAATTTAGATAAATATTAGATAATGAATTTGTTTTTATTTCACAGATCGGAAAGAGCACCGGCTCCACCAAGCCTGCCATCTTCATGGACTGCGGAATCCACGCCCGCGAGTGGATCAGCCCCGCTTTCTGTCAGTGGTTCGTCCAGGAGGTGAAGCCAAACTCAGTCACAGAACTGCAGGACAAAATACTGGTGTAAAGTGGTGTTCAGTAAAAATAAATAAATAAAACACTTCAGGACATGCTGTAATGGGGAAATGACCAAGTACTGTAGTGGTATGGTGCATCTTAATGCAAAGCGCTCTTAATGTGTCTATGATGAAGTTGATTATTTGGCTGTAACTGTACATTCTGAAGTTTATACAACAACAATTTGCCAACTGTTGTTTTTTTTTTTTTTCTTTCACGTATCTCCCACCTCCTTATACATTACAATAACACATAGTCCATTCCATCCTGCTGTATACCTTTATTGGAGTTTAACACAAATGATATGCTTTTTATTGCATTCTCATATTTGCGTAAATGATATTTTATGGCATTTTTAGGTCACACGGTTAGAAGTAATCTGTGATGTTCTTCATGTTTAGGCCGTGACCACCTACGGAAGCAACTCTCAGATGACCAGCCTGCTGGACACGATGGATATCTTTGTTCTTCCCGTGTTTAATGTCGACGGTTATGACTACACCTGGAAGAGCGTAAGTTTTTTTTATTCCATATGTCTCCCTTCTAAGACAAAAAGTCTATATTTGCTGTTCTTCATTAATTAAAATAAACTTTTAGAATTGGATTTTTTTTCCCTGCTAACACAATATAATACTAATATAAGACTTACCTTTTGAAATAGCTTCTGATAGTTTCTGTCAATTATTTGTTTTAATCTCAGTGCGTTCTTCTTAATAATAAAGAAAGAATGCGAGTGAAGCTACTATTCAATTTCATAAATAGATCCAAATCTAAATTTAAAATACAATTAATGGTTAAAATGAACAATGTCCTGCTGAACAATGTGAGCTGCACTAATGGTACAAACATGATGAGTTTAAGAAATAATGCGGTGTTGTGATGTGTGCATGCAGGACAGGATGTGGAGGAAGACGCGATCTCGCAGGAGCGGATCCACCTGCATCGGTGTCGATCCCAACAGGAACTTCGACGCTGGCTGGTGCAGTGAGTACAGCCCTGATATACAGCTAAACCTTATCATTATACGCTCTTTATTCATTCTGGTCGACATCATGATGTAGCACTTTTGTACGTCATAGTAATTTATTTCTGATTTCCTACTCTTACTTATTCTTCTTAAATAAGAATTTCTTACTTCCTACTTATTTAATCAGATAATTGCATAGACATATTTATTAGTTCAATTAAATAATTAAGTGTTGCTAATAAATATAATGAACAAAAGTAATGTGTTTTGGTGCTGCTGTTATATATAATGGATTATTCTTATTCTATATATAATTTAATGCAAAATGTTTTTATTTGCATTTATTTATTTATTTGCACATTATTCCTTGGTGATCTTTTATGCACCCTTTTTTTATCATTTAAAACATTTTTAAACAACAACTTTAAACCATTTCTAAACAACCTTGATACTTGGGTAATAATAGATAATTTTTTTTAAATTATTTTGACAACTACTTATAATAAATTAATTATTATTTTTGTTTGTACTGTGTATCAAATGATAGATTATGCTTAATTTTATTTATTTTGCATTATGTTTACTATTGTACTTCATGCTAAATCTTTGGGCTGTACATACAGTAGGTTTGTTTGTTTGTTTGTTTGTTAATTAGTTCCTTGTTTTTTTTTGTTGTTGTTTATTTATGTTTTTTGCTATTAAATTGTGATGCAACTACAAAAAGGGTTACATATAATTACAACCATTAATGTATTGTTATTTTTTATCCTTATTGTTTATTATTGTTGTTGTTGTTGAATAGTAAAGCTGCCTTTTAGAGTATATTAAAAGATACAATATAAATAGAGTTAATATTATTACCAGTAAGAGGAAGACCAACATGGAATAATATGAATTTGTTTTTCTTTCTTACACACACACACACACACACACACACACACACAGCGGTGGGAGCTTCCAGTTACCCCTGCAGTGACACTTACTGTGGACCGTCTGTCGAGTCGGAGATCGAGGTTCAGAATGTGGCAAACTTCATCCGCAAGAACAAGTCCATCATTAAGGCTTACCTCACCATCCACTCGTACTCTCAGCTTCTCCTCTTCCCATACTCCTACACATACAACGAGGCCAAGGACCATGCCGAGCTGGTAGTGATACACACACACACACACACACACACACACATACATATGATAATAAATAGAGTTTGAACTGAAAATTTTGAATCATGCTAAATAAAGCATTTAATGTGAGAGATTTACAAAGATGTGATGAAATAGAAAGGTTTTTGAAATAGAAATTCTTTGTTATTCCACTAGGTGGCAATATTGAGCCTTCATGTGTGGTGTAAACTCAGCTACTGATGAATGTGTTAATGATGATGTGATGTTTTTGCAATGTTTTCATGTTCTTTCCCTGTACTCTTTCCATTCCCTCACAATAGTTTTTTTTGTTCCCTCACAGTGTTTTTTTTTTCATTCCCTTGCAATAATGTTTGCACCCCCTCACTATTAAATAGTTTTGCCTTCCCTTGTAATAATTTTTGCATTCCCTCATGATAGTTTTGCATTCTCTTAAAATTATTTTGCATCCCTTCACAATAATTTTTGGATTCTCTGATGTGTGTGTTTAGATGGCCGTGGCAACATCTGCATCGGCAGCTCTGCAGAGTCTGCACGGTACTCGCTACACAAGCGGCCCTGGAGCAGCTACCATCTGTAAGTACCACACACACATGCACACACACACACACACGCACAGATCTATCTTCTAAAACTGCTTTATCATGAGTTTGATTTCTTCTTTAGAGAATATAGAACAAATCTAACATTAAAATTGAATTTTTATTTTTTTATTCATTCATACTTTTACTCATTGTTTATTATATTTATTTACTCATATTTTGCATAAAGGAGCATCCAATTAAATGCAAAGCATGTGCTCCAGTGTGAAGCATGTTAAAATAACCCATAGTTGCAGATTAGATTAGCTACATGTGTGTGTTTCAGTGAAGGGAGCTCATGATAAAAAATCCTGATTTATTATTTCAAATTCATCTTACAGTACAACATGTTTTGTGGAATTGACAGAAATACAGTACGCATGCAGTAGTAAGCACCTGTGTAGTAGAGTGTAGTTCAACACATCGGTGAATCTTCATTAAAGTGTTAAATGATTTTTTTTTTTTTTTTTGCAATTAAGATGAACAAAGTTTATATACAGTAGATATCTTCTGTCCTCTTTCTACTGGAAATTAAAAGTCACTGATTTGATCTTATTTAACCTCATTTAATAAAATCTAGACTAACTTGTGTGTGGTCTGATAAATTTGAAGTTTCACTGCTGCTATCTTTTTTTTTCCTTCATTTTTGTATTTTATATTTTTTGTATTATTTGTACTGCTCTGCTTTGCTTATTTATTTATTTATTTATTTATTGGAAGGATTGAGTAAACGATTATCTACAAGTGTTTTAAAAGGTCCTGTGATTTCATCAGTAGGCTTTCCAAAAGTTGAGATGGTGGCCTGTGATGCGTTCAGCACCCCCATCCAGAGTTCCCTGGGAGAGGCTCCAGGCCCCTATACAGAATAAGAATAATCAATTAATTAAGAGATCAGTGATGTTTATTGTTGTTATGAACAGCCTTAGTAGTCACCACACCACCAGGGGGCGCCATAAATCTTCAAACAGATACTGTATATGGGAAAACAAACATATTTTTATATTATTTGGTGAACATACAGTATATTTTTATTTATCATGCATTAACTGGACACACCTCTTGGTATAGAAGAATATCCATTCATTCATTCATTCATTTATTAATATTATTTTATACCAAGAAGGTGCATCCCGTAAATGCTTGATAAATAAAAATATGTTCACCAAATAATGGTAAAATATGTGTTTGTTTTTCCCCCCACATATCCGTTTGAAAATTTATAGACGAAGGACCAGAAAAAAATTATGGAAGGAAAATTCATGGCGCCCCCTGGTGATCTGGTGTGCTTAAGTGACTACTTAGGATGCTTATAACTATAAAAATCCCTAATGTCTAACACAGAGGATATAAAATCCTGTCTGTCCTCCAGAAGTCTAGTAAAATACACACTTCCTTTCCCATCATGCCCTTTGGACAGTATTTTAATTTAATTTAATTTTATTTATATAGCGCTTTCAACAATGGTCATTGTCTCAAAGCAGCTTCACAAAAAGAAAAAGAAAATTTGAAAAGAAAATTTATGAAAGTGTGTATGTGTGAGAAAAATGTGTCTAGATAATAATGAAATGTCCCTGATGAGCAAGCCAAGGGTGACGGCGACAGTGGCAAGGAAAAACTCCCTGAGATGGCAATAGGA
>JAOVVA010000048.1:7652455-7663073 GCA_028565275.1 Leiocassis micropogon
AAGAAACCTTGAGAGGAACCAGACTCAACAGGGAACCCATCCTCATCTGGGTGAAACGGAGCAGGAATTGATCTGCATTTATACTGTGTGTTAGGTGGCAGGCAGTTCAGTGGAACAGTTGATGTTAATATGGAGTCCAGGTAGTTATTGGGGACTCGGGTAGACTCGTAGGAAATTCCAGTCCTGAACTATCAAGCAACTGCAGCCAAGTCAAGAAACGGCGGTCAACATCAGTCGAGACCAAAACCACTTTCATGGTAGAGTGAAACTGGGGCATCCATGTGACGAGATCTCCAATGTCCAATCTCTTCAACTTCCAGCCCCCTAACACACAGTATGACTTCAGATCAATCCCTGCTATGTTATCACTAAAATGAGGATGGGTTCCCTGTGGAGTCTGGTTCCTCTCTAGGTTTCTTCCTGCTGCCATCTTGGGGAGCTTTCAGGGACAATGAGAATCTGGAGAAATCCAATTGATTACATACACATTCCATAATTTGCTTTTCATTCTGTAAAGCTGCTATGCGACAATGACCAGTGGTTAAAAGCGCTTTATAAATAAAATTGAATTGAATTATAACCACTTAGGACTTGGGTTCCTCTTTTGCCACCGAAACTGCTCTGACCCTTTGATGCGAGTGGTATCTAGCACTGGGATGTTGGCAGAAGATCATTTAAGTGCTGAACGTTGCAAGGTATGGATCTTACTTGTCCAGTGCATCCAGTGGATGTTTGTTTCGATTGAAATCCAGGGAATTTAGAGTTTAGATCAACAACCTTTAAACTGTCTGCTAAGCTCCATACACAGCAGTGTGTGATGCACCAAGTGTTCTGATACCTTTCTGTCACAGCCAGTATTTAGTTTTTACGGTGACTGAGGTCAATGAAGCATATGCCTGCAGGAGTTGACATGGACGAGCCTTGGGTGCCTGTGATCTTGTCACCATTTTACTGGTATACAATTGATTAAATGTTTAATTCACTTGATGGTGGTGTTCGTCAATGCTGCTTGAAATCAAGAGAATAAAGTCATGGACCGTCTAAAAATACACACACTAAAATTCCTGTCTCTCATTACTGAGGCTCTGGGGTTTCTGGGAGAGTGATGGCTTTAACTTGGACGCAGTTCATATCCAAGAAGTCTTGAAGTTGGATTATTTCCACTGGTATGTAGTTAAGATTAGGGTTTACTTTGTTGCATTTCTGGTAGATTTCTGCATGATGAAGCCCATTACACTGGTATACTGGGGATTAAATACCCCGGGTCCTGTAAACATCATTAGCTCGTACTTCAGACGTTTTAACAAGGCTTTGCTTGATGTTTGCTGCAGCATCTGGTACTGAACCTCGTTCCCCTGGGAAGGAAACGCAGGCAGTCTAAAGGCATTTGGACCGTTATGATGGTAGTGCTTTATTTTTAGTAGGGTTGGACTCTGGAATGTGAGACTTGACCTTGATTCGACCTTATGTAACAATCTCCATTCTCAGCTTGACTTGCTGTGAAATTTTTCTATTAAAGTATCAAATGCAACAAGATTCTAAACATTTTATTTATTATTATTATTGTTTTTTAAGTATATTTTAAAGCCCCAGATAAATTTAGATGTTCTTGGATTTTCTTACAAAAACCAAGACAGGTGTGCGAATTTAAAGACTTTTATAGTTGATGACCAAAAAGCTGATTGTCCTGTTGGTTTGCGTGTTGTGATTTATCTAATATAAGGGTGTGACCTGGAGGTTCATTCTTATTTCTTCATTTCCTCCGTTTGCTTATGGACACACGCTCTTGCTGTTATCTTTTGCCAGACTTAAAGCAGCACCAGCTGGCAAGGTGCATTCCTCCAAAGCCCTTTTCATCCTCTGAAAATGAAGACGCTGAGACTTGCTCGTGCCCAGGGGGATTTTCTGAGCCGTGTCACGCTGCTGATAGCGTGCCTATTTTAAACTGCAGGGTACACCACGCGGAGTGAATTTAGTTAGGAGGAACGCGTGGGTAATTATCCAGGCTTAAGCCGCTATTACGCTTGTGGTATGGTCTCTGGCATCTTGCAGTCGAAGACTTGTGCATGATTTTGAATAAGATATCTGTTGAATATGAATAAACAACATGGCCTCCTTGTTAAAATTGCTGACGCCTGCTGCAAAACATGATGTCTTTTTTTGTTTTTTTTGGTCTCTTGGGGACCTGGGTATTTAAAAACTGTTTTTTGGAGAGCTGTAGGTTTTTAGACCCGTGCAGGTGTAAACCGGTTTGGGAGATCTGGAAGCTTGTATTGCCATGTTGGGTTGGAAATTTGAGAGCAGGTGGGGTGGTGTCAATGAAATCCATGATTGTGATTTGGTAAGGCTGCGTTCACTTTACAAGCCATGTCGCTTTCAATTCTGATATTTGGTCAGGTCAGATTTTTAGGTCATGACGTCGCTGTTTACATTCATAACTGCACAAGCCATCTAGATCAAACCAGGTCATTTTTGTGTAACTCATTCTTTTCAAACAATGGTTTTATTATTATTTTATTTTTTTATTTTTATTCTGGAGGATAACATTCTGATCTGTGTCACATTAAGGTAAAAGTCTCTTCAGGCTGGTAACGTGAACATAGCTAGTAATCTCATGATGCCTACGTAGACAGCGATTTAATTTGTATTACCATTCTGTTAGACTCACAATTTTATGTTTTTATATTTTATATCCTGATTCAATATTACTTTTTTTTTTTTTTTTTTCGCACCTACCACATTGGCAGGCAGCACAGACTGTGTGAACACTTCAGAGCACCTGTAGGATCATGAAGGAACGCGAACATTTTATCACCTCAAATGCAAAGACGTATAAAAAAAACTTTTGGAGACGGTCAATACAAGAAGTGCAGAACGTTACCTAAAGGTCCCCTTCTCTCTCTCTCCAAATCTCTAGGAACTTTAGACCCATGATGTTTAGAAGTCGATGTTGAGTGAGTTGATGGGTTCCACCGAGCTCATAGTTCTTGGTTTTTTTTGGTGGGGGCAGGTGTAAGCAATTTGCCTTTGGGAACCAGTGTGGTAGGCGTGGACAGATTTGGAGTCTCTGGGTTTGGAGTCATGGAGGTCTTAGAAGTTCACGAACACAACCCGAGTGCTCTCAATCTTGTGTGTTGGTAGAATTTTAGTTCTGGTATAGATTTCCTATTCTTCTCCTCTGCCGTGTTCTCGTTGGCCATCTTTTAATAGTTGTCTGTTTGAAGCTTGTTGGACTTATTTAGTATTTCTTTAAGGTTGCACAATATATTCTACAGCACAAGCTCTTGATGTTTAAATCGTGACATTGGGGGAGACTATAGGTTAATGTACAGCTGTGTGTGTGTGACCTGTATCAGATACTGATTCCCTATAAAGCACATGTACAGCGTGCCAGTGTCGATGTATGGGACTATTTATAAACGGAAAGAGTGGGTGTCGCATGGTGTGATGGTAAGGTCAGAATGTGGGCGAGGTGATGCAACAAAGGTATAGGGGGAGGGTGGAGAAATAATTTATGATCAGTCGGAATTGAAGGTAAAGGTGAAGGACGCTTGCATCGTTGAGAGATCATGTAGGTGTTTCTTCTTTCCTTTAAAAAAAACAAAACAAAAAAAACATAATGGCCCAACAGCTGTTTCCACATGGTGGATCTTGCCAGGTTCAAAACTGAACATTACCAACCTCCCCTTGAATATATGCAGGGTGCGCACCAGAGCTTGGTTAAACCAGTACAGTGTGACTTCCAATCAACTTGTTCCCATTATTATTTATAACCGATATAATTTAAACATTCCAAAACGATAAACCCTCATTGCTAATTTGAATTCATGGCATAAGATGCTAATTTTGTAACTGATGTTATGCTAAAGTTTGCCCTCATGTCATTTGCTAAACATGTTGATTTTTACTTAACACTGGTTTAGCAACTTGTTCAGTGTTTATTCAGCTGTGTGCAGTTTTGTATCTGGGTTTTTATTCTCAGTTACCCGAGTTTATCTCTGAGCTGAGCTCCGGTGGGACACAGCGGGTATACGGAGTGAATGAGCTCTTTATGGAAACACGACCTTGGATAGAAACAATGGGCTTTTGGTGAGCAGCGGGAAGTTGCCCATATGGTCACATGTTGGCAAACCTGATCTGAACGCGCTGTTAATGACGAACTTTTTAATGATCTGTTTGAAGTCTTCAATCTCTAACGATTTCCAACTCGAGTTCTGGTTGGTATCACCATGTGATCTTTATTTATTTATTTTTTTTAAAGCAGCCTGTCTTTGCCAGTTCTCCAATTGCATTAAACGTATGAACCAACTTTTGAAGGTGTATGACTTGTAGTCCCTGACCTTTGCTGTTCGTAAAACCAGATAGCTAAATAATTCCAGGAGTCTTACTGCACTTCATTCTTTTGTGATATGATGCATTGTCATGCTGGGAGAGTGCGTCAGAGTGCGGATAAACCGTAGCCATGGAGGGATGAATTTGGGATGAAGTCAGCTGCAGTTCGAGCTCGTGTGCCAAGAAAACATGCACGCCATTGCCATCTGCCTGTACTGGTCTAGATGTTCTGTGCTTCTTTTGTGGTCATGTTTCTTAAAAAGCTACAACAGGCTGTTGTAGATGATTGTCTCTCTGACGTGGAGAAACTCAAGATCCTGTCTGTGAAGGTCAACTGCTCTAAGCCTTTATCCAATCACTTACCCGTTTTTCTCCGCTATTTTACTAATAGCCATTGAACACTTCCATTCCTGTAATTGTAATTATAATGAACTTTTTCATCAACTCTTGTTCATTGACTGTCTGCTCTTCAGGTGGAGATCAGGGAGTCCTCAATGGTTACTTCAGCGACTGGGCTACAGCGGACATCAGAAAACACCTCCCGTTTATCTACAACATGAGCAGCATAGCAATCTACACTTACCTTCCTGCCTTTAAACAGTAAGTACAACATCTGGAACTTTAGTTTTTCTCGAGTTCGAGGATCAACATGTCCAGCTCGGAGTGTGCGGTTACAAGAAACGCAGGTCACATGAAGAACGGTGACGACGTTGTGGCGGGGTCATCAGGTTTCAGGTAGAGCCACGTTGGATGACTGGATGGAGACGAGCGAGAGCAGCGGATATCAAATGTCCCCAGTATACGACTGACTCTCCGTCTGCTGAAAATAGCGCGGCTAATTAAAGGCTCTCGGCTCTATGGGCTCGAGGAAGCGGGACAGCCCTTTAGCCCTCAAGGATCAAGGGCTTAGTCTAATTTCTATTTAAAAGGCCCGTCACCTTGTCCCTGATGGAAACATGCACCCGCGTGCAGCCAATCAAATGACGCACTGCCTGGTTTGACTCCTCGGCTGGTCTGGGTGTTGTGTTCCTCATGCCACGGATTTGGACTGGGAAATTTTTGTCCTAGTGTTTAAATACAACTGATTGCAACCTGGGAAACCGACGAAGGCTCTGGTGAAGGAACTGTTGTTGCCATCATTTGATTGGAATCACCACCTCATTTTAGTTGAAGAATGGATCCATTACAAGCTGCCTACTTCATTCATGTGTATTAGGGTTGTAACAGAATATATATTTAAGGGGGACCTGTTTTGCTAAATAAATTTCTTTGTACAAAGACTTTATACAAACTTTGGAGAAACTTTGAAAAAATTGATTTAGGGTTGAAGCAAGCCAATTAGATTTTCCCCTATTGTGATCTCATAAAAGAGCCCCTCCTCTGGCTCGTTAATCAGTCCTGCTGTTCTCTAGCAGGTCATGGGTCACTTGGACCGAACATGGTACATCAGCACTCTGGGGGAGTTCGGAGACCCGTTACCTTGTTGAACAGTAAAATAGGGGACTTTTAAAAAGAAGACTTGACTTGGAGTGTAGCAATAGCTGCTAACGGGCTGTGTGCTGGCTTTTGTCCTCTTGTTCCTCAACAAATAAAATGTGCTATGCATTTTTATTTACGAAACCAATCGTGTCGGCTTCACCAAATCCTCAGCATCTCTTGGTTTGAAGAACTGTTTTTCTCAAAAATGAAACCTTTTATTCACAGAACCTAGTTAAATTCTTGACCGCTTTAACCACATCTGTTCCTCAGGTACGGAGCAAACGCTAAGGTGGTCCACTTCCTTGGAAAGACAAAGCCATGGAGCTACGCCTACGACCCTAATCAGAGGAGAGTGCAAGGGGACGTGCAGGAAGCCTCATCGCACCCCGGGTATCTCCTGGATTGGTGGAGTCTTTACAGCAGCTGTGTGCTTCCGCTGAAGAAGGAGGAACATTCTGAGCAGCCTTTTATATTCAACGTTCAGGTGAGGTTTTTAAACGCCAGCAGTTACTGTCTGGACGACACTGATGAACCACTTTTTTTTTTTTCCTTTTTTTACCCTACTAACCGTGGTTCACCCAGTAACTTGCTCAAGAGTCGTCCACTCCTAGGAAGGAAAGGAGATAAAAGATCCCTGAAGGATTTCTCAGCTCAGTGTAGATCTAAGCTTTGCTCAAAATTTATACACTTCCACACCAAAGCAAATATTTCATCTCGTTCTTTTCACATCAAAGCTGTGAAGCTAATTTATTTTATTTAATGCCGCCCTACATTTAGGAGGTTTAGCGTGTCTGAATTAAACGTGCCTCGAACAGCATTTTGTATGAAATGCTACTATAGCACAGTGTAGTTGGTTGATTTAAAAAAAAATAAATAAATAAAAATTAATTGGCGAATTCAACCAAGAATAGTGCAGCTATTGAATCGCTTTCATTGTCCGCTAGAGTGGACATCTTTGGCAGATGTCCTTATCCAGAGCGACTTACATTTTATCTCGTACATCTGAGCAGTTGAGGGTTAAGGGCCTTGCTCAAGGGCCCAACAGTGGCATGATTACAACTTGAGTTTATGGGTGGTTGGTCAATACAACCTGAGGTGGGCAAAGTACACATCCTGTACAGTGGAATCTTGGATTACGAGCATAATTCGTTCCGGAAACGGGCTCGTATTCCAAAACACTCGTAAACCAAACCAAATTTTCCCAAAAGAAATAATGGAAACTCGTGGTCACAGTGTTGTAGTAAACGGTACACGCGTGCACGGATGTTGATTATACTAGTCAGAGACGCGCGCCAAGACCCAGCAGGCGAGACGATTACCCACAATTCCACAGCACGAGAGAGAAAAACCATTGGCGCCTGCCTGATCCATGGTACTCGTAAACCAAGTCTTGTTCGTTTTCCGAGTCAAAATTTATTTACAATCTTTGCCCGTCTTGCTCAATCCTAGGTTTCACTGTATTTGAGTACAAGAGTAATATTTTCCCTGAAGAATGTCTACAAGTAGAAGTCCTCCATTTGCTTATGTACTTGAGTGCCATGTTTGCTTATGTTGCTTTCTGTACACAAGTACTTCAACTATCAGTGCCGTTTTCATTGCTGTCTGCAACCAGTCTCACTTCTGATTTCAAACATCTGCTGTAATTGCAAGTTTTACAAGAGACATGCTTTTCCTCGAGACACGCCCAATAAACACAAGTCAACAGATGGCGAAATTCACAATATAAAAACTACTGATACAGTTGCACCACACAAAGCCATGTAGAGATGTGGTAGAGTAAAAGGCCAGACATCTGATGTACATTTGAGTGGAGTGAATGTAAAAAGTATCCTTTCAAAGTACAGATATGAAATGTGTACTTAAGTAAAGTAATAAAGTACATGTACTCTGTAACCTTCCACCACTGACTACAGCCCCACCTACTGGACTGGAGTGTGGATCAGAAGACGTAAAGGAAAGCGTCTTTTGTATGGGATATGACTTTTAAACGATCAGTAACGCACATTGCACAGTATTTAATGCTTTATAAAAAAAATTTAGTAGTATGTATACATGATTTTAAAACCTGCAAGAAATGCAGATACTTCAAAAGGAAAGTCACAATTCACAAAAATCTAACAATCAACAATCTTCCTTAGGATTCACAGCTCTATCAATCGTAATGTTGTATAAAGTGAAACTAGACGAACACGGGTGCATGAATTATAACTATGCATAAATTATGACTAATCAATGGATTAAAATTTTTAATGTATAAAAAAAATTTAAACCTTTTTTAAATAGTGTTTATTGAAGGCGTCTCCAGTGCAAGGTTTTTTGTAACTGAAGAATAAAGCATTAACTTTTTTTTTTTATTGCCTATCGAAGACGTTCCTGTGTTGGACAACTGGGGTAGTTTGTTGATTATCCTGTAACGGCGTGCACCAAAGTGTTGATTTGATGTTCATGTAATGATGTACTATATCTGTGCATGGTGATGAGCATGTTTTCACATATTCCTTGCTTGATCTTCCCTTACAGGAGGAGTCTCATGCCCAGGCTCAGACCCAGACCCTGCCCGGGCCGCCTCCTCTCTCCTCAGCCGAGCGTAAACAGCGCTGGGAACAAGGCCAAGCCGACTACATGGGAGTGGACTCTTTCGACAGCATCGAGAAAAAGCTTGTTGCTTTCCTAAAATAAGAAGGGATGGTCGGGGGGGGGGTGGGGTTGCAGGGGAAGAGGGCGACGTTTGTAAAAGAGCTCCTTTACAGTTTGGAGTGATGGTTTTGAAAAGTCAATGTAGGTCCCATGGCTGCAGTGCCACCCTGACTGGTTTTTCCTTCAGCTATGCAGAACTGTCACTGCAGCGTGCCACCAATTTTCTTTTCTTAAAACTTTTGTACACTGTGAAACTGGTATTCATTTTCTTCACAAAAAAAAACAACAGATTTTTCTTTTACTCTATATTCCAGATAGGCATGTTTTTCCTAAACCGAGCCGAATTCCGCTGTTTATACAGAGGAGATGACGCTTTAATAGCACAGATTTCCGACACGGCGTTGTGTTCCCGTAGTACACCAGTGAGAAGTCTCTTGAGGCTGGGTCACATGACTCGCTCTCGTTCAGTAGTGACGTCTGTTCAAGCACTTTTGACTTAAAGCACTTAGACCTTAAAATTAGAATTTAATATATTTTTGCTTCAAGTTGTTCCCTTGGTTTCGCCAGTGTTTGTGGTCGCTCACAGGAAATCTGAGTTTTCATGCACTCGAGTCATTCTGGATGTCTACAGTAGTCCATGTCCACGTAACCCGAGGTGAATCTGTCTTCACCTCCGCTGATGATGATGCTGCTTCTGTCTCTCTCTCTGTCTCATTGCAAGTGTCTTACATATTCATCTGCACAATAAACATTGGTGAGATTGTTAAATGTTGTCTCGACTCTACATAATCCATCTTACTTTGTGGTGCCAAGTTCAAACAAAATGGGTGGAGCTCTAAAGTATTTTAGTGCGGAAAGCGCATTTCTAATCATAAGCAGTTCCAGGATACCATGTTTTTATTTTTCCAACCAAAAGGTGAACTAATGTTCAGAAACCAGGTAGGAAAATGCACACACACATCAGTAACATGTAGAACCATAATTGGAAGCAATAACTTGAAGTAAATCTTTTCTGTATGGGTTTTTATGATTTTGAAACACATTCTGACTTTTTTTTAATTTTTTTTTATAAAACGCTAAGCAATAACATAGGATTAATTATAAATCATAGACTAGTAAACTGGTGAGAGGCTTATGGGCATGCAAGGCTCACCAACTCCTGTCTGACCAAACTTCAGCCGGTCCTGTCCGATACCACAGAAAAGCTCAGTGGTTAAGGCATTGGACTACGGTTCGGAAGATCCCAGGTTCAAACCCCACAACCACCAAGTTGCCACTGTTGGGCCCTTGAGCAAGGCCCTTAACCCTCAACTGCTCAGATAAAAATGTAAGTCGCTCTGGATAAGAGCGTCTGCCAAGTACCTAAATGTAAATAACCTGTAGAGTAGCAACATTGGCCTCATTTTCAAAGAAATAGCTAACATAATTCTGGATGACAAATGATAGAAGAGCTGTATTTTTATTTGTCAGAGGACAAAAGACTTGACCAAAAAAGGAGAGCAAGTGAATTAAGAAAAGGTCCAATCTTATTGGGTCAATTTAATGGGCAGAAGAAAGTCCAATATAGTACTATTATAAACCATAACCGGCAGCAGAAGAGTATAAAAAATCCAACATTTATAAAAACCAACATATTGGTGAAAGAATCTAATACATTAAATGTATTATTGCCTCATTAAAATGCCCTAAAGAGTAACATAGTATACAGTCGATACAGTAATTCACTGACCCTGATCTCCAATTTACTGGCCTCCATTGCTTTGCAAATGCTGTAAGTGAAAACAGATCATTAGCCAGTGACATTACAATATGAGTTATTCACACACACAAAAGTTTGGAGTCACTTGCAAATTTCTTTGTTTTTGTTTAGTGATTTATTTTCTACATTCTACCGTCACATTCTAAGGTGTATTGCTGGCTGTTGTTACCGCCGTGGGCTAAGAAGGGCAGGCATAGGCGCAGAGGGCTTTTAACAGATAACAAGAGTCTTTTATTGAAAACAAAACTTCCCCAAAACTAAACAAACAAAACACCAGCTACTGAAGCTTAACACGCGCAGGCTCTTCTAACATACGCGCAGGCTCTTCTAACATACGCGCAGGCTCTTCTAACATACGCGCAGGCTCTTCTAACATACGCGCAGGCTCTTCTAACATACGCGCAGGCTCTT
>JAOVVA010000048.1:7708223-7729602 GCA_028565275.1 Leiocassis micropogon
ATAGCACAGTTTTTCAAATAGGTTTTCTCAGCCACATAAGACACTTGTTTGGAGGCCATGGCCCTAAACACTTTTTTTTTTAAATCATGTATATATTTTCATTATTATAATTTTTTTCCTTGCACCTCCAGGGTCCGGGTTCGATTCCCACATTGGGGTCCGTGTGCATGAAGTTTGCATGTTCTCCCCATGCTTGGTGGGTTTCCTCTGGGTACTCTAGTTTCCTCCCACAGTCCAAAGACATGCAGATTAGGATGCCTGGCATACCCCAAATTGCCCGTAGTGTGTGTATGTGTGTGAATGTTGGCTGGAGGACCTAGGACAGTTGTAAAAATGGGAATAAATACAATGGTCAACATTGACCTCTATGATCAACTAGGGACCATAGAGGTCAATGGTGACCATTGTATTTATTCCCATTTTTACAACTGGTCTACAGAGGTTCCTGGATGGATGGATGGTTGGATTATAATTTCACATAATTTTACTTTTACATTATTACATTAATTTCATTATTGTAATTTTACATTATTATATTTTTATCATGTATAGATTTTTCCATGTTATTTGTACTAGTAAAAAAAACTTGATTAATGTGGATTAAACATAACATAGATTTAGTCTAAAAACTCTATATTTAATTTTAAAGAACAAAGATCCTGTGTAAGGAATATCTTCTTGCGATCGGATTCTTAATATCTGTGCCTCTGAGAGCTTTATAAACCACAACCTAATACCGAAAGAGGAAATGATCTGCATGCATGCATATAAAAAAAACAAATCACATTACCTTTTCCCTTTTCCATTGTCCCAGAGTTGTGGCAGAGTTTGATGAAGAGATAAGGAGGAAACATAAGTTTTTTTTTTTTTCTTTTTGAATTTTATCTCTGTAAACATTTTATCTCTCAAAAAGTGAAACAAAGCACATCAATATGTTTAACATCACTGTGATGAAATATATCTCTATTATCTACAGTATAAATCTAGCATACTGTATAACCTAACGCTGAGGATATATAACTGTAACATTTTACAGATGGGCTTGGAGACCTGATGGATACAGATGTTCAGGAACTGATGTGAAATCTAGTGATTGCTGCTGTTAAACTTTCCATATCTACTGTAAAGAAGATACAAAGCGAGTGTGTGAACAACATGCAAAATCCGCCCACTAGAAAAGGAGAATTTCTTTGGTTCAAAGTTGTTTAAATTACACACACACACACACACACACACACACACACATATATATATATAGGAACAGTGTGCCAATCCAGGGCGCACACACACTCACACACTCATACAAAACTTGGGAGGGACTCCACAGTCGACCCTGGAGTTGTGAGGCAACAGTGCTAACCAGTAAGCAAACGTGCCACCTTATAGGATGATGATGATGATGATGATGATGACGTATTTAATACATGCACATATGGGGAGTTCCAGCATTACGGACGTGACAACTGGACCAATAGTAGCAAACAAAAAGCCTCAGAGCGTGAATAAGCTTAGTCAAAGTCAAAGTCAAGTTTATTGTTGATTCTACAGTGCATAGTACATATAGAGAATTTTAATTACGTTACTCTCAGTCCCCTTACCTTACAAACAAAGGTTAGTAAAAAGAATTTAAATGCAAAAAAAAACAAACTTAAATAACACAAACTAAGACTATCAGCATCAGTGAACTAATTAGCATTGCTTTAAATGTAATGTCTTCAGCTAAAATTAAATAAATCCACAAAATTTATATACAGTAATAATTTACATCTTGTACATCTAGGATTTTATCAGTGTTATGGATGTGCCATTAAACAGACAAACAAAAAGTGTAGATTTTTAAAATGTTTGTCATTTTTGGAATAAATAATTCAGGATAATTGGCATTATGGATGTGACATTCTCACATGTTATGTGTCTGAATCAGCGCTCTACAGACTGTATGTATTTTTTTCATCATTTTTCATAATTCTCGTACATTTTTGTGCTTTTTGAAGCTCAACTTTGAACTCACTCACTCACTTGCTCACTCACTCACTCATCATCTACACTGCTTTATCCTGTGTAAAGTGTCACACTCACACACATTTACACACTACGGGCAATTTGGCAATGCCAGTTAGCCTAATCTACATGTCTTTGGACTGTGGGAGGAAACCGGAGTACCCTGAGGAAACCCACCAAGCACTGGGAGAACATGCAAACTCCATGCACACAGACACAGAGGGACTCAAACCCAGAACGTAGAGGTACAAGCTGACAATGCTAACCACTGAACCACTGTTCCACCCAACATTGGGCTTTACGGTTTTTAATTTACATGTAAACATTTTGTCAATATAAGCAGATGACCAGTATGGGTTGGTAGGAACCATTTGAATGATGACTATTTTTGCCCCATGGTTAGGTTGACCATATTGCCCCACATATGTATGTATGTATCCATCATTTGGTTTTGTATTGTACTGGATGATGCTGGTTATTACGACTAAATTGGTCGTCACTAAAAGTCATAGCAGCTAACATTGAACAACATTAGCGCCGAGTAGATATGATCAGAGTGAAGTTGGCGTTAGTAGCTGATTAACGTTCGCTATCTGTATGAATTGGATGGATGGAAGGCAGCATCTGGACTCAAAGCGAGGCCAGATCGTGTGTGTTTAAACCCCATCAGCACGTAACTAATTCATTTCTGTAGTGCATTTTGTCCATGTTTAATGGATGCCTCAGTGGAAACATGTCCTCCTGTAATTTGTTTTGAGTCACAGTCGAGGGAGCTGAATGGAGGCTGCATGACACACTTCAGGATGCAATCTGTTTCCTGCATAAACAGATGGAGCCACTGTACTCGTGCTACAGCACCCCTCCCTTTCCCTTTCATTCGGCTCACCATACACACACACACACATACACACACACACTCATACATTGTACTACAGACTACACACGAGCATTAATCCCAACTCAACAGCGTGAGTGCGTGGTCAGAAAACTAGAGGAAGCCACTGTTCAGAGATTTTTATTCTTTAAAATGTAAATCTGAATTGGACAACGCGTATCTATTCATGCTATGAGAAGCTGAAAGTTTTAGCTTCAGAAAGAGGATTGTTGTATTTAACGAGTCAGGGTGATGATTAGTATAACCACAGCAGCAGATGAAAAGCTGTAAAGCTCCACCTGGTGGACTCATGCGGAGAAGCATGATGTCATTTCCGTCAGGGTGAAATACTGTAGAATACGAGACTCACTCTCACTCTCATTCTCTATACCGCTCATCCTGTATAGGGTCACGGGGGCCTGGAGCCTATCCCAGGGGAGTCCAGGAAAATACTGGATGGCGTTGAAGGACAACTATTCAACAGCATGTTATTTAATACGTAATATGTAGTAATAAATTAGCTTAGGTAAGCAGGTTAGTAAGATTTATGCACCACAGCATGCATTTAGTGTAAATGACATTCAGAATACAACACAGACGGGGTGAAATATTTAACTATTATATTATTGCGTAAGTTTTGTGTATTGTTGCGTAATATTTTTGTCTATTATTGAAACGTCAGGCTGAGTTAAAAGATGTAAAAGAAATAGTCTGAAATTATTTCATACCAAACGAAGCCACTACAACTTTAATTCAATTTAAATGTAATTGACCCTTGCACCTCAACGATCCGGGTTCGATTCCCGCCTCGGGGTCTGTGTGCATGGAGTTTGCATGTTCTTCCTGTGCTTGGTGGGTTTCCTCCACATTCAATTGGTGATCCCAAATTGGTTAATAGGCTAATTGGTGTTCCCAAATTACCCATAGAGTGTAAATGAGTGTGTGAGTGTGAGTGTGATCTGCGATGGAGTGATCATGTCTCATGGGATATGCTCCAGGCCCACATGACCCGGTATACAGGATAAAGCGGTATAGACGACGAGTTGTGTGTGAGTGAGTAAATTAAATTAAATTAAATTAAATTTGCTTCACTGAACAACCTAGAGATTGTTTTTATTCCCACATCCTCACACTGGTTTTTTGTGTGTATTAATTATTTCGTTTTTAAGCTCAATAAATTCCACACACAGCCCTGAATTCCATTGCGACATACAGTACAGTAGGATGTAAACAAAGAGCGCTCTCAGAGCCACAGGTTGCACATCACGATTCAATCATGTTTGGAGTCTGAAGGCCAAATCAGACTTGTTTATCAGACTTGTTTATCATTAGGTTGTGGTTGAACACTGCAAAAATATAACAAGTTCAAAATCATTTTTGAATTACATATGAAAGCTTGGTATGCCCTTGAATAGTAGAATATCATCTATAGACATACAGTAGGACGTTTCACAGTTATGGTACTGAAAACAGGAACTGATGCTAGAAATAATAATTCGCAGTGAGTATGTGGTCGGTTTACTGAAGTGTGGTTTGGTACGATCTTTGCTGCACAAATAAAGTGACCAAAAATGGCAATGTCCCAAAGCAGTTTCTACGTAAACTAGAGAAAATATAACTAGCTCACCATATAACTAATTCTTTTTCTGATTTGCTGCTTAGCCAGTGGCAGCATGGTGGCTTAGTGGTTTTCAATGTCGCCTTCTAAATCCGGGGTTCTAATCCTGCCTCCAGTCTATGTATGGGGCAGTGGTGCCTCAAATGGTGAAGGCTCTGGGTTCCTGATCAGAAGGTTAGGGGTTCAAGCCCCAGCACTGCTAAGCTGCCACTCCATCTATCCATCCATCCATCCATCCATCCATCTAAGAACCTCTGTAGACCAACTAGGGGCTATAGTATTGTATTTATTCCCATTTTTATGGGAAAAAAATCCATCCACACACTACAGCCAACACTAGTTAGCCTAATCTGCTGGACTGTGGGAGGAAACCAGAGGAACGGAGGAAACCCACCAAGCACAGGGAGAACATGCAAATTCCATGCACACAGACCCCGTGGCGGAAATCAGACCAGGAACCTGGGGGAACCTGGTGCTAACCACTAAGCCACCGTACTGCCCAAGCTGCTGCTGGTGCGCCTTTAACCCTATCTCCTTCTGGCTGTTCCTGCGCTCTGATGCCAGCTTTCTATCTGGGATTTACAATGAAAAGAATTTCAGTGTACCCTAAAGTACACAACAAATAATTTAATCATCATGATCATCATTGTCATGTACTTTGACGTCCTCCTCCACCTGTTCAGAATCCTGTTACAATCTGATTGCCAATGATGAAGAAGTCCTAAATGTTTTAAGAGTTTGAAGAATTTGTGAGCTTTCTTACTAGTACAAATGATGAGGAGAAACATGTAGATCAATATAAAAAGCAATCGTTGTTTAAGCGCTGGCTTCAGCACAAGTGTAGAAAAAGTGTACTGTTACACTCTGAAAGAGTTTGTTTGTGTTGGAATTGACCTTCTGTCAGTCATTTCATACACACTTCCCAATGTCCCAGCACTCCACTCCCCATCTCTGTCTCAAATCAGCAAGTGTCCAGCACAAACAGACAAAGCTCCAAAAATCTAAACAGCGTCAAAAAAAAACAAACATGAGACACGATAAGAGCAGAATAAACACCTTTTTTTACACAGTACAGTACTATATTACTGGTGAAGGCGATGTTTCTCCAGGACAGACCATGTCTTCGAATCCAGATGTTGCGCTCACTTTCAGAGTCCTGATGCATCACCTCCCGTCACCTGGATGTGTGCTGAGATCAGAGACATGACGGCATTTAATTCACTGATGGAATGAACCCCACCCCTGCTTTTGACAGTTAGATTGTCCTGTGTGAGTTATAATTCTTTTTTCACTACTTGCTGTATAACACATTGTCCTTATCATAGACCTTTGTATAACAAAAAAGCCATAAAATTTTACTCCTGTACCACCTGTCTGACACCTCATCCAATAAAATCCTCATCTGCATGTGTTCGTAATGCACAAAAACGCCATACCATATCCAGTTTATCATTTGGTCATTTAAATGATGAAATAATGATCAATCAGATTTGAATTTGTTTCTTGTCAAAGCATGCACCGACTCAAAACCCACCTGTTATCGCAGGAATTTGTTCTTCTCATTGAGCAGCATCAGGATGGGTGCAGGTGGATCGTTTTATCTGCGTCTATGCTGTATTAAGTTTGTGTAATCTTGAAGTAACTCCTTTGTCAGCAAAAACTGTAGAAAAATGACATGACAATGGTCATGACTATTTGAGATGGTACTGATTACTTTTGTGTCGCAAATAAACAATTTGATGTCTTTTTTAATAATGCAGAAGGTATTGCATTAGTCATCTTTGAATTTTATTTATTAAAATTTTTTAATTTGTTAGGCATTCCTGAGATTTATGTACACTGTAGTTGTGTATATAGAGACGGTAGGATTTAATTTACATTATTATGCTGAAGTCAGTAGTGTACAACCCCTTTGCTGGAGAATTATTCACTATTATAGGACAGTGCTGTTGAATTCTTAATTCTGATTGGGCAGGACGTTTTTTTACAATATTAATAATAATAATTTATGTATAATCCTCTTTCAAGCACTCAGGACAATTTACATTGAACATAAAAGGTTAGAAACTAAAAACAGCAGTTAATTAAGAATTGCGCCCTTAGACTCTTGTTTTTTGTTTTTGACTTTTGGACTTCATTGCCCAAGATTCACCTCGGCCTGGTTAATGGAAGTTATGAATAGCCATAGTTTGACTTGGTGCGTGTCTTGCATCTGTTTGGTTTAAACTGTTGTACTGCCTTTTTCTGTTCTGTTTGGCCATGCTTCATGTTTTTGTTCTAGTTCTTTGTTCCAAAGAATTAATTAGTTTAGAATGTATTTGTTTGTTTGTGTTTTCTTTATTAAAAACATCTTGGTCTTAACCTCCTGCTATTATTCCTCGCCTGCAACCACACTTTCCTGACACCTCTCATTTCTTCTGGTCCGAGTCGTTCGTTTCTTTTGTCACGTGACTCGTATAGACGCTATGCAGTGCATCACACAGGAAACAGAATTGAACGGTTCTTCTCATGAGTCTCCTAGTCCGAGTCGTTTGTTTATTTCAATCTATTGAACTGCATAGCGTATATGGGAGTCACATGACAAAAGCACAAATGAGTCGGACCAAAAGACTCAAAGGTAGCAACTCATTTCTGTTTCCTGTACATAACCTACGGAGGTTTTGCGATGCTTTGCGCATGCGCGCCAGGTAGAAAATGAACAAATCACTCTTTGCGCCTTCTCGTCCTTCTGAGACACGTTAAAGACTTGTTCAAAAAGAACGAATCGTTCATGAACGACCCATCAGTACAAATAATCCAGAGGCACTTCGGTATGACTTAGAAGCGATTACTAAGGAGATAGAGTGTGGTTTAGGATGTTTAGGATGAGTGTGGTTTAGGATGACGTTATCAGATGTGTTTTCTTTGATGAAAGTGATTCCATGACTGGTGGGTTTTGGCATTGGTACTGTATCCGGTAAGTAATGTGCCTTTTGAATGTCCCAGAAGTGGGCATGGTGGACATGGTGGACAAACGTTGTAACATTTACCTGTTCATCTATAGCATACTGTAAATTGTACAGTATATTATTTAACTATTGTACAGATAACATCTCCAGGCAACATTCACACACTATGGGCAATTTGGGAACGCCTTTTAGCATTGGAACGCCTTGGAAAATAAAGTCAACATTGATTTAAGAATTAAAAGGTCTACATCATCAATAAATATCTACCTAACCACAGTGTTATTAATATTTACATACAGTATGTGTAAATAATGAGCCTGACGTTTAAACAAATCTGTACTGAGAAGTCTGAGGAATCTTTATTGCGCAATCAATCAAATAATCAAATATTGGACAAAGCCTAAGAATACTCGAGACCTTTTGCTCCATCTCAGTCAACAAATCCGTATTTATTCTTCACCTTCCCTCACCCGGGGAACGCACTGATTGCTTTGGAAGTCTCAGGCAACGTCAGGGAGGAAAAATCAATGGTGGTTAAAGCTTCAACCAGGGACTGTTTTTTTTTGTTCTCACGGCCTTTTGAATGGTGCAAGGAAATCTCTTAGTCGTTTTTTTTTTCTTTTAAGACCCATTAAATCACACAAAATGGGTGGAAGGAAGGAATTCTATTTGGGGAACTTTAATCAAATTAAAGGAATAAGGACAGAGATAGCTAATTTGCTGATCGTGAAGGAGCTTGCAGAGATAAAATAAAAGTTAAAATCTGAATAAAAATCATTGCAGTGTGAAAGTGAAACAATGTGAATCTTTTTTTTAATATATATATTTTTATTTTCCACGTCAACACTTAGACATGATATCATTGGCACTCTTTCAACAACACTATACAAAATAAATTAAATATTAAGACATTCACCGATTGCACATTTGGAGTGCCCGAGGAAGTGGGGATGCCTGGGAAAACACGGTTATACAAACATACACACGCATACACAGAGCCTTAGACACTGTCACACGCCCACGTACTGTACACGCACACACAAAAACAAACATAAAAACACAGATACACCAGTGGCATTCTCATTTGATCGGCGAGTCCAAGATCTCCTGGTAATCCTGTCGAATGGCGCGTCCCACCCAGTACAGCTTGAGGCCCGTGAGAACAAACACACTAATCATGATGACCAGCGCACCGAAGATGTCGTAAGCGGACGGCACCATGCGTAGCACGACGAGCTGCAGGAACATGGCCACGACTATCTCCAGGTGCTGCACGGTGCTCACTAGAGCAGGGTGGAACTTGTTCAAGGCGTAGTAAACCCCAAGGAACGCCACGGTGGAGCAGATGCAGATGCCAATCAGGTAGCCCCATGTCTCGGCATCCAGAGGGATGATGGGCTCCTGCATGGCGAACATGGTGGACGCTCCCCAAACGGTCCCCGTCCAGCCGAAAGTAAACAGCGCCGTCCACATGCTGACGCGCTCCTTGATGGCACGGTACACGATCATCGAGAGGGCAGCGGTCAGGCCCGCCATCACCGTCATAGTGTAGCCGAATGCCTCCTTCCAGAAGCCCAGTCGTGATTTTTCCTCGTCGGTGATGTTAGGAATCATGACCAGGCACAGCCCGAAGAGGCTGCCTACTACCGTGACTATATCTGTGTATCCGAGGCGCTCATCCAGAAGAAGGAAGGCCAAGATGGCGCTGAACACTGTCGTCGTGGCTCTCCACATGATAGTCCCGTTGCTAGGCGGGACGATGGCGAATGACGTGTAGGCGCAAGTGATGGAAATGACGTTGCAAACCCCATAGAAGAAGAGCCGCAAACGGTATCCCTTTGGACCGAACGGGGCTTCCTTATTATACAAGACCACTAATATGGACAACACTTGAATGACAGAGCGGATGAAAATGAGCTCTAAGGAGGGAACTTTGGAGCGATCGGCTGCGAGCCGTGTGATCAGAGCTACGCACCCGTGAGCCACCGCAGCGCCGAACAGCGCTCCCCAGGTGACCCGTGACGCTAAAACCGAGGCCTCGCCAAAACTTGCAAGCTGGCTGCCCACTCCTTTATCCTTCTGCTCTCCCGATGACTTGGGACGCACGTCCATAGTCCCGAAAGTCCTCCCGTGCCCGGAGTCCGTCACCAGCCTCTTGCTGGGGTTGCTTTCCATAAAGGATCCAAAATCCTCGAAGGACGGTGCATCATCATAGCCCTCATCCCCCGGTTGTGGGAAGTGCATGGCGTATTTTACAGTGACTGTATTCGGGTGTATTTTGACACGTTTCTTCGTGCCATATTGCTGGCTGCTCGAGGAAGGATCCATGGTTCTTGGCTCAGGTAAGTGACTGTAAAACAAGCAAGAACAAATGTTGCTTAGGGACAGAATTATTAATGCATCTGGTGAAATGTGTAATAGAAGTTTTGACCATTAGGACAGAAACTGAATACAACTGGATCAGCGTAAAAAAATAATCTGGGCCTGATAATTAAAAATATGTTGTTTGACAGCAAAAATATATTTACATTGATATGGTGAAGGTTATATAAGTACACATGCATTCTATAGTGTTTTAGCATTTATGGAAGGAGTCTCCAGTTCCAGCACTTTCAGTGAGGTGAGGCTTTGAGCCTCTCTGTTACTCTGTAACATCACAAGTTGCTTTTTCACATAAAATTTAATGTTTTAGCTGCTACAAAGTACAGTAAGTGATAACATGGGCTGATTTGTGAGTGGGCTTTTATTGTCATTTAAACAGTTCAGTACACAGTGAACAACCAAGAACCAAGGTGCTACATACAACATGAATTAACAAAACTAGCTAAGAAACCTATTTAGCTAACAAACCAAAACATCAAAACCGTACATTTTTAGCCATCTTGTAATTATAAAAAAAATAAATAAATAAACACACACACACACACACACACAAAATTATTACCCATTATTATTATATTTTTTGTAATGGCCAAACCTTAAATAAGCCAATTAAATCCCCCTTCTATGTGACCTCATATAAGAATATCCACTCCTCTGTCTTGTTGCTCAGCTCTGCATTTCCTTTTCTCAGGTTTTCTTTTTCTCAGTTGTCATTTTTCCATTCATATTGCCTATACAGTAGCTTAAACAAGTCAATTATATACCCCCCCCCCCCCCCCACTGTGACCTCATATAAGAAGAACCCCTCCCCTGGCTTGTTGCTCAGCTCTGCATTTCTCTGGAGGGGTGTGACTCTGCAGCAGGTCATTTACATGGGCACTGAAATGGCGCATTTGGAGGTGGAGTGAAATAAAAGGAGTATAAGGTATGAAACACACACACACGCACACATTGGGGGAGCTTTGACACCTCTGTTAAGTTGTTAAAGAAATAGTAAAATATGGGACCTTTAAATAAATAAAAACTGTACTGGAATATAGTCTTCTGTGGTGATAGTATAGTAACTTCACTTCAATTTTTGCCCTGTTATTTTCCCATAACAGCACTCCATAAAGTGTTTTATTCCTTACATTGCATTTTATCATGTTTTGTCATCTCGCTGGATTTTCATCCCTTGTAATGTCACTTTTATTTCATTCTACATTTCATTTTACAGTATATCTATGTGCAGCACTTTGGTCAGAACTCTTCGGTCTTTTAATGCGCGATATAAATGCTTCTTAAAAATGAACGACATGCAACATTGTTGCCTAGAGGCTCTGAAGGATGTGGCTCATACAGTACCTCCTGAGCTCCAGAGCCATCTTTAAACCATGGATGATGCATATTTTTGGTCAAGACAAACACGGAGGCTTTCCCAAACACACAAATGCATATGCTTAAATAATTCAAGTCAAGTGCTTTATGGCTCACTTTCACACCCTTCTCTCTCTCTCTCTCTCTCTCTCTCTCTCTCTCTCTCTGTTTCTGTCTCTCGCTCCATGTGTAAAGCATTTTCTATATTTAAATCCTGCAGTGCTTGCATGGATACATGGATTTTGATTTAGTGTGATGGGGGCAGGAATTACATAACTGTGTATTTAAGTCGAAGTGACAGTGGGGCAAAAAAGAAATGCATGCATTATGATTTAGAAAATAATATACATAGCAACACTACAGTATGCACAACAAATACTGTACATAAGGAAGTACACGTAAGCATGTGCATCAGTAACCCTTACAGTGTTCACCTTTTGTGATGAGCATGGAGCTCGCAATCAATTAAACACTAAGATTATCATCACATGCTGTTTGTACTGTACACTTCTTCAATAGGAGACATGGTGTGAAAGTGGAAGTGATGTCAAAGATGAAACAAGAACCTTAAAAGCATGGATACAATATGGAAATATTATGCAGGAGAGGGTGGATATGATGTCACAGCTCCGGGACACAGGGAGAGTAGAGGGCAATGTTTTTTTTAGAATGAGGAGTCACTGATCAGGGAAGGAAGCATTTAATATCTTTTATTATATATATATATATATATATATATATTTTTTTTTTAGGAAGACTGGACTGGAAAGTCGGTTTTAAAGGACAGGGAAGCTGAGGAGAGAAAGAGATCTATAAGTGGAGGTGATGCAACTTACAGAATTGCAACTAATGTCACTAAGAGGCAACATGCCGGGAAGAAAGAGTGTGTGGAAGTAGCGGATAAAGCAGACGAAGAGTTTCAGACACAGAACAAGTCAAGATCAGGGAAGGATGCATTAGACGCTTTTTAAGGAAGGCTGGTCTGGAAAATCATCCAGGAAGATGAAGGAGAATGAGACCTACAGTTGGTGGTAATTTCAATTCAATTTCAATTTATTTGTATAGCGCTTTTAACAATTGACATTGTCGCAAAGCAGCTTTACACAATCAAGATAATTATTTAAGGTAATGTAGCCAACCTACTGGATTACAACTGCTGTTAAACAACAAAGAGCAAGAAGAAAAACAAGATTTTGATTTGAAACTGATGGTCCTGTCTCATGTCCTTTTTTTTTTCTTCTTTTTTTTTTACAAGCAGTGCGCATGCGTGGTTAACCACCAGGGGGCGCCTTTGCATTTATGCCAATGTCTGACTGTTACTATATCTCTGTCTCTGTCTATAAACCCTGCCTCTTTCTGAAAAATCACACTTTTACAAGGCTGATGGTACATTTTGTGCTCCTCATCAGATATTGTTCAGGTGCAAAGAGAGAGAGAGAGAGAGAGAGAGGGAAATAGAGGAATACACACTGGAATACTGGAATACTGAAATACCCACTTCAGTAAAATGTAATAAAAATTGATTAACCAGGGGGGTTTGGTCTTATTTGTGATAAACAGGACACAAGGAGAGAAAGATGCGCTCTTTCCCAAATTTAGATGATAGATTTAGTCTGATGAATGCAAATAAAGGAAATGATTTATGATTCTTACACGTTTATTCAAGTAATACCGCCTGTTTAGTATTTAAACCAAACTGCAGACATGTTAATGATCATGAGAGGAGGCATTAATGTGCGGACCCCTGCCCTGCTCTCTGCATCATACTGCAGCTCGGTATAATCAGCTCCAACACCGTGCACTGCTTTTTCCGCTCTTATTGCCTGATGGTGAGAATCTTCCTCTATGATGTGAAAATAAATCAGAGCTCACGCATCACCCCGCATCACCCCGTATCACCCCGCATCACTCACCTGTCTCCCCGGAGCTCCTCAGCAGGGACGGAGAGCAGCGGGTCTGGGAGGCTCGGCGGCTTTAGGAGGCGAAGCCCCGCGCTGTGCCACGCTGCCCCATGCTTTACCCCTCCTGCGACACACAGAACCACGGAGACGGAGGAGCGCGCGGCTGCCTGTAGACGGATGCGCGCCGCCGACACGCGCTCACCGCGCCGCGCGCACTGCCAGAGCGAACAGAAAGGGCAGGGCGCGCGAGCTCCGCAGACGAGTGGGAGCGAGCCTGCGCGCGTGTGCGTGCGCGAACCAGTGCTTCACTAACAGTCACTATAATAATAATAATAATAATAATAATCACCACCATCATCATCATCACATCACTATAATCATCATCATCACATAACTATAGTAGGCTAATCATAATCATCAATCACCTTAATCATCATCACTATAATTATCACTATCACTATAATCATCTTCATCATCGTCATCACTATAATCATCACCATCATCACTGTAATCATCATCATAACCATTACTATATTAATCATAATCATCAATCACCTTAATCATCATCACTATAATTATCACCATCACTATAATCATCTTCATCATCGTCATCACTATAATCATCACCATCATCACTGTAATCATCTTCATCATCACCAACAGCATAATAATAATCATCACATCACTATAGTAATCATAATCATCAATCACCTTAATCATCATCATCATCACTGTAATCATCACCATCATCATCACTGTAATCATCGTCACAACCATCAATATAATCATAATCATCAATCACCTTAATCATTATCATCACTATAATCATCACCATCACTGTAATCATCTTCATCATCACCAACAGTATAATAATCATCATCATCATCACATCACTATAGTAATCATAATCATCAATTACCTTAATCATCATCGTCATCACTATAATCATCACCATCATCATCACTGTAATCATCATCATAACCATTACTATATTAATCATAATCATCAATCACCTTAATCATCATCATCATCATCATCATCACTATAATCATCACCATCACTAGAATTATAATCATCATCAACATCATTATTATAATCAATATCATCAATCACTATAATCATCATCATCACCAACAGTATAATAATAATCATCATCATCACTAAAATTATCACCATGATGACATCACTATAATCATTATCGTCATCATCACTATAATCATTGTTGTCATCACCATCATTATAGTAATCTTAATCATCAATCACCTTAATCATCATCATTATTATAATCATTATCATCATCACTATAATCATCTTCACCATCATCACCCTTGATCCTGTGATCATCATAATCATCTTTATCTTCCTCATCAGTATTCACTTTCCATTCCGTATCCTCATCATTGTCATCCTCCTCAACATTCCTCATTTTCATTCGTTCTATCATCCATTTCATCGTCATCCCTTTCCTCATCTTCCTCATCATGATGATGAAGAAGATGACGACGAGAATAATGAGGATGATGAAGAAAAAGATGGTGATAAGGACATCACCTTGGTGTCACCCTCTTCATCCTTCTTATCCTTGTTTTCACTATCCTCCCTAACCTCCTCATCACTACCCTTATCATTGGGATGAGAGGCATTCCACGAGTTGTGATATAGTGTATAACAGCACTGAGACGTTTAACTATATGTATGACTCCCAGATGTTCTAATAACTGTTATTTACACTGTCGGTCACCAGCATGGGTGAGAGTACAGTCCGCAATGCAGGACAGAGGAGAGAGCAGCTGCCTGCCAAAACCCACATTCAGACCCAGTCACAGAAGCACTTTCATCAAGAGAATGATATGTTGAATTCAAACCAATTTCATGTTTACTGCAAATGTATAACACATGCTTATAAGTGTAGTGTTCATTGTTACAAAGCAGGAAATCCAGATATAGATTTATATTTTTATAAACGAGCCAGAGGAGTGAGTGATGAGGAAAACGCTCTGAAACAGCGGGAGACAAAAGGGAGCCTGTCGTCTTCTGGGTGACATCGGAAAGTGCGATTATGAGTCATTACTCTTCCTCATCTACAAGCTATAAAGTCAAACAGCGCTAATAGAGTTGAAAGCCTCTTCAGCACAAACACCAGGGACTTACTAGTCAGTTTTTAGCTTGACGTCCACGTTATTCACTGAATAATAGATGAGACCTGGGGATAGACTGTTTTTAGTAACGTAATGTTCAGGATAGATAAACGGAGCCATCTTCAGTAGTACTGAGTGACCAGTCATAAGCATCATCTTTATTATTGCTGTCATTATAAAAATCATCATCATCATCATAACCATCGTGATCAGCACAATAACAGGTTTCTAAGCTGTCTGTTTTTCTTCTCATTTAACTTACATTCAGTGTATGAGCTCTCTATTTCTCTTTCTTTCAGCCTTGGCACTCTATGTTGTGTCCAGAGTGTCTGGGTGCATGAACTTATACTGCTTCATACTGGGGGCTGGAGCCTATCCGAAGGAACTTGAGGCACGAGACAGGATGCCCTGGATGTGGTGCCAATACATCACAGGGCAAAATCATGCACACTGACACACTACGGGCATTTTGGAAACACAAATTAACCTGCATGGAGTGTGGGATGAAACCGGTGTACATGGAGAAAACCACGCAAGTATGCAAACTCTATGCACACAGACCCTGAGGTGGGAATTGAACCCGAACCCTGAAGGTGCAAGGCCTCAGTGCTGACCACTACGCCACTGTACCTCTAGGCACAACAGAGTAAAATACAGGTGAAAAAGTATGAAGTTTAGTTATTTTATTTTATTTAGTTACTGTCATTGTCAATATGTGAGCTGATATGACTAGCAAAGTTACGAGTAGCAATAAAAGAAAAATCTTCGCATTCTACAAATCAGTGTCAGTTTTTCCCATAAACTAACATTTACAGCACAGTTACGAGTTGTTAGCCTATAATATGATGCACAAAACAATAAAGTCTGGTAGTGTAGACTCTCAAGAGAGCTATACATAAAGTAGGATTAGGTTTAAAGAACATTATGCAGAACATTATACATAACAGTTAGTTCTTACTGTGCAATTTAATTGGATCCCATGAGTGGTGTTCTAGAGCATAACAGAACTGGGGGGTTTAACTATATATATCACTCTGCATCACAGGTGTTCTAACATTTGTTAATTACCTAAATAACTGTTGTTTGCAGCATGTGGGTGAAAGTAGATCTGTACAATTCACAGTATTGAGGAGAGAGTGGCTGCCTGCCAAAACCCACATTCAAAACCAGTCACAGAAGCACTTCCAGCAAGAACACACATCTGATAATGTTGTCATCTTAAACAAACACTTTACTTTCTTAGTAATTTGTTCCAAAATTCCCTGTGTGTGTGTGTGTGTGTGTCCCACCAACTTCCACTGCCCTGTGGTTGCAGAGGTGGGTCAATCGGTAAAGGCTGTGGGTTACTACAGTGGGTTACTGATTGGAAGGTTGGGGGTTCAAACCCTTGATCAAGGGTACTATTTTATGTGTGTGGAACAAGGGATTGTACACAGTACACTAGCTTTCTGATAGTGATAGTTTCAAAGGTAACGGATATTCTGAAAGTGGAAATATAAAGTAAATCTTGTAGGTTTTTTTTAGGACTGACCACCACCTCCATGGTTTATTCTCCTCATTTCACGGTACGTAAACCAGAACTAATAGGCATTTGGGTAAAAATGGAATACTATATAAAAATACTGTACAGTATATAAATCAGAGGATATTAAAGGTGGGTGGCAAATGACTTGTTTTTATCTTAGTGCTGCATTTGACAATAATGAACTGAATTGCTTTCCGTTTTCTTCACAGGCGCAGCTTTTAGTAACGAGCTGTGGTTGTTTTCTAAATGCTTTTGCATAGTGCTTGTGTTAGCAGAGGTGTACGGTATTAATTTCTTACAGTGTTTGCAAATTGTCTTTGTCTTGTCTATATAAAAATACTGTATATAAAACAGAGGATATTAAAGATGGGTGGCAAATAACTTGTTTTTATCTTAGTGCTGCATTCAACACGATAGATCATAATATTCTTGTAGATCGCTTACAAAATCACATAGTTATTCAAGGACAAGCATTAAAATAGTTAAGATCCTACCTGTCTGATTGATACCATTTTGTAGATCTAAATGGAGAACTGTCTGGTGTAATGCCGGTGAAGTGCGGAGTCCCACAAGGGTCAGTTTTAGGACCTCTGCTATTCTCAATATGCATGCTTCCCTTAGGTAACATCATTAGAAGACATGGGATTAGTTTCCATTGCTATGCTATTGCTATACCCATAACCATATATTCCCTCAAAACAAAGATGAAATATAGCTGCAAGCAACGATGAGCGGGCCCAACCACCCTGCGCCATTGCCACCCAAGCGCACCAGAAAGACAGCGGGCACAGTGGGCACATCCTTTAAAGGGGACATCCCAATCCCAATCCCAGTATGACGTAATTTTGGTTAAGACCTCCACAAAGCCCCAGATGCTGGAAAAAAAAAGCATCACACTATGTGGTCACTCAATGTGAAGTGGTACAGATACACAGAACAGTCATAACAAACATGACATGGATATATCAGATCACCCATAGATATTGCTATCTCCTTAAACTTGCCATATAAGGATCGTACATGATGTACAGTAATCCACTTCATAAATCCTAGCGCACATGCTCATCAGTATTGGTTATCTGACATCTCTGTAAATCAGGATCTGAGTGTAACAACCTTAATCTAATCCTAGCAACCTGGAGAAAGGTCACCTCTCAGCATTTTAATCTTTATTTCTGAACACATAATGGCTCTCTTACACAGACGGAGAACATATTGATTCCCAGTGTGACTGATTTACTCATTAGAGAATGCAGGGAATCCACTTCCATCATGCTACAGCTTTGGATTATGATGAAATGTAATCTTCTTTAGCTACAACTGTGATATACTGTCATCTGTATGGTGCATATATTTATAAGATAACATTGCTATTCTTTTTCTAGTCATAGGATTGAAACTATTATCTTATTAATAGGGGCGTTCGAATCAAACTGGGACTTTTGATTTAGCAGAATAACAGAGTTATAAGAGTAAAAACTCTTATAAAAGTTTTTTCAGAATGCTGGAGCCATGATCAGACTTCCTGCTTCACACCTGAAACGCTGGCCTCCCAGGAACTCCTTTAATGGCCCAAACATGTGGAAATGGTTTGGAGTGAGGTCAGGACTGTACAGGGGATGTGGCAATAACTCCCAGTTGAGTTCCTGTAATGTGCAAGTGGTGTTGGTGAATGATTATGTGTACAGTTCCCAAAGACAGATGCGTCTCTTCTGCAGGTTTTCAACAAGTTATCCACAAATTTTCAAGGATTAGGTGTTCCACTAGCTGAATGTTTTACGGGAATGACTGGAGTGGGCTGCGAACCTCCTCGGCTGGGATCATACGGCCCTCTTTAAAATGTTTGCACTATTCAGATGTTTTACTGCGGCTCATCATCATACAGTGCTTGAAGACTTCTCTAACCATCAATCAATTTACACTTTCAACCGGGTTTGACTTGAACGCCCCTTGTATTATATTTACCAGGGAAATTATACTGCGAAGCTTTTAGTCTAACAGTGGGAGAATTTTCTAAGGGTTATAAACTGTCATGTTAAGAAGCATTTATCTCCGAGAAATTATGCACAAATCGAGTAGATACTGAAGGTGGTGAAAATGAAAAGGGGTACAAAATGTCTTTAGGTATGAAATAAAAAGATACATTTATTCTCGTTCCCTCAAGCTGCTGACTACAAACTACCATCTGAAAGATTCTCAATATTTCATTAGTATCATAATATTTCATCCTTACAATCTGATTTAGTCTTTTTACTTTTTCTTTTAACTAATATTACGTATACCGGCCTTTTAACTGAAGCACAATGTGTAAAATCATCCAGCTACAGCTCGAGCGATTCAGATAATATTCATATCAAACAGCACATCTGGGGAAAAAAACTAAATGATCAATGTGACTTTAAACGTGGCATGATTGCTGGTGTGCCAGATGGGACGGTTTGAGAATTTCAGTAACTGCTGATCTCCTGGGATTTTCACACACACACACACACACACACACACACACACACACACACACACACACACACACACACACACACACACACACACCAGTCTCTAGATCTGAAAAAGAATGATGTAGAAATATACACATCCAGAGAATAACAGTTCTGTGGGTGGAAACACCTTGTTGATGAGACTGATCAGAAGACAAAAGCTGGACTGGTCTTAAGCTCAACACTAATTCTTACATTTAGGAATTTGGCAGACACCCTTATCCAGAGCAACATATATTTTTATCTCATTATACTGTACATCTAAGCAGTTGAGCGTTAAGGGCCTTGCTCAAGGGTCCAACAGGGACAACATGGTCAGGGGATTTGAACCTGGGACCTTCTGAACTGTGATCCAATGCCTTAACCACTGAGATACTCCTGACCCCTGATTTTTTTGTATACAACTACTCTAGAATCTTTACAATCATGATCAGCTGAAAAGGATCTTAGAATACAAGGAACCTTAAGGAGGATGAGCTTCAGCATCAGAAGACCACATCATAATCCATTACCTGCAAACATTTTAAAGAAGGCTGAACGTCATGTCATCCACTGTCGAGGTGGATTGGAGCTCTCTGCAGTCATTGTCACAGACTTGCAAAAGAGACGCATCTGTTTGTGTGAACTGTACACACAATCATTCACCAGCACCACATGCACATTACAGGAACTTGGCTGGGAGTTACCTGTTTTACCACTTCCCCCGTACACTCCTGACCTGGCTCCAAACTATTTCCACATGTTTGGGTAATTAAAGGAGTTCCTGGGA
This sequence comes from Leiocassis micropogon, assembly GCA_028565275.1. NCBI lineage: Eukaryota > Metazoa > Chordata > Actinopteri > Siluriformes > Bagridae > Leiocassis > Leiocassis micropogon. Next base: position 7,728,231 of record JAOVVA010000048.1, read on the forward strand.
GGCCAGCGTTTCAAACGTAAAGCAGGAAATCTGATCATGGCTCTAGGTGTACAGTCCTTAAAAAGCATTCTACCTTGATGGTATTCAAGCACTAGTAAGATGCTGGGATAAATGCATCAGTGTAGGGGACTATATAGAGAAATAAAGGGAGTTTTTAACTTTCTGCAAGTCCATGTAATCAATAGTTTGACTTGAACACTCCTCATATCTATCTATCTATCTATCTTTAAAGATTTGTAGATTATTGTTTAGTGCATGTTACATATCTGCTGATTAAACTGTAAAGCATAAAAAAAAAACATGGGACCATATAGAGTATCAAACGTGACAATGGAATGGAACAAGGAAGGAACGTCATTGTCTTATTTAGACACATATTAGTTTCTTCCCTTGTATATGAAACTCTTCCAAGCATGAACATGAATTTAAAATATACTTGAAGGATGACAGTAGCAGAGTGGCTAAATGATGCCTTGCACCTTCCTTGCACTTGGGGGTTCAGATCTCATCCTCGGTCTGTCTTAAAGTTAGCGTATTCTCCCTGTGCATGTCAGGTTCTCGACTTTCTTCCTGCAGTCCAAAGAGATTCATTGTAGGCTGATTGGCTTCCATGGCCTTAAGCCCCAAGTTCCCAGAACATGACCCCACACTGGATAAGTAATATAAACAACGTTTATAAAAGAAGTGTGCATTTAAACTTTCAAGTAAATATCAATAGCCTCTTCTTTACAAACCATGCATGTGAAACTTAATAAAAATAATCCTAGTTTCATATTGTATATGATCTATTACATATTAGGGTGTCAGTTTAACCTAGTACCATAAGATACATTTGAAAACCTGCAGCTTTACAGAAATATGTGTGTAGATTTAGATCTAGATCCCCTGTGATGTATAAGTTATATGCTCTGAGATGATATTCTTGCTCACTTGTATTCTTAGTATAGATACTGGTGCAGAAAGTCTTACTTCTGTTCTGGGAAATTTAGATCAGAGAACTGTTTAAGCCAAAAAAAGATCTCTCTTTATTTAGTTCTGCCTCACTAAAATGTTTATACATACTATAACTTTTCAGTGTATAATCTCTCTCGGCATATCATCAACATCAGCAGCAGGCAGTACTTGAGTATTGTAATTTTTCCTCTCATCCACCTAATGACAGTATGTTAAATATAAATCAAATGGGATCAGTTTAGTTTAACATTCAACTGCTTGAATTCATCAGTACAGAAATGCACGCTCTATTATAAAATATGTCTAGTATACAGTAGTTAGTTGTATATAATAATGAGTGTATATACAGTACAGGCCAAAAGTTTGGACACACCTTCTCATCTATCTGTCAATGTGTTTTCTTTATTTTCATGACCAT
>JAOVVA010000048.1:7746602-7762091 GCA_028565275.1 Leiocassis micropogon
TCTAAAGAAGTCTTTTTAAACCCTAGTATCTATACTTCTACCCAAGTAATGAATGTGAATACTTTTGACACCACTGCCTACATACTGTATGAACCTTCGAGTAAAGGAACTTTGGAGGATTTACACACGCGTGTGCGCATAATAAGTCGCGAGCGAGATCACATGTACAAGCTACAGTACATCGTTCACAGATTGAACCAGCACCCAGGTATCGGGATAACATTGTATCATGTACCTGATGATTCCCTTCCCAAATAATATACACATATACATTATATTTATATATACACACATACAGTAATTGAAGCTCACTGCACTTCCAGGTTAAATCCTGACTGCATATAAATGTAGAATAAACGTCTCCTTACAGAAAACTTGACATCACCATAACAACCCGGCTGTTACTATAGAAACGAGTTCACATCATAACACGAGCATTAATATACAAGTTACATATAACAACAACAACAATAATAATAATAATAACAACAGTATTAAAAGTATTATTACTAACAGTAACAGTAATGCTGATCAGGTTGTACCTGTTGAACAGGAGCGAGCCGGAGCTCTATAAGTTCCCTATAACAGTATTGTTCTGATCATTAGTATTATATTATTAATGAATGGTGAGGTTGTACCTGGTGAGTGTAGGCGCGAGCCGGAGCGCTGGGAGCGGGACAGGCCTCAGTCCTGACACTCCGCCGGGTTTTAACACCGCGCGTCCCTCACCAGCCACCGTCCTCAGCACCGCCCCCAGCGCGCGCGCCATAGCGAGATGGAGCACACGGACCAATCAAAAGACTCGGACCATCAGACCACCTGCGCCCAGGATCACCATGGTTACCGCACCGGAGCCGTGACAATATCACACGCTCACACAAGAGCGCGCGCGCGCACACACACACACACACACATCACTGCACAGTACTTACCCGCTGTCTGAGTCCTGCTCGGGTTATAAATCTGATTCAGCAACTTAGCAGCGCTGTTCTCATCTCACACCGCGGAATCAAAATGGAGGACTCGAGCTGGGTAAGGGGTGACGTAATGCCATTAAATCCACGGGATTGGTGGGAGCGGATCACGTGGGGTCACGCCTGTCTAAATGACAAAAACTAAAGTTAAAAGTTTTAAAAATACATTTGTTAACCATTTAATAATAATAATAACATAAATAATAATAATAAAAATTCATAATGATAATATTGATCACAACACAATAATAATAATAATAATAAGCAAGTATTATTAATTAATTAATAAGCAATAAATCGCCAAAATTACAATGTAAAGCTTATTAATATTTTTGTGCAACAAAAGTAATATAATCCGGAAGTTCATGGAATGCTAAATAATGCTACTGAAAATACTGAAAACACAAACATCAAGAATAGGAATGGAAAGTCACAGAGAAACAAGGAGTAGAAGCAACCATCATTATAATAATAATATTTAAAGTTATTTTGTTAATAAAATTATTTACAACTTATGATATTCAGATTTCTTCCTAAGAAAAAAGTAATGCGTGTGTGGATAAGGTGTGTGTAGATATTGTACATTTATTATTAGTTTAATAAAACATCATTGCATGACACACACACATGCATAACATATACAGTATAAAGATTCTTTTTGAATTCAGAAGAATAGTAGTAGTGATATTAGTTCATTATTATTACTTTAGTCTGCAGTGTATTTCTACAGGTTTTGTACTTTTAACTTTTTTTCTTTGCCATTACAGTATTTCACTCTGTCTCAGTAGAAGCTCTTAAAAACCCTGTTAAAATAACGTCTAATAATAATAATAATAATAATAATAATAATAATAAAAAAAGCCTTGAGCAACCGATTGGAGGCTGGTCTGTCTTGCGCATGCGCGATGCTGATCTCGCGCTGTTCACGCTTTCGCATGCGCAGGGCTGTCCTCTGGCTGTCAGTGCCTACGCATGCGCAGTGTCAGTCGTCCAGGGACGCGGCAGTGACAGTCAGTGAGCTGGTCTCCTCCTTGGCGGTGTAAACGCTGTCTGTCTGCGTTAGAGCCTTGATATATCTCTCTTTTAGGAGATGATGTTTGTGTTCCTGACACGCTGTCACGTGTCTGAGCGTCCCCACTGACTCGGTTATACACGTGAGTATGAGCGCTGTGTGTTTGTTGTGCAGTTAGCAGCAGGGCTAGCTGTGTGTGTTTGTGTTAGCTTACAGCGCGAGCTAACTGTCTAAGTCTTTATTAACACTCACTCCTGCTGGCTTTTCGAGAAATGTTGATCACTAAGGATTTAATTAGTATTTCCTGTTGTGTTGTGTGTGTGTTGAGAGATGGATTTAATGGTTAACCTTCATGTCCTTAGCGCAGGAAGCAGCATGCTAGCTGTGTTTACATAACAGCAGAGATCATCATCATCATCATCATCATCATCACAGTGCCAGGATGTGATCATGTGATTTATTTTGACACACAGGAATATAAATGCAGCATCTTCAATTACAGTCGAATAGAACCCTGTAAGATAGTGAACAACAGTTTCGAAATGATTAGAGACTGATCTGTCCTGTCCTTAGTTATAACAAGGGCTGGTTATACCAGGGGTCTCTGCGAAAAACAAATGGCCAAGTCCCCACTGGTGGTTATACCAGGGGTCTGGGGGAATAAAACGTTTTCTTTTTTTTTGTGGTTATACCAGGGGTCTGGGGGGAAAATGGCAACGTCACCACTAATGGTTATACCAGGGGTCTGGGTGAAAGAAATAGCAAATTCCAAACATTAGGCTATACCAGGTTCCAGGCGATTAGTTATAAATGATATCCAGGATCTTGTGGAGGTCTTCATAAATCCTAATTAGAGTGATTGTCAGTTTTTCATTGTTTATACACTGTACAACTTATGGATTAAGCCATCATGCATTGGAGGAGTGTGTTTATATTTAAGGAGTTAAGGCACACACATACACATAGACACTTTTAAAGAGCATTGTTTTGATGTAACAGCCCAGTTTGAAATTTATTATTCCCCTAATCTCACAATGTTTCATTTATGAAGGGTGTTCAAGTGAAACCGGGACTTGTCTCTCATGAGCAGAATAATAAATCCGAGCACATATACTGTTAGTTGTGCTTGTAAGTGACACACTTCTCGTGTTACTGCATGGTGATGCAGTGCAAGCATGGAACAGCGCCTTGTGATTGACATTTACAGAAGACTTGAAGCACATTACGGCGATGAGACTTTTAGCCGCAGTAAAACACAGGAAAGTTTTAAAGAAGGCGTTTTGTCAGTGTATCACTATTCCACCCGAGGTGGCTTGGCGCCCACTGACCTCAGCTTCCTGACCCAGGAGTTCCTGGGAGGGCGGTGTTTTAGACGTGAATGAAACGTCAGCGTACTGAGAAACTGAGCGTTTCTGCCCAACCAGAAGTCCCGGTTTGACTCGAACGCTACGCTAATATCAGGTACGACAGCCTGAGGTAATCTGAACCTGTTTGCTTTGCGACATGATACGTGCTCATGCTTGAAGATGTTAAATCATGGCTGTAAAGGAATTCACATGATCAGCAGCAGCCCTCAGATTGCATAGGCTCTGGGGTTTAAACTTGTGTTGCACGGTAGCTTGGGAATCACCATCGCCTGTTACGATATTACCATGATACCCAGATGCCGATTTAGTTTGTACTGCGATTCTGTAAATATCACAATTCTTTAAAAAAAAAAAAAATCAGATTTTGTTAGACTTCTAAAAAACATAGAAAATAATTTGCTCCCATCGCACAGAATGCTTTGCTGTGGAAACATTTTAGAGTGCCCTCTGTAGGATAATACAGGAACTGTAACACAGTACTAAAGAACTAAGGACAGTAGAGTTTTGAAAACCGTAATCTACCAGCATTGTGAAACAATCTGTTGGATCTGTCTCTTTAAGCACAGCGCTCACAGCAGCAGTGTGTGTGTGTGAGAGAGATGTAGTCAGGGTCAAAAAAAGTGCTAGAGTCGGTTTTATATTGGGACACGTTTCCTGAACAGACTACATCCTCTCCTCTGTTTCGTACAGCAGGGCTTCCTGAACTTTTTCAGCTCAGTACCCAAATGTGTGAACCAGGGCCTGTATTTACTTAGCATCTCAGTGTAGAACATCGCTCCTAAGTGGCCAAAAATTCTCAGAGTGATGCTACTTTGGTCCTACTTTTAGGAGTAGGAGTAAGAGCTATTTATTACATTCTTAAAATAAAAAATCACTCATACCTCCAACAAAATGTGGGAGAGCTCCAGAGGTGTCCTAATTGGTTAAGAGTAGTGAGGGAATGGCGTTCAGTCAGAGACACGTACAGATGAGAGACATTTTAGTAACACTGAGTGACACGAAGCTCATAAAAGACACGTTTAGACAAAAATGGACTTCTTTTTTAAATACCATGCGGTATGTAACTGGTCCATTCATGAACATGCCGATTCCGCAGGTTACTGAAACAGTTTTTCTATAAAAATTATTTTTTTAAAGTAACAATGAAGATGCAGGTTTAACTCAGCCGACAGTGTCGGAAATAATGAATCACGCTCTGCTCTTGCAGCTCCACAGATCATACATTTGTCCACCACACAGTGTGAAATCAATGAAAAACAAGCTGCATTTGTGGAGTTGTGGGCATCATCCATGGCGCACACACATTAAAATACAGGTAGTCCTCGAGATGCGAACATTCGAGTTACGAATTTCCACAGATATGAACGGACTGTAGTTCTACTTATGGAAGTAGCTCACATGTTCTATAAAATTAAAAATGGACTCTGCAGTGCAGTCTGCAGTCTACAGTTTTGATACCTATAATTACAATTATATACAATACTCTTAGTGTGTAGGTGAATGTATAAAATGTCTAAAGTCCGGTATATTCTGTAGGGATGCGTGCGGGAGAAATGACAGTTTTGACAGTTTTTGGCCACATGAAAGCAGTGTGGAGAAATTCAATTTCAGTTCAATTAAATTTTATTTATATAGCGCTTTTAACAATGGTCATTGTCTCAAAGCAGAAAGGGGACAGAGATTTAGTCAAGTGGATCGGTATACTTTATGTTCTTAGCAGAACTTCATCACTTCATTAACATGCCGTATCCCTGTGTTGACTGGTGGCACTGATGCATTCACAAATTGCCCCCATTTACTTATTATCTTTAGAAATAAGAGTAAGGCAGAATTTTGCCCTGACTATCTCCTTACATTTTAGTCACTCCTCCACAAGCAAAACGCTGTCATCCCCTCCTCAGTTTCTCTTTCTTTTCAAAATCACTTTGATCCCAGCTCTTTTATACGGGCTTGTGATTGGAGCAGTCTGATTAGGAGTCGAGTCACACATCTATAAGTTTTGTCTGTGTGCATAAAGCTTTTACATAACTGCTGCTGATTTCCCTGTTTCACTTTTCCACCGTTTTCCACAAGAACCTGACAAAACTACAACACTCACTTTAACATGCAGACTTCTTTACGGCTCTCAGCGTCTTAAAAATTGACGTCACGTGCTTTTATTGGTGCAATCCTACTCCTTGCTGGAAAAAAAAAAGAGTAGGACGCTTTCTTCATAAAGAACTTTTATGTCTTATTTTAAGGTAGGAATATTTTCAGTCTTTTTAGTCCTAAATGAAGTTTGAGGCAGTTTCTATGAGTGATTCAATATGACACGATTAGTTAATACGGGCTCAAACTTAGAATAATGCACTCATACATACAGAGCTCTTCTCACTAAATATCTTTCTAACTTCCTCTCTCACTTCCCTCCTTTTTACTCTCTTCCTTTTTTTTTATTTTTATAAATATGGAGGGGAATCACCAGGGAAACCCAGGTGCTGATAAGTATCATCTATTTGTGATATTGAAATCAGGTAGAAACTTGGAGAACTATTCCTCAAGACTGTGGAAGCACAATATGAGGGCCACATGAGGGCTGACTTTGCACAGTACAGGCCGTCCCCAACTTATAAACCTGACTGAGTTATGAATTTCCTCAGATACGAACGGAGCGCAGTTCTACTTCCGGTTCAATCACAGAGGTAGCTCATGTGTATTGTACGAAAAATAGACACAATATTTACAATTATTTAGTAAGTAAGTAAATGTATAAAATGTCCGGTATATTGTATGAGCGTGTGTGTGTGTGCGGGAGAAGTTAGTCGGCCTCACCGGTTTCAATGAATCAGTCCGGGAGCACGATGATATAAAATGTCTGTCCTGTAAAGCTGTCCTGATGGTGAATAATCCTCATTTTGGAAAATTCTCAACAAAGCAGAGTTCACAGTCCAATACAGTGGAAAACAGCTCTGAGACAAAATGGTGTCCGGAACTCCCCTTATGATTTAAAGGCGCAGAGACAACAATGTTGTATTTCACTGTGAGATTCATTTCCTTAAGCGCGGTTATGGTTTTTGCCCACATGATGGCAGTGTGGGGAAAGGAGACAGAGGTTTAGTCGAGTGGATCGGTATGATTTTCATTGTGTGTTCGTGTTAAAGACTCACTTTGTCAGATTTAAGAACAAATCTGACTTTCGAACGTTCTCCCGGAACAGAACTCGTTCGTAAGTTAGGGATTACCTGTAATGAAAATCAAGATACAGTGAAACCTTGGATTGCGAGCATAATTAGTTCCCGGAAGTGAGCTTGTATATGAAAACACTCATATATCAAAGTGAATTTCCCCATTAGAAATAATTGAACTCAGATGATTCGTTCCACAACCCAAAACATTTATATAAAAATAATTAATACAAAATATAAAGTAAAAATGAAAACAAATTAACCTGCACTTTACCTTTGAAGAAAATTTTTTCTGGTGTTAGACGAGAGAGAGGAGCAGGGGGGCTACCGTGTAGGATGACTTTCAAACGACAGTAGTAAACAGTACACGTGCACACGGATGTTGACTAGATGAGTGACGCATGCGCACTGAGGCTGATCATGGGAGACGATTACCCACAATCCCACAGCACAAGAGACAGAAGAACCATCAGCTTAGTTGTGATCACGTGACAAAGCGCATGCGCACTACAGTACTCGTATATCAAGACCTCGCTCTGGTGTCGAGTTTAAAATGTATTAAAAATTTTTGCTCATCAGAACCAGTTACTCGCAATCCAACGTTTTACAGTAATGAGAGTAATTTATTTTATGCAATATTTACTTCACTTACGAAGTGCTTTATTCTTAAAAAGAAAAAACTGCTAGATTCGGCTGGACTTAGAGTCAGAAAGACGTCTGCAGTACTCTGGGGTCATTTGCTCAATCCATGCCTGCTTGATCGCTTCCTGAAGATTAAGTACAGAAATTCACACTTCACTTCCCTAGTTTTAGACATACATTCATTCATTCATTCATTCATTTATTTATTCATAATTGGACTCCCTGGCTCCAGCAAGTAAAAGTCCTGCCACATACAATATTCGTTACATCTCTTAACTAAACCAGCTGATTCTAATTATCACAACTCCTCAGGAAGAGGCTAATTAGTGACATCACCTGTTTTGTGAACTATAACACATGCCTTATGTTAATCTTAACACTTTCGGCCACCGATGTACCCAAGATTCACAGAGTGTCTAAACACTAACAATGCAAAATGATGAATAAAGTATAGACCAGGCTGCAGTGCATCATACTCAATCACACCACAGAGGAGTGGATTATTTCCCTATAACACGCTAATACCTGACGCTAAAACAACCCGAATGGGTAACCCTTTAATTTTAGACTAACAGCGGTGGAAAGAGCACATGAAAGAACAGTTTTTTTAAGCAGATTTTATAAGTTACATATTTAAAAAAGGAAAAAGAAACTTCAATGAGAGTTGGGGAAAAAAACAGAATAAACTTAGAGAAGACTGTCAGATATGCTTCCCCCCCCTTTACTATTGTGACCTCATATAAGAAGAGCCCCTCCTTCAGCCTTTAGCTCTGCTGGTCTGTGGAGGGGCGTGGCTCGACAGTAGCTCATTTTATACAGACATTAAAACTTTGCATTTGAACAAGGAATGAAATAAACATATAGACATGGCATTATCGTTACTTACAGAGGTTTTTCAGCTGTAATCGTAACACACACACTTTAACAGAGCTTTGAGACCGTGTTATAGAAATGTGTATAAAATACGGCACCTTGTAAGCGAAGCACACGCATAGCGATAACGAAGGTATCGGGTCGTCCCTGCTGCATTGTCACTCATCCCATTAGTCGTGTTTTCTTTATCCGTCTTAAATGGAGCTCCAGCGTTAGAGATAAAAGCAGCTCAGTTGGAGTGTGTCTGAGTAAACGCCTCTCTGTGTGTGTGTGTGTGTGTGTGTGTGTGTGTGTGTGTGTGCGGCAATGGCTCAGTTGCAGGTAGGAAACGCGCAGGAGGACGTCACTGAGGAGTGATGCCTGTAGAGAGCGGAAACAGCGCAGTCGCCCGTCAAGCCAAGCAGAAGCGCAAGTCTCACAGCCTCTCCATCCGGAGGACCAACAGCACCGAGCAGGAGCGGCCTTCCATCCACAGGGACATGCTGGAGGCTCAGGTCAGAACCGCTTCCTCTTCCTGTTTTTTTTAATTTTTTTTTACGCAAAATTTCCTTGTTTTACAAATTTATCCCGCTTTTTTTCTTTCTTTTTTCCCCCGTCTTCTGTCTCTCCCATTCATTTGCTTATATTTACATTACAATCTCTGTGTGTGAGAGAGAGAGAGAGAGAGTGAATGTCAGACATATAAGAAGTCATTAGACACTTTTGCTTCATTTTGTAAAATAATTATACACTGTAATTTTTTTATTTTTTTTTTAAATGCACGTGTCCTTACCCCTTCACCTTTTTTGTCCTCATCACCCGGCTTCTCCAGCTCCGACCACGACACCGTACTCCTTCTGTACATGTCACATACCTCCATACAGCAAGGACACTCGGATCCTTTCCGCCTCGTGTCTTTTCTTTTGTTTATTCAAGAGCCAGCCGTCGAAAGTCGAAGAGAGACCAGGAAAAGACACGCCCGTGCATAAAAGACCGATATTTACAAGCTCCATTAATGCAAGAGCTCAGATATCAGAGCTGCTGTTTTGTCCACGAGATGTTCCTCGATCGATCGGGAACGTAGCCACGAAATTCCTTTCTGTCATAAACCGTTATCGGAGGACCTTCCTTACACAAACACGGCCGCTTTCGGTGACACATTAACACAGCGTCGGGTAAAACTGTAATCTTATTTAACTCGTTCAAGGATTTCAGGAAATCAGCTTTACCAAAAAAAACAAACAAACAAAAAAAAAAAAAATCATTTGAAATGGCAAGATAAATACAGTTGTTACAGAAGCATCCTACAGTGTGTGTTTCAAGCAGCGTTCGAGTCAAACCGGGTCTTTTGATTGCCTTTATTTCTCTATATAATCTCCTGCTACACTAATGCACTTATCCCAGTGTTTCTTTCACAAGTGCTTGGATAGAAAGTTTTCTCAGACATTGGTCGGACTGACTGCTTCACATCTGAAACGCTGGCCTCCCAGGAACTTCTTTAACGGCCCAAACATGTGAAAAGTATCCATAATCTGCAAGTGGTGTTGGTGCATGATTGTTTGTACAGTTCCCACAGACAGATGCATCTGTTCCTCAAGTTGGTGGCAAGTTCTCTGTGTTTTTTACGGACTTCTTTAAAATGTTTGCATCGTCCAGATGTCTTACTCCGGCTCAGAGTCTCATCACCGTACTGCGCTTACAGTCTTCTGTAAATATCAATCGTTTTTTACGCCTTCATTCACAAATGTCCTGGTTTGCCTCGAACGCCCCTTCAACGGCAACATGCCGTTCATTACCTGCATTCCTCACCCAATCAGCCTGCAGTTTTCATGCACGACAATGCCCCCCTATCACACAGCAAAACAGGTAAAGCAGTTCCTTGAAGCCAAAAAAAAAACATTGAAATAATAAAATGGCCGGCCCAGAGTCTCCTGATATAAACCCAATAAAAAAAAAAAAAACTGGGGAAAAATCCCTGGCAACAAAGTTATGGCCAAGAAAACCTAGTGTTCATAATTTAATTCAATTCCAAAAAACCTCATTTATCCCTACAAGGCAATTTAAGGCACGCAGGGTATTTAAAATAAAAAACAAAAACAAAATCAGTGCAAATAACAAATTAAACATTTTAATAATAAAGGCTTTGACACAAGTCGGGTTTCATTATTGCATACGTCCATTATGACATCATACATATCATATCACCGATCATGATCATATATTCAGTGGTTTATGTAGCAACAACGAAATCCGTTTCAATATTTCCGATCTGTCGGCTGCTCCCGTTAGCGGTCTCCACATCACGCCATCCAATATGTTATGATTTTTCGTACCTGGTGTGTCCCTCGTGATTTAAAAAAAAAAAAAAAAAAATTATTCTTTTAAATTCTGGCTAAAGGTAGCATCTTTATTTATGAGATTGCACAGCCTTGGAGATTGCGAATGGAGTGTGTGTTTTCAACTCGCTGCCGCTCCGCATGCTGCTCCACTGTTTCAACAGATATATTATCACCTCACAGTATGGAGGAAAGTTGATGATGAGCCGCCTACTGCCGATCTGTGCCCGGTGCCACCCACCCAAGCACACAAACAGAAAGAATTTCTGTTATCATATATAAACATTAATCATCTGTTAACCACGGGTGTAATGGTACGTGTGCTTGTATTCGTGTTCAGTTCAGTTCAGTGTGTGTTGTGTGTAGCTTTAATGCTAGTTAAATATGCTGGGGGATTCTCTCCTTTAACTCCAGGTAATTCAGATTAAAGGAGCAGACGGAGCGACTCCGAGGACTGACCTTGTAGGAAAATATTGAAGTATCACTTCAGAGATATGGAATTTCTACAGGTTTGAAAAGTCTCATGAACAAGCTCTAAACTATTTACACACGGGCGAGAATCATCCTGTGTGGTAGAAGTGAGTTCTTTACTAAGTTTGTTTCGAATTGTAACAGTATGAAAAAGAAAATAATATAAAATTGGGATATTTATACAACAGATCGAATCAGCACTTAGATATCGTGATAATATCGTGTAGTGGGATTCCTGGTGATTCCCGTCCCTCCTAGTTATCTCAAAGTAGGTTTTTAAAACCCGAGGTATGAACTGAGACGTGACTTTTGCACAACGTTACACGTCTACTATTGAGACACCATTTGTGATTTCGCAGTTTAAGGTCACACAAAAATGTTCCGTAGTTAAAGCCCAGAGTATTTTAGACATTATTTGTTTTGCTGGTTTATTATTATTAAAAAAAAAATTACATATAGAAATCAGGATTGTGCAGTGTAGGGTGACATTATTTTTTTTCAGCTCTAAATAAATAGGCAATATGATGAACTGAATATTAGTTATTTTTAACCGACTCCTCAACCATGACTAAGCAAAATTTTTTAAAATGGGTCACACAGGCAAAGAAATAGCTCTGATACACATGATCACATGTTTTTCTGTTGTTGTTTTTTTTCCTCAGTTATTTTTAATGCTAAAAAACTCATAATAATATGCTCATTTTGAGAGTTATACATGTTTGCGATGTCCTTCCCATATTCTGGAAGTGGTAAAATTTACCCATTATACAAGTAATGATAACTTTTGTTCCACCTGACAGAACTAAAGCATGGCTTCCATAAAAGCACATGTTTATTTTTTATCGTCATTGACCTATGATCTATGCCGCTTGAGTTTTAAGGGTTAAATGTAAAGAAGTGATTTTTAAGGAATACAATTTAGGTTCTACTGAGTAGGTTTTAATAGTGAGAAGTGTAAGATATAACACGAGAGAGAGTAATGGAAGAGGAAGAAAGTGAAAGCAAGGCAGGGAGACACAAAAAAAAAGGAAAGAGACTCTATAAAGTAAGACTAAGGAAGGGTCTTAGTCTTCTATCTGTAGATAGATATGTCTATCTATCTGCCTGTCTGTCTGTCCGTCCATCCATCCTGGTAATCTTTTAGCGATTTTTTTTTTGTACTTTACTCTCTAATCTAAAATAATCGTTGTCATTCTCCAAATAGACAATAAAATGTCAAATCTTCACCTCTTCCTGTTCTTCTTGTTCACTTGTTTTGGATTTTTTTATTTCCTGCCGAGTTTTATAGAGACGTCTGAGTGTTTACCAGGTTTATGCCGTTGCATATCAGAGCTTTTTCCGGTCCAGGAGCTCATCAAATTTTAATAAACGCTGCATGTTTGCTCCTGATTATTCCATTCAGTAGCTCTTTGTGCTCCCTGCTGACCCGCTGGTGATTGACGGGTCTCTCTGTGAGCGCTGCGTGTGCATTATGATACTCCATCTCTCAGTACTGCCATTATGGCTAGTGACCGTGAAGGCCTCTCGTTTTTAGGATTGACTGACTTCAGGACAATAAAAGGCTGAGGGGGGTGTTTGCTAGTTCGCTTTATTTTATTTATTTATTTTAACCTTACTTTTTAACCAGTTCAGTGATGAGGGAAGGAGGAAGTGCACTCGTTTATGCGCTTTGCCTTGTGGAGAGTTTATCTGGATATCGTTTTCTGTGTTAAGGATGGAGGTAAAGAAGGTTATTTGCAGGGAAGAGACGGCTGTGGAGGTCAGTCTTCTAAGTCAGAATTACTACTCTTACAGATAAATGAAGCGTACCATGGATAAATATATAGTTCTGGGGAAAAAGAAAATAGGAGACCATTGCAGAATAATCAGTTTCTTATTATTATTATTTTTTTTTTACAGGGGCATGTGTTGGTGAGATGAACAGTTTTGTTAAATTTTTTTGTGAACTGCTGACACTATTTTTCCTGAATTCAAAATATAACTATTGTTATTTCGAGTGTATATTTAAAGAAAATGACATCACAACACATCAAAAATATATAGAAAAAGAAAAAGTATTTCTAGAGCTGTAATAAGTCAAATAAAACAAAATGCAAATAATTTGCAAGCAAATTGTGTTAATGCTCTGGTTAAATAACATTAAGAAATTACAGCTTTCATGCGTTTTGACTCTCCACCAGTTTTTCAACATTGCTGTTGGGTAACTTTTTACCACCTTTTTTTTTTTTTTTTTTTGCAAAAATGCGAACAGCTCAGCTTTGCTTGATGGAGTAAATTGCTATAATGTCTTATTTTTTTTCCAGTGCTGTATATGTATTGTCCACTGTTGAGTTCTGATTGTGATTGGTTAGAAGGGGTTGATGCATTTTTTTCAATAATTGTAGCTCTGATAGAAGTTTTAGTTCTAATTCAAATCACGGGGTTATAAATAATCATGTTTTATTTTGACCAACTATACAAACATAGGCGAGGAAAAATACAGATTCATAAGATCACATGTTTGTATGGTTGTTTTAGGTTGTTTCTGGGACTACATAATGATGAATAATGCAGCAAGTTCCCGACTTACAAACATTCGAGTTACGAATTTCCAGAGATAAAAACAGACCGCGGTTCTATGAACATTCGTAGATGTGAACAAATAACGGTCGCTCACGTGTATTGTGCAAAAAATAGACATTGCAGTGCAGCAGATACCAATATTTACTATTATATACAATATTATCAGTGTGTAAGTGAATGTATAAAATGTCTAAAGTCCAGTATGTTGTATGTGTGTGTCGGGGTGCGGGAGAAATGAGTCGGCCTCAACGGTTTCAATGAATCAGTCCGGGAGCACGATGATAGAAAATGTCTGTCCTGTAAAGCTGTCCTGATGGTGAATAATCCTAATTTCGAAAAATCCTCAACAAAACAGAGTTCACAGTCCAATACAGTGAAAAACAGACTGAGACAAAATGGCGTCCGGGATTCCCCTTGCAAATTAAAGGCGCAGAGAAAACACAGTTAAATTTGACATGCGTGAGATTCATTTCCTTAAGCGTGAGTACGGTTTTTGGCTACATGATGTGGCAGGAAAAGGGACAGAGATTTAGTCAAGTGGATTGGTATGCTTTACATGGTATATTTGTGTCAAAGGCGTATAAGACTTAAGGACAAATGCGACTTACGAACGTGCTCCTGGGACTCTTTTGTAAGCTGGATTTGTTTGCAAGTTGGGGTCTGCCTGCCTTTATTTATTATTCTGGACGGTTGCCCCTGGTGTCTGTATGGATTAAAAGCTAGTTACCAAAGAAAAACCTCTGCAGGTGTGCTTGTGTTGTTTACATTTTATAAACACTTTATCAGTGTTCAGCTGGTAAAGACACCACCATATATAAACTACGTGCCTTCTGTTGTGTCTTTTGGTTCAATGTTGGAAATGCCAGCATGAACACTAAACAAACCAGGACTTTATACCAACAAACCAAAACAAATGTATCATTTTATGCTTTGGTCTAAACCAAGAGAACCGAGCTACAAGTGTGAACACACCCCTATTCTTTTTACGACAGCTGGCATCCGCTGCATTTACTGCCTCTAAATACAGCGCTCTAACGATGGAAGAATAAAACGAGGTCGGCAAATATATTTAGGCGGACTGCCAAAGTATACTCTGTGTGTGGAGAAACACTGCAGTCTTCAGTGTCACTGTTTGTAACACATGGAAGTCTTCAGGATGATCTTTTCATATTATTACATTAAACAGAAACAAAAAGAGTTGACGATGAACCAAGCGATAACAGGATGTAACTTGTTTCATGGATGTTCCACGTCAATAAAATTAACCATAGACGGATAAAAAAAGTACGAGATGGCATTTATAAATTTTGTAACTCCACTTCATCACATCATCCTGATTATCCATCGATTATTTTTTCCTCACAATACACACCGTCATTCTTCACATTAGAGTCTGATTTTGAAATCCACGTATTTTTGACATCTCTCTTTCTCTTTCTTTCTGCTTGTGTGTTCTGTTCTCCTCATGTAGGATTCCAAGCTGCCGATGGCGCTCAGGAGCACCTTACTCGACCTGTTCGGACAGATCGAACGAGAGTTTGAGAACCTCTACCTTGAGAATATTGAATGTGAGTAGACCAAAACCTGTGAGGCAGTATACACCGGTGAGAGAGAGGTGGAGAGGTTTGCTGGAAAACTAGGATGCGGTGACATGGACGAGATCCTGTGCTGGAAAGCTGATAATAAAGGAAGTGGAACATCCATCAAGTCATTTATACAAGATGCAAGGATAGGACATTCAAAAGTTTTTTAACACACATTTTACAGATATTATTTGACTGTAATTCTTTTACTCCTTTGAGGAACTTGTTTTATTCTGTTGAAAAAGGTTTTAAAGCAAGTAAATCCAAATTTAGTTTTAAAGTTCTGAGAAAAAAAAAATTAATCTTAAACATCTTAAATCATCTATAGTTTTAATTTTGAACGCCTAAAACTGATTCTCGCCATGAACATAGCCATAGAAGCTGGCATGGCGTTAAAAAGGAAAGCAGAAGTGAAACATGCTAACCAAGATAGTGTTAAAAACTATTTGCCCCATCCTGATTTCTTATTCTTTTGCATGTTTGTCACACTTAAATGTTTCTGCTCATCAAAAACCGTTAACTATTA
>JAOVVA010000048.1:7779902-7795670 GCA_028565275.1 Leiocassis micropogon
GTGTGTGTGTGTGTGTGTGTGTGTGTGTGTGTGTGTGAGAGAGAGAGAGAGAGAGAGAGAGAGAGAGAGAGAGAGAATCACGGTGATGGAGTGGAGTAGCGCTGTCAGCAGGAGTTCATGCTCGACTGCTCAGGGACCACAAGATGAATGAGTCTCACCCTGAACCCCACATCAGGACCCCACACACACATACACACACATACACACACACACACACACACACCTCTCTCTTCTGTTCTGTTCTCTTCTTGTCTTTTCTCATTCCTTCCTCTCATCTATTCTTTCTTCTCTTCCTCTTCTCCCTCCTGTTGTTTTTTAACGTTTCTTATTTTCTCTTGTTTTCTTCTCCCATCTATTCTTTCTCCCTTTTCTCTCATCCTTTTTGCCCAACTCTCATTTATTTCTCTGCCATCTCTTCTCTTTTCTTTCTCCTGATTAGTGCTTCTTTTCTTCTGTTGTTTTCTCCTCTTTTTTCTCACATTTTCTTTTTCTCTTTCTCTCACCTGTTGTTTCTTTTCTCCCTCTTCTGTCCTCTATTGTTTTTTTTCTTTTCTTTTTCCTCTTTCTCTTATCTTTTCTTTGTTGTATTTGTTTCTTATCACCTGTAATATTTCTGTGTATAGTGTTTGGAGCGTTTTTACTGGAGCGTTTATAGCATTTGGAGCGATTTATCTGTTCGGAGCGATTATAGAGTTTATAGTGTTCGGAGCAATTTTATTGTGTGCAGCGTTTGGAGCGTCATAGTGTTTGGGACTTGGGAGTGTTTGGAGCATTTTGATTTGTTTGAAGCATTTTAAGTGTCTGTAGTGTTTGAAGCAGACAGGAAGTGACATCACTCTCTATACACTTTCCCTGTGTGTCTTACTGTAGAAAAGTTTAGGATTTTCCTTATTTTTTACTCCCGTGTCAGTCGACATATGCCAGTCTCACTTGATCAGCTCTGCGCCTCTGGAGCCTTGATGAGATCAGCACTACGGCAGATGGGCCTTCTGTGGCGACACTCGCGAAACTCCCAGCTCTCTGTTTAGTGTAAAAAGCTGGAAGAGTCATCCTCTGTGTGTGTGTGTGTGTGTGTGTGTGTGTGTGTGTGTGTGTGTGTGTGTGTGTGTGTGTGTGTGCTGTCACAGATCATATATACACTTACCAAAAGGGAAAAAACAGCTAGAGAACTCATTCAGGACAAGAGTTGTGTGTGTGTGTGTATTTCATGCTCAGATGTAATTATGGGTAATGAAGTCTGACACAGTGTGGTGGCTTTCCAAAGGACAGCAGCAGGCTGAGCACCGGGCACGTATCACCTCCTAATTGTGTGATATTAGCGCACGACTAACGAGTAGCACAAATGAGAAGTGGCAGAAGCCTCGCTGTACTCAGTGTGTCTGCTCCCTCAGAGCCTGGAGACCTCTCACCCCGGCACGGCCGTCTGACTCACTAGTCTCTCTCTGTCTCTGTCACTCTCACTCTCTCTCTCTCTCTCTCACACACACAGACGTGCACGCAGAAATAAAGAGATGTGAAGTTCTAAAGATCTGATTAGCTCTAACTGAAAAAATATATATATAATTGAAGATTTAAATAAGCAAATAGTTAAGAGCCTTTGATTGGATAATTACTGCAGTGATTAATATAATTCAACTAGCAACAAGTTTTTTTTTTTTCAACCCTAATTGATGCAGTGAGTAGCATCAGTTACTGCAGAGGTCATGTTAAACTTAACCCGGTGTATCTCTTTATTATCTGTCTATTCCTGTTGCGACTCCGTCCCTTCCCCACGCCCCATGCTCATACACTTTCCCCTCCTCAATACCCCCACCCCCACCCCCCGATCAGTCTCGACCTTGCTCGCGCAGCAGCGGCTCCCAGGGGACACGGAACATTTACCAAAAATACCGTCAGCGCTCTAATAGGGTTTTAATCAAGCTTTTAATCTATTACCCCGACCTCCTCGTCGTCCCGCCCCTCCCCTCCACCCGCACGCTCCCGTGGCGCCGCGAGATGTCAGAAAGAGGTTCCACGCTTCGCTTTCGTCGTGAGCCGCTCCGGAACGAGCCAGGAGCAGCCATTAGCACCAGCGGAGCCCGGGCCTGGGTCGCTTAATGCGGCAGAATTTAGCCCTAATTAAACCTTGATATCATGTCAATTCAAATTAGCCAGGCTAGCAGCTACTGGAGCGACTAGCCCGGACTGTGCTAATTTAAATCAGGAAGCAGAACAGGGGGATGAAGTTGAAACCTGCCCGCACACACACCACACAAATGCACACTCACACACACACACACTTTCTCTCTTTCTTTCTCTCTCTCTCTTTCTCTATACTTTCGTAATTCTGCCAACTCAACCAGGAGGGAGGTGGGAAGATGAGAGGAGGCAGAATGTTAGCGGAGAGTGACACAGGAGATTAGAAATATTCGGTCCATTAAATTAGTGTGCCGACCTCTTTGAGTGTGTGTGTGTGTGTGTGTGTGTGTGTTTGGAAGAAGCAGCACTGGGTTTATCCTGAATTTACAATCCACTATGAACTTTTGCCTTCTCTCTAAGTGACCTCTAAATGAACATCCATATCGCTGCCACTGATTTTTTACGATGGTTAAGGGAAAGGTCAAGGGTCACGAGGTGTACTCAGCTTCCGAACGTTCCCTGATTGACAAAAACGTTAGTATTATTTATTTTCAAAAACCAAAAGAGCAGCGTGAATCAGTCATAGGAAAGTGTGGGTGCGCCAATATTATTGTACCCCAAAACTATTATTTTTAGTCATACCAGACTGTTACCGTACCAAACTAAAAAAAACTAATCGTCACTCTCGTTGTTGCGTGTCTGTGTGTGCGTTGCAGCACGGTGACATCGGCTGTGTTCACAGTGGGAGACAACGTGGTGTCCGGCAGCGACGATCGCACCGTCAAGGTGTGGGACCTGAAGAACATGCGGTCGCCCATAGCAACCATCCGCACTGATTCGGCAGTGAACAGGTAACCGTGACGCTGTGACGCAGACGAAGTAACTTACTGTATGGACAGAAACACCTTAGAATCCCTCACTCAGGTTCGGTGGTTGTATAAAGGTTGTGTAACTTTCTCTTCTGTGTACATGTGTGTGTGTGTGTGTGTGTGTGTGTGTGTGTGTGTGTGTGTGTGTTTGTGTGTGTATAGGATAAGTGTCTCAGCCAACCAGAGGATCATCGCCCTGCCACACGACAACAGACAGGTCCGGCTGTTCGACATGACCGGGGTTCGACTGGCCCGCCTCCCACGCAGCAACAGACAGGTGTGTGTGTGTGTGTGTGTGTGTGTGTGTGTGTGTAGCATTATTTGGCTTTTTTGAGGTTCATAAATTTTTTTGAGGTGCGTTTATGCAGAATGAAAGTGTGTTCATGTGGCTTCAAGATAATATTGTGCGACATTAATGTGTTTGTGTAGTAGAAATTAGTTGTTTAAGTGGCTTGTTTGTGCCTTTTTGTGTAGCATTAAGGTGCGTTTGTGTAGTATTAACCTGTACTTGTGAGGCGTTGCGGTGCATTTGTGAGGCGTTGTGGTGTGTTTGTGTTGCGTCATGGTGCGTTTGTGAGGCGTCGTGGTGCGTTTGTGAGGCGTTGTGGTGTGCTCATGTGGCGGTAAGGTGTGTTTGTGTGGCGTTGTGCGTTTGTGTTGCGTCGTGTTGCGTTTGTGTGGCGCCGTGGTGCGTTTGTGTGGCGCCGTGGTGCGTTTGTGTGGCGTCGTGTTGCGTTTGTGTGGCGTCGTGGTGCGTTTGTGTGCCGTCGTGGTGCGTTTGTGAGGCATTGTCGTACACTCGTGTAACGTTAAGGCGTGTGCTTGTTTTGCGTGAAGGTGTGTTTGTGTGTAGCCTAACGGTGTGTTTGTTTCCTGTGTGTGACTTTAGAATGTGTTTCTGTAACTTTAATCCTTTTTTGTGTAGCATGTTTTTGTGTAGCATTAGTATGCCTTTGTGTTATCTCACTTTAGATTTTGTTGTCTTCAACTGTGTTTGTGCAGCTTAAATTCTTATTTGTGTACATGTGTGTTTGTGGTGTTTTTTTAGTTGTATTTTGTAGTGGTCTGTGTGTGTTTCTGTGGATTGTGTTAGAGCTTCTCCTTACCTCTGTGTGTGTGTGTGTGTGTGTGTGTGTGTGTGTGTGTGTGTGTGTGTGTGTGTGTGTGTGCAGGGTCACCGGCGCATGGTGTGCTGCTCTGCGTGGAACGAGGAAAACCAGGCGTGTAACCTGTTCACCTGCGGCTTCGATCGACAGGCAATCGGCTGGAACATCAACATTCCTGCTCTGCTGCAGGACAAGTGAACACACACTCTCACACACTTGCACACAAACACACACTCTTCAATCATACTTGCACGGAGCTTGTGCAGTTAAGCACACCGACACACAGCTGGATCCTCAGTAAAGCTCTTGTTATTGGTGTATTGATTTTTTTTTTTTTTCGGATCCTGTATGTGCATACTGTACCTGTGTGTGTGTGTGTGATGAAGATGATGCATCAGTATGAACACACCCACACCGTCAACATGACAATCTCTCATACACACACGCACACACGCACACACACACACACACACACACACACACACACACTTTAACCCAGACTTGTGTCAGTCAGCTCTATCGTCATGTATAATTCCAGAAAAGGAGTGTTAGATATTTTCCCACCTCTTGTCAGGTGGACGATAGGGCAGTATGCTTACTGCGTGTCGTTACACAACAGCATGATACACTTCCCACAAATGACACTTGAGTGCTACAAGAGGATTAATATAAAATAAAAAGAAATTATCAAAACCAGTGCTACAGAGCTGAGGTACATCTGCCTAGCAACAAGAATCTGATTGGCTTTCAGCCTTCTACAGCATTATCGTTATCCCCTTTTTTTTTCCCCCTCCTTCCAAACTGAAGAATAAAACATAACGGTGTGCTGTTAGAGGAAATAATCTACAATGGCAGTATAGTGCTATTTTTTATTTCTCTTGTACCTCAGAGCTTGGCCAGAGATCGCACTGGTTCATTTAGTGATGTGATTTTTATCTGTTTAAAGTGACAGCAGATACACTCAGTTAAATTTCATTTATCAATCTTTGATTATATACATCTTCAGTGAAAACCCCTGTAAGTGAGCGTTTGCTATAGCAATGCTAACGAAGAGTAAGCGCATTAATATTAACATTAATTTGAGTCAAAAACGATCCTCACTCTGGTTATATCTGTCTGTCTTATTAACGCTTTCCGGTCAGGGCTCCTGTCTCCCCAGTCACTGCTGTGCAGGTGTGAACGTCTTACATCAGTTCATTTGTAACTGCAGTCCGAGCAAAAAAAAAAAAAATCAGGTGATTTCCATGAAAGAAGAGCAGCGTGCAGTCATTCGGTTTTTTGTGGTCTGACGGTGTACCTGGTGCCGAAACAACTCATCGAAGAGCATAAAAAGAATCATTTAGATATTAGATATATTTATAACAAAATTTGGAGCGATGCTCTAAGGAAGATGAACGTTTATTACATAGAATCGTTACCGGTGACGAGACACAGACACGAGCCTGAGAGTAAAGGGCAGAGTATTGAACGGAAACATCCTTAATCGCCGACCGACAAAAAGTTCAAAAGTCAGCTGGAAAATTCATCAACGCTTAAAGTTTTCTGAGATTCTCAAGATCCAGTATTGGAACATCATCAGGAAAAAGGTTCAAAAATCAGCAGTGCTCGTTTAATTGAGACACTTATTGAAGAGCTGAAGTCTAAACTTCGGATTAAACGCAGAGGACTGATATCCGAGGACGTCGTGATCTCACATGACGATGCACGTCCTCATACTGTACTTCTGCCCACATTGTTGATACTCACACATCCTCCCTATAGTCCTGATCTCGCTCCATCAGACTTTCACCTGTTTGGTCCCCTAAAGACAAAGGGGCCCTACCAAGACCAAGATTCATTTCTGATGAAGAACTGAACTCGAAAAATTATCTATTTGTCTTTTCAAAAAGTTAATTAAACCGAATTCTACAGCCAGAGTGCGGATAATTTTCGACTCACCCCTCGTATTAGTATTGATATACAGTAAAGCTGTGATTTGAGCTGTATATGCGGTTATAAAGAATGAATCGGATTTTAAGCATTACAGCACTCGTACTTTTGATTTATTGTTCTTTAGTTTGTTTGATTAGATTTTTTGCCGTATCATCCTCACTTTTTTTTTTTTTTTTTTTTTGCCATATTCACAAGCTTTCATCATCAGTCCTAAAAGGAAATTTCTAGAAATTTCTCTCGACCCTCCTTTTTCCCCTCTCAAAAAATTTAAGGAAATCCAAAATATACATGTTATTTATATTCTCAAGATCCAGATTCTTTTATTGCGTTCTTTTTCTTGTGTCTATTCTCTCTGGCATTACACAAACCCAGGAGGAGGGAATACACGCTGCACCCTAACATGCTAAGCGGCTTTGTTTCACGCTCTTGTGCTTCGGCATCTTTCTTCAGATGTACAGATGAGATTATTTTATTGCGTTCTTTGTGTTGTATAGAATATAGCGTTAAAATAGTGATGAACAGTTACTCCATGTGTGTGAAAAGGACAGACGGCGCCGGCTCGCACCGCACACGCACACACTTTCCGCTGGAGAGCGGTATCGCTTTAATCGGTCTGCATGAAAACTTTTGCTGTCTGTCAGATCTTCAAAAAATAAAAAAATAAATAAATTAATTAAAGTCACCGTTGTGATCGCTGTGTAATTAGATTTTGTTTTTGTTTCCGGAGTTTAAACCTGTTACAATGTGAACGTGTTTTGATGGCGGCGTTTTCTGAATAGTGTTACATAATGTACGTGACATCACATCACCACACATCCAACATACTGAGGATCATATCGCTCTGTACGACGAGAACTGTGATCAGAGAATAGATTATTGATATCAGACTAGACGTCCTGTGGTTAGACCCCCCCCCCCCCCTTCTTTCTTTCACACACACACACACACACTTGTAAAGATGTTCTTTGGGCTTGTGAGTGTTTTCATGAATTCACAGGAATCTGGTTTAGCTGAGATGCTGGAGCAGTGATGGGTGAAGCTGGAGATAATGTGCTGGATTTAAACTCCTTTGTATCACATGACCACATGCTGTACCACATGACCACACAATTTAAATAAACGTTCCTGTCACTAAATCATTACTGACTTATATCTCTGTTTCTCTAAACTCTTTACCACTGAATTGGTCTCTAGTAATTAATCTACTTGAGGGGTAAGAGGAACTATAACGTTGATTAGTTTCCTTTAACATTTAGTCGAAGGATCCTTATGGGGATTTTTTTGCTTATGTATTAAACAATAGTAATAAAGAGTTGCGTGTTTGTATATGGTGTTGCAGGTTTCTTGATTAAGAAAACTTTCTCTTTAGTAGTTTCACAGATTTTAACCAAAAGTACAAGACTAGTTTCATTATTTTAAAAGATCTTAAAACAGAGAGAAAATCCTTTTCCTTATAATCACCTGACATTAGTATTTTATGCACTGAAAATTTAACCTGTAAATGTTTGCAGGTAGAACTTTCAAACAAGTAAGATAGATACAGCGCCCTCCACAATTATTGGCACCCTTGGTTAAGATGTGTTCTTGGGCTTCTAATATGTTTTTATTTTTTGCAGAAGAATAATCTAACACTGAAAATTGTAGAAAACCTTTCACTCAAGTGAAAAAAATTATTGGCACCCCTAACAATACATGTAAATAAATGTAATTCAAGCAATTTTTTTGTCATTATTAGGGGTGCCAATAATTGTGGAACAAGTGATTTTATAAAAAAAAAAAAAAAAACTTTTGTCAGTTATTTATTTTTTTTGCATTTTGTTTTATTCAGTTGTGTTAAAGGTTAGATTTTTCTACAATTTTCAGTTTAAGATTATGCTTCTGTAATAAAAAAAATATTTATTAAAAGTCTAAGAACACATGATAGATAGATAGATAGATAGATAGATAGATAGATATACTATTTCATCATAATTAGAATTTTACCCACTGAAAAATCGACCTGTAAATATCTTGGGGGAGAGGGAAAACTTGTTTACTGAAAAACTATAATATCCGCTTATACATGCTGAAATATTTCCTCTGAACGCTGGGGTACATTCAGTGGGTGTTGATATGAATATTCATACGAATAACTCGACTCCAAATCCTGTAAACACGCAAAAACACATCAACTTTTAGAGAAAACGTTTTTTATGCTGTTTTTATTCACATAAACATTCACTTTTAAGGTACAACTGAAGTGCAATGTACAGATCTTAGCAGCATAATAATTGCAGATTTAAATATACATCTTATTCAGACACCTCAAGTGTTTTTTCTTTTTTTTTTTTTTAAACCTTATTGTTTTTACAAAGTTTACAAAATGTACAGAGAAAATTACAATATTGCCGTTCGGTCATGCCTACTACTGACTTCCGTAATTTTTATTTTTTTTTATGTTGAGATTCTTCACAAATCAGTGTAACCTCTGGAGGGGAATAAATAGCAAAAAAAAAAAAAAAAAAACGGAAATCACAAACATTTCACAACCATTTTGGAGGAAATTAGTGATTAGCGAGTATAATAAAGGAGTGTAGATAAAGCAGGGATGATGTGCCGAGGTGCATCCCCCCCCTTTGCATCGATTGACGCGGCTGCTACGTGGATTAGCACGAGGTTTATAAGACCGGGGAAGACCGTGATGGAGGACGACATTCTCCATCCTAATCTACTGCATCAGTCTATTACATATCAGTCTACAGTTAGTCACAGATTGAGGGAAAAAACACCGAAACAAGGGGCGAAGAGGAATGATTCATGCACTGCTCAGAGATCATTTACAAATCCAGGGCAGAGGATCGAGTGAACATTTGTGCCATCACCACTAGGTGTCGCTCTTTCAATGCTGCTTTATACACCGAATCATTAGTGAAGGATAAACGCTAACACGCATGACCAAAAGACAAGAAACCTTTTAAAACAGGCTTTAGTTAATTATCAGACTGCTATTCGGAAAACTTCGTCTCACTCCAGAGGACAAAAGTAGAACAAATGAGAGAGATCTGTGTTCGGCTGTCGAATAAAAACACAATCATGTTTCAGGCTTTTTTTTTTTTTTACTTATTTCCATAATAATATCTAATCCCACACACTGAATTTGAGTAACAGGTGACCTTATGAACAAATCAGCTAATATGTAAACAGAAGCCTTTAAAAAAAAAAAAAAGTATATTCAGAAATGATATTACAGACAAAATGGTTTACAAAAAAGCAAAGAAAATGGAAATAAAATATTTGTAAAAAAATTTTGCACACATATTACTGTGGTTTAAACTTTGATGATACAATTATAATGTAACTCGTTAATTTAAATAAAAACTTTTAATTTTCAGAAATTTTTTCAGAAACATTAAAATTTAAATTAATTTAAAAAAATATATAATCTAATATAAAATTACCTACTGTGTTCGAGGGTTTTTTGTTTTTCGTTTATTTACCACCTAAATTGATTTATTTAATATTTTTTTTGTTTGAGGATTTTGTTCTAAATAATAATTTCACTATTCTTTTTTTTAGCTTACCTTTTGAATATATGTTACAATAGATTTAACAGTTTTAAATGTATATTTATATATATTTATTTTGTCACCATTCTAGACAATATCAATATTTATTTAGTATCAATAACAATATTTATTAGGTAATATTTTTCCAGATTTCATTTTAATCATTGTTTTTAACATTTTATGTTAGAGTTGTTTTGTTGATTACTCAACACAACTAGTTTAATTCCCATTATTTCATTAATTTAATTTATCTATTTTTTGTTCTCTAGAACTAAGACATTATTTACAAATTTTCTTTAGCTTTTTTCCTTTTAACAATTTCAGATTTACAGTGTTTATATATCTATTCATTTATCTATCTTTATATCTTTTAAAAATTAAGACCAAAATGTTACATTTGCATATCAAATAAAACAGGCTGCTTGTACAGTATCTTAAACAAAAACAAAAAAAAAGAAATTGACATTTCATTACTGCCTAAAAAGGCAGGACACCTGACTTGAATTTTAATGTAAGTTATTATTTTAAATACCAATTTAAGCTTTATTATGTAAATCCACCTTTTACTGTAAAATACAGTTTGTTTGGAAAATGAGTCATATTAATGTCTCTTAATGTTTTTGTTTGCTGTTAACTAGCCTCATGAAGACGCATGTCCGTGTTTAGTTACAGATGTTTAATTTCAAATTAGTCCTAAAGACGAATCCATTTCATTTAGTCTACTTTAGTCCTCTGTGTGTTGCATGATAAACCCGTTGACCTGATGATTAGCTAGTAACACCATCAAAATAATAATAATAATAATAATAATAATAATAATAATAATGCAAGACTTTATAAAACATACTGAATAAAAATGTTAAAAACGTGTCAAAACCCCAGGCTGTAAACACAATGGCTAGAGCTATCAGTCTACGTGCTGTAACGTGGAGCTAAGTTATCATTATCTGTATAGCGCTGTTGTACTTCTTACTTTATGAACAGGTCTTTGACAAACAAAAAAAACACTGGATATTTCACACCAAAGTGAGTTTTTCTCCACAGCGCTCTCTTGTGTCTGATTCATCCCTTTCTCATTTTAACAAGCCTTTAATAAATATACAGTAAAGCAACACAAAAGCAAGGAACCAAAAAAACCAAAAACAAGCACACGTCATGTGTGGCGAGGTATTAAAGCTGCGGGGTGTACCAGCTCGAGCACTCCGTACAGACCCGCCTTGCTTTAATGGCACCATTTATGTTAGCTTGTCACCATTTCCTCCACTCGTCTCTTTATATTCCCTCTGCTGCACACAAAAGGGCATGAATTAACCTGTCGCTGCAATGTCAAACCACCCTCCTGCTCTTTTTTTTTTTTTTCTTCTGGAGGTGAGAGCAAGAGAGCTTGTATGCTTGATGAAGAAAAAATAAGGTAAGGCTTATATAAGTGTGTGTGTGAGATAGAAAAAGAGAGAGAGAGAGTAAAGAGGGGGAGGAGGGGCACATCATTCTGACAGCACCTTTAATTGGACGGTGTGCGAAGAACTCTACAGGGGCCAAGCATCCGGAAACGGGCCAGCGATGACAACATGGCTGCTCTCTTTCACTTTGTCGAAGGTTAACACACAAACACACACTTTTAGTGGAGTGTGACAGTAGAGAAAGGGGACGCTGGAAGGTGAGAATGAAATGTTCTCAAAAACCCTTTTTTTTTTTCTTTTCTTTTTTCACTTTCCTTTTGTCAGGATTTGGGGAAAGCATGTCTTCACGTTCACGTTCTCCTTCTCTCTCTCTCTCGCGGTTTTGTCCGTGTTTGAGTCGTCACGCCATCAGCATGAAGTGCTCTTGCTCTGCTGGTTTCCGCACCCACGTCCCCAAACCGGCTTCCCTCAGCGCTCGCACCCACTGCTCCTTCACGCTCTGATAGGATGCCGCCGCCTGCTTGGCCTCTCCGTACGTCAGCGAGCCAGCGCTTGAACCTGGAGCGCTCGCTACCAGCTGCAGAAGAAGAACAAGAAGGAAAAAAAAGTAGTGTGAGCGAGCAAAACAAAAACGAATGAGCCGGCACAAAGCGGGAACTTCAACAGCTGTGTAATCTCCCCATTTAAATTTCACAAGCAATTGAACATTCTGTGAGCTTTTTGGTGCATTTTCTTTTGTCACACATTTTCTCACACACACACACACACACAGATAGGAGATAGGAGAGGTGCAGCAGATGAAGAAGAGGCACGGAGGAAAGTAAAGTTTCTTGGGAGATTAGCGTGTGTGCTCGTGCGTCTCTCACTGTGCTCGCCGAGCGTTTGCGATGGGAGGCTGCTCAAGTGCTTTTCATGATGATTACCAGCTCTACACTCATTAGACTTTAACTGCCACCATTTGGTAGAGCAGCCGGAGCTCTTCTGTACACTTCCATGATGAGGCCGTGTGCTTTACTTGTTTTCCTTTTTTTTCTTCTTTCTTTTCCTCAAAGTGAAACTCATTACAAACATCCTGACTTGTTTTCTGTAAAAACTCAGACTTCACGCTGTTTCCGCTTAAGCTATGGTTAGAGATCGTAAAAATGCCAAACCTCTAAACTTATGAGAGCTTTAATGCTAATCTCTTTGTGCTTTCTCGGAAAAAAAAACAAAACGCAAAATGTCAGCCCTATCATGATGACATCTACGGGTTTAACACCAGCCAAAAGTCATCAGAAATTCAGCTATGAAGAAGTTTTGTTCTTTCACAGAAAAAAAAAAAACCCTCAGAAGTGGCACAACAGTTTCTGCCCTGTTTCTCTCTCTCTCTCTCTCTCTCTCTCTCTATTACATCAACAATAAAGGAAACCGGAGAGCTCTTCCTTCCGTGTGTTTCACCGCCCCCTTATGCTTCATGACCAGCATTGACCAGCATGACACACACCAAGAGAAGCACACTCTTACCTGTATGACCTCATAAATACAACTGCACATTAAGCTTGCACTGTATTTCATTTAGGATGAGTATTATTTATTTATGCCTTCTTATTATTATTACTAGTGGCTTATAGACTTTATTTATATATATTTTTTACTAGTAACTTTTGCTCAGTTCTCACATTCCTCTGTGTCTACTGATTATATGTGAGATGTACGGTGTGCAATCACATCTAAAACCTGTCTTTGTGTTACTCTCTATTGCTGCTGGATATTTGGAATTTCCCATCCATCCATCCATCCATCCGTCCATCCGTCCATCTATCCATCAATAACCCTACCTGTCTATCTAACTTGCTAGCTAGCTAGTCCTTAAACTCCCCAATAGGTAGCTGTTGTGCGAGGTGGAAGAGCTGCCAGATGGATGGAAACTGACCATAACTTGTGATAAACAGGAACAACAATACAAGAAGCTAAAAATCTGACTGGTACAGTAAGTGTTATTGCATCACAAAATGTAAGCACCAATGAGGTTTCAGTATGCAAATAAAGGCTACAGACACTGGAAAAGAGGTGGGGCTTTGGAGGGGTCCTTTTGCTTTATATATAATCTAGATTTTATGGTTCTTCTAAACATGCTAGAGAAAAAATAGAAAATAGAAAAATAGAATAGAAATTTAACAAAGACGCATTACAAGGTTTTATATATTTGAATTTATTATAGCTTAAGTTTCATTACATTTCATGCAGTCGTAATGCTAATCTCCCTTCCATATTAATGAATTGATTTTTCTTTTTTTTTTTAATCACATATAAATTTTTTTGTGTCTGTCTGTATTTTTTTTTTTTACTTTATTATTTCCTGAAGCTAAACACTTGGACACGAACTGTCCTTGTCAATGTTATTAATGCAACACGGATAAAATAAAAACGACAAACCGTTTTATTTATTCTGAATTTCATGAAGCGTGTGAATGCAGTGTACGGAGTTTTATCTTTATATTAATGAAGGCTGATTGAGAATGTGTGCAGGTTCATTTCATCACAAAATAGAACTAGTACATTTGAATTCAACCTTGATGCCTGCAAAGCCTTCGCTTGTGTGTGTGTGTGTGTGTGTGTGTGTGTGTGGGCGGAGCAGTTCTTACTTTGCGGTAGACTCTGTTCCATCGTGTGAAAAGTGCACGTTTACAGAGTCGTGATGGAGCTCCGCAGTCTCGGCGTTTGCCCGTGGAGGCGTTGATCACCTCCAGCTGCTCGTCTCCTGCAGTCCAGTTCACACTGAAGCACGAAGCCTTGAGCTGCTGCCAACACTCACTGCTGCTCAAACCTATCACACACACACACAAGACAGCAATCATCTCACACAGTGTCAGAAGAAAGTCTAAATACTATCATGTGTAGGAGGTAATGTGTACTTATTACCACAAAGTGGACATTAATATACACAAAAGCATGACTGCATGCACAGTGGATCATGTTTTCAGCTCATGTTT
The DNA here is from genome assembly GCA_028565275.1 of Leiocassis micropogon. Classification (NCBI taxonomy): domain Eukaryota; kingdom Metazoa; phylum Chordata; class Actinopteri; order Siluriformes; family Bagridae; genus Leiocassis; species Leiocassis micropogon. The sequence goes on from JAOVVA010000048.1 coordinate 7,793,845, forward strand.
AGAACAGATTTGCTCCATTAGCGTACTGGATGAGTAGCTAGACTTCATGCAGAAAGAGCATACGTCTCCAACCACGGGGTTGCACCTCATGCAGACGGGATTGCTCGGGAACTTTCCCAATGTTCGTTATGGAGTTCTACGCGAATACTCCACTGACTTTCTAAGCATCTTTAAAACTATTTCATTCATTATGGCTTTAATTTCATTTGGAGGAACAGAAGTTCTCAAACTTCAAAAGAATCTAAATTAAAAATACACAGATAGTTAAAATACAGTACCTACAGTAGACGTTGTTATTTACATAGCGTGGTAGTGTGTTCTGATTTCTTCCACTGTAACAGTTAACAAACAAATAAATAAATGAAGAAGTAAGACAATTCCATGGTGAGGTCTAGAGTATTAAGCTCATTTTCCACATAAAAACAGCAGCACAGTGTCCAATACATTCTCATATACTGTACATCAGAATGCTTGAGGTTTCCCTACTCGGCCCAGGTGGAGTCAAGCTGTGCTCTGTATGAACTGCAGAAATGCAGTACTGGTGATCATTTACTGTATGATAGTTAGACTTCTTCTCAAGGTAAAAATATTCCCTGAATATTAGGAAACATTACAGAACATTATAAAAAATGTAACATTGGAACTACAGCACTAAACAGTAGCATTATAATTCTATTGTATTTTATTACCCATGGATTATTTTAATTAAAGATTTATATAGTTGCTTTAGCTTTACTTTGTAATTTCTGTAATGAATGTGTTTATTTAGTGATTTCTGTGGATGTTTTAGTTTGATTTGGTTATTTATGCAGTTGGTTCAGGTTTATTTAGTGATATTTGTAGCTAATTTAGTTTCATTTATTGATTTCTGTAGCAATAAATTTATGAATAAATACTGTATTTAATGATTTATATACAGTAGTTTAGTTTTATATAGTGATTTCTGTAGTTACAGTAGTTTTTTGTAGTTCGTTAAGGTTTATTTAGTGAGTTCTGTGGCTATTTTAGTTTTATTTAGTGGGTTCTGTAGTTAGTTTAGGTTTATTTAGTGATTTCTATAGTAAGCTTAATTTTGTAATTTATGTAGTTAGTTTAGGTTTATTTAATGATTTCTTTAGTTTGGTTTTATTTAATGATTTCTATAGTTAGTTTTATTTAACAATGTCTGTAGTTAGTTTGGTTTTATTCAGTGATTTCTGTAGAAAGTTTAGTTTTATTTATAACCACTATGACACTGTGCCACCTACTGCTTTACAGTGTTATTTAATTCTTCAACCGAACTGTTCAGAAGGTATTAAGCAATTCTATATAACAGCACTCATTATCTGCATTAATGTACTTTTTTTTTAATACTTTCCCCATTCCTAGAGTAACAGCACATTCAGGAAATTAGTTTACAAAATAAATTTGATATTTTAATGTTTTTTTTGCTTACAAGATGGTTTATGAAAGTAGTCTCCAGGGTCAGTGCTTGGTACCGTAACAGTCAGTAACATTTCCTTCAAGGAAAAGTTTTAGGAGTCGGAGTTCACGCTTAACAATATTTTCTGTAGCAAAGCCTGAAAAAATGTGATGTTGCAGGAATGACTGTAGCTTCTGGGAAGTAAATGATAAAAAGAACCAACTTCCAACATTAAGTACTGTATACAGGCCCGTAGCCAGCCTAGTGCAAGGGGGGGTTCTTTTTTTTTTAAAGTGGACCTTTTTTCTCAGTATTTTGTATTTGAGTATTTACTCATTATGTATTTAATTTTGAGGTTTAAATACTGCATTTTAGTGACATGTGCTGGATTAGCTTGTCTGCTGGTATCATAATGTGCATGCTT
>JAOVVA010000048.1:7802075-7817161 GCA_028565275.1 Leiocassis micropogon
TATTTCATATTTTACTTCATTTACATGTCTTTTCTAAATGTTTTGATTGTTTTTATATGCAAAAATATGATTATAGTGTTGGAAATTGGTAATAATGTTAATATTTTTGGGTGCCTGGAACGGATTAATTGCATTTACATTATTTCCTATGGAAAAATGAATTTCGCAATACAAAATATCGTCTTAAGAACTTGCCCTTTTTGAACTTGGGTCCTTTTGTGGACTGTTACTACATTGGCGAGTGTTACAATGCTTGTTACGGGTACAATGGTTTATATCGGATATAATTATAAAAAAAAACTAAATGAGCCAAATTGGTTTGTCATTGTTCAACGACATTAAGTGTATCAATAAACAGATGAATAATATGTGTGTAATTTACTATCTATCTATCTAGAGAGAGAGAGGGAGATCTAAGTATATAGTAATCGCTAGCTAATTCATCTTCCACTTGAATTGGAAGTGGGAAGTCAAAAAGTCAAAATTACATCATTTTTAATCTTTGCGCATTCAAGCCACAATTTTTGTGGAGAAAAAAAAAACAACACTTCATTGTTGGACCATTGTTTATATTTTGTTAGCAACAACCTAATAAGCTAACTTTCATGAATGATGTAGGCTGCATTTGTTGGAAATAACAAGTTACAAGTTACAAGTTTTAGTTTAACACAGCCTGAGACTGATTTTTACACCCACAACCCTGAGGATAATCAGAAAAAACAAGGAATATTCATTCAATCAAGTAAGTAGTGACTCATGTGTTAGCTGGCTAATCAACACCTCAGGAAGTAGTGAATAAACACGGGAAAAGTTGTGACCTGTGAAGAATCTGTTTATGACATGCAGAAAGTGTGACTCTATTAGCCGAGAGAGTGAAAATACATGTGTACTAACAATTAAAAAAATAGCATTGTGCTGACGTGTTGCTGATTAGCACACAGCTAGCATGCTACATCGTTCCTTCTATCTGGGAATTACTGAGGCTCTGATTGACTTCTTCTTCTTCATACAGACATGCTAATTAACTAACTCAAGTGCTGGAGCAGGAAGGACATTCCCCAGTGAGGCACTACTACAGGACTGTGAACATTAGAGTGTGTGCACGTGTGTGTGTGTGTGTGTGTGTATGTGTCAGTGTGAAGATTCTCGTACTGCTGAGTAGCGGCTGGTTGCGACGGTAGCAAGCAGGAAGTGAGCCAAGACGCTCCATCCTCTGGTTAAGTGTTCTGGAGAGGTGTCCGGTGTGTGTCACGCTGCCTACTGTCACACTGTTCAGATACACTGGTTCGACGAAGTGACTGAGGAGCGCCCCCTGGAGGCCGAGCACGTTCCACCTGCGCAAAAACATAGAGAGAGAGAGAGAGAGAGAGAGAGAGAGAGTCATTTGTTAAGCAATGCACTAGACATGTCCAACAACTTCTTTCTTTTGTAACACTTTTCAACAGCTGGCTAAGTTTCCAGCTAACACACAATAGGAAACTTGGCTTTTGTACTGTACATAAAACACACAATATAATAGTTATATTTCTTAACGCTAGCTAGAAGTAGAATAATACAGTAACTACATGGGGTGTTCGAGTCAAACTGGGACTTGTGATGACATTTCAGGTGAATGAAGGCATAAAACATGTTTTTACAGAAGACCTAAACCACAGCACGGTGATGAGCCGGAGTAAAACATGTGGACGGTGCAAACGTTTTAAAAAAGGCCGTATGCTCGATGAATGACGATTCCGGCCGAGGTGGCTCGGAACCCACTGCAGTCGTTGTCTGATCCTTGAAAATCGACGGACAACTTGTCTCCAACTTACATAGATCATACATACAATCGTTCAACAAATCCACTTGCGTGTTACAGGAACTCGGCTGGGAGTTATCGCCACACCCCCCCCATACAGTCCTGACCTCGCTCCAGGCCATTTCAACATGTCTGGGCCATTAAAGGGGGGAGGCCAGTGTTTCAGATGTGAAGCACCACATCAACAGTCACACACTTTTTTTTAGTTCATGTATGCAGAGCGTCCTTTACAAAATTGTTACTATAGAAACAGTAATGTATATTAGGGCTGTCAATATTAACGAGTTAATGCATGTGATTAATCTAGAAAATTTTAACACATCAATATTTTTTTTACGCAAATTAATCACATGACCAAGTTTGGTTTGACCCTAATGGCTTCCCATAATCACAGCGAGGTTAGCCGGCAGTGCGCGATAATGGCATGTTTAGCGCGGATAATAAGACGACTGAGGAAACATCACCAGGTGTTCTGGCCAGCAAGTTTCATTATAAAAAGCTACTAGATGGAAGTTTGGACAAAACCAAAGTTCTGTGCTCGAGCTGCCTTCAAGGGGAAACTATTTTTACAACAATACATTAAATGTAAGATGTGAGAGTGGTGGTATATATGTTTGATTAAATCAAGACCTTCTGACCAATCAGGTTCAAGACTACATCATCACAGCGCTGTAGTTCTTAATGGATTCAGGTTGAAATAAAGGCCATGCGGTGTAATTTAGCATTTTATTATAAAATATGCTCAGAGTGTCAGGATCTAATTGCACTTTGTTCGCTCTCAGCTCTCGCTCCCAAAGCACGTGACTCTGGCTTTTTGTCAACATATGCTAATTCCCCCTGCGCTCTGTGTATGTTATGCTAATATGGGAGTCATGGTAATGAAGATAATACTCGCTATGACAGTCAGGTGAGTGTGTGTGTTACATTAACATACATTATGGCTGTGCACACTTTCATCTCTTTTCCACATGAGAGTCTGGTACGGTCAGGTGTATTTAATAATCATTAGGTTTCGATAATAAACATGACAGAAAACTGTCATTTGTCGAACAAACGCAGTACAAAGGTGTGTCTGTGTAACTGACGTATGAATGTGAGTGTGTATAGCCAGTGAGGTTGCAACCTTCAAGACTCTGAAACTTAAGTGGCAGGTTTTTCTAACTTGCCTGAACACTGAGCACTATAAACTATATTAGATAACCTCAATACGCTGGAGCCATGATCGGACTGCCTGCTTCATACAGTATCTGAAATGCTGGCCTCCCAGGAACTCCTTTAATGGTCTAAACATGAGGAAATGGCTTGGACCGAGGTCAGGATTGTTCCCACAGGTATATCCGTCTCTTCTGGAACGACTGTAGTGGGCTCCGAGCCTCTTCTGCCGGGATTATCCGCTTTGATTCACCAGAAACTTCATCACAAGTCCCGGTTTGAATTAAACGCCCCTCATGTAATGTGTCATATTTTAATAAATTAATAAAAGAATTGTAATTATGCAATGTAAAAGGAAAAATTAGTGCAATGACAAGGACTGGGATACACCACACTGATCATTTTCCCATAATTGCATGTTTCATTTCCTAAAAAGTTGATATAACCTTTTTCACAAATCATAATTAACTATGCTTTATTTGTATTATAATAACCAGAAGCTAACTCATTTACAAAAGAGACGAGCACTGACATACATAACACTTCTATTTTTTCCCCCTCCTTTGTTCTTTTGCTTTAATTAATGCCTTTCTTATCGTGTCAGTAATGATTACAGTCACCTCTCCCGCATCTCTGTTCATCTCTAATAATGAGCCATTCTAGCTTTTGGCTCCCCGAGCAGTCAATTAACACCGAACGCTTTTTTCCAGGAAGTGAACGATGACGTCCCCGGTGTAAAGTCGTGAACCTGCATGTCACATCTGGAGAACCTGTCTAACACCTATGAGTACTGGAAGAGATAGAGATCTCCTTCTTTATTCTCTCGTTCTCCCTGCTGTGTGAAATATCCATTTGCCCAGGATGCAACTCCGTGAATTAGAAACATCTTTTAATCTCATGCAAGAAAAGACAGCCATCTGGCTTGTGTATGAACTTAAACGAGGGACGAGGGGGGTCTGTCTCTCTCTCTCTCTCTCTCTCTCTCTCTCTCTCTCTCTCTTTCTCTCGCTCTTTCTCCCTCTCTCAATCTCTGTGCTTTTCTCTCCTTCACTCTGAAGCTATTAAATTAAAACCTTCATCTACATAAAACTCAGAAAGCAATATAAAGCATCATATTTATCGCCAACCAATTTTAGACCTTCAATTAAAATTGTCATTGGTTTAATTAAACGTCCATGCTGCTCAATCAGATCCTCAATGCTCAAAATAGTAATATTATTATTATTATTATTATTATTATTATTATTATTATTATTATTAATAATAATAATAATCATGTGACAGACGTGAACGCAGCTTTTGAAGTGAGAGGATGTGGTCCAGTGGCTTAAAAATCCAGCCCTAACTCACAAATCCTCTCCTCTCCATAACGCCCTCGACGTGCTATCCCATAATGCATCGTTCTTCCAGACACTACATCAGGATCATTCACACAGAAGGACAAAAAGGAGCAGCTTTCCGTAAGACTCTTTCATACCACCTTCCGTATTATTCTTTACTTTTACTTTTTTTTTCTCGTTTCTTTTCTTTTTATTGTTGTTGTTTTTTTTTTTTTTTAGTAATTGCTTTCACCCCAGGCTGTGACCTGGCCAGATTTAATCACGCTCGTCCTGCCTTTGAGCGACTGAATCAAATCGGACAAATTAGGAAAGATTTGGTGCTTTGATGGGGTGAAGTTCTTCACTTCCGTATATAAAGACCGGGCACTGAAACGTCCTGACAGACAAAACTAAAAATGATGTACTTATTTATCAAAAATATAAATAAATAAATAAATAAATAAATAAATAAATAGATAGATAAATCTATATTAATAAAAGAAAGGTTTGTCTATACTCGCTCTTTCAATGATATCTTTATGTTTCATACATTGGAGGACCCGAAACCAGACGGATTTTGTCGCAGCATCATGCAAAACTCGTATTGACAGAATTTAATGAAACTTTTGCAGTACTTAGATATCCGCCTGAAGTTTAACCTGCAGCATAAGCGAAATCAAAATGTTGAGTAAAAACAATGTTATGGACAGTTTTGTGCCGGAGTTAAAAATCTACTTCTGATGCATTTATGGCTAAACATTTTTTAAAGCTTGTCAACAAAGTGTGTTGAAAAGTTAGAAGATTATCTAAAGAAAATGACATATTTGTCTTTTCTAAAAGTTCATTGAAAACTCTTGTAAATAATATGTTGATTTCTTTTCTAGCCTACATATATTCTCCTGTAAAATAAAACTTTTTTTGCTGCTGTTGCTGGAATACTAAATGTTTGGACATTTTTTGTACTGACTTAATGAAATAAACATGTATAACAAAGTTTGAAAAAAAAAACAAAAACAGGGTGCCTAAGACCTTTGCACAACCCTGTGAACTCAGATTATTATAATTATAAATGTTTAATCATTGATATCTAGTTCCACCGTCATCCCACTCTAAATGGATAAAAAAAAAGTTCTTTAATGATTAGGAAATAGTTTTACCTGGTGTATGAGAGGAATGAAACACATCGGGAGATGGTGTTACAGGACGGCACTCAACGTCCTCTAACAGCACGTCACACAGCGGTTGAAGGACTACTGTACCTCTACATTATGCCACATCTCTAGCATACATTAAACTATTCACTCGATTGCGTCATTAACATAGTATTATGTGACTACAGTAAAACCTTTCAAGGCAAAGCGCTGAGAATCAGTTGGCGTTGAAGCGTTTCTTTAGAAAAAAAGATGATGTACATGTTAGCTGCTTTGCACACTGAGCCGCAGCTGGGTTCTCCTGCGCTAAAAGACCTTTAAGAAGCCTGACATCAACAAAGACAAACAGAGGGAAGCTGATGGTCATAATTAAATCAAGCATATGGTAATAAATGCAAACACAGCTGCGTGTGTACTGTGTGAGATTCTCACAATCGCCGAGCCCAAGGAGAGCGTGTGAACATGTGAGACGAATGAGAGAGAGAGAGAGAGAGAGAGAGAGAGAGACAGTGGAGGTTAGAGATAGAATGGAAGAAGAAAATAAACGGATAATGATAGACAGATAGATAAACAGATAGATCGATAGTATAGAGACAGTATTGATAGTGTGAGCAACAAAGATTTGTGTCTGTCACTCTGTCTCTGTCTGGTTATCTGTCTTTCTCCGTTTGTCTACGTCTGTCTGTTTTTCTGTCTGTCTGTCTCCCTATCTTTCTCCGTCTCTGTCTGTCTGTTTCTTCTCTCTCTCTGTCTGTTTCCTGTCTCTCTCTCTCTCTTTGTCCCTATCTTTGACTGTTTACTTGTCTCCTCCTGTCTCTGTTTTGTCTGTCGCTATATTTCTTTGTCTGTCTGTCTTAATAAATTCCTCTCTGTCTGTCTCTCCATGTCCTTGTCTGCCTGTCTGTCTGTCTGTCTCCTTTATCTCTCTCTGTTTGTCTGTTGACTGACTATATGTCTCTCTCTCCTATTTCTCACTGTCTTCTGCCTCCGTCTTACTGTCAGTATCTCTCTCTCTCTCTCTCTCTCTCTCTCTGTCTCTCTCTCCCTCTCTCTCTTTCTCTATCTGTCTATATATTTCTCTGTCTGTTGTATGTGTCTGTTTCTCTTTTTCTGTCTGTCTGTATATCTGTCTTCATAACTTTCCCCGTCTTTATTTCCCAGTCCCTCTGTATGCCTATCTTTCTTTGTCTCTTTACTTCTCTACATGTTTGTCTATCTGTCCATGTCTGTCTGCCTGCCTGTTAGTCTCACTCCTTCTTTTTTCTCTGTCTCTCTCTCTCTCTCTCTCTGTGTGTCTCTGTGTCTCCGAGTACAGGACGCAGGAAGCCCAGGAGGTTTCAGATTAACTCAGGACATACTCAATGTAGGACCTCATTAGGGCAGGATTACCGTGGCTGCTCCTCAGAACACGAGTGGTCATTAAACGACAGCGGTGCTGACCTCCAAGCTGCCACGCTCTCCTTAAAGACAAATATCACGCCAACCTTTCATCCCTCATTAAAGCATGCTCTAAAGAAGGGAGCTGTTTAAACAGAGCCAACACGCCTTCATAAAAAGTAATCCTCTAATAAAGATAAACCTTAAACCAACGTGTGTGCACGTGTCCAGGGACTTGTTTCTGACTCCTCTCACACGAACCCTGTCTGAAGCTGCTCGCTGTCCCCTCGACACCAAACTGCGAACTCACTTTATTTGACTTTACACTGTTAGCTTTATCATCTAAGACTGGGACGGGGACATGCGTTAGTCTCAGGCCAACTCCATTACACCCGCAGAAATCACGCGAGCTGGTTTATGAACAGGGGCAAAAGATATACCTTTATTCGTCCCACGGTGGGGGGAAAAAAAAAGAGTTCGTATTTCAAACTAGCTTCTTATTTATTTTATCTTAGTAACACAAATGTTCGAATCCAACTTCTTGACAATCTGGAATATAGAAAGAAAAAAGTAGAAATGTCTGCTGTACTGTAATGTACTCTATATGTTTTTATTCTTCTTCATGAACAGACATTATGAGACAGAATACACTCCATGACTGTCTTCACTTCATAAACACACACACACATCACACACTTCATGTACAGTCTGAACAGCAAAGCAAATTCCACAGTTCGAAACATAAAAAGTCAATCTAATACACACTACACACACATACACACACCACACAGTGCTCAATCACATAAATATGTCGAAGAAATTGGAACAACTCAAACACTGGGCTCTTCTCCAACTAACTATGGCTGATATAGTTTAATGAGAAGTTTAGGCAAGGACAGTCATAGATAGACGTAATGAAGGATGGAAAGAAAGAAACAGGAAGCGATGGCTCTATGCAATACAATGACAAGGCACTCACTGGTGCTGAACACTAGCGTTGGACATTGGTTCCGTGCATTTGTGCTGGACACTGGTGTGGGACACTGGTGCAGGGCATCTGTGCTGGACACTAGTGCTGAACATTGGTGCTGGACATTAGTCTGGGACATTGGTTCTGGACACTAGTGTGGGACACTGGTGCTGGACATTAGTATTGGACATTGGTGCAGGGCATTTGTGCTGGATATTAGTGTTGGACGTTGGTGCTGGACCTTAGGGTTGGGCATTGGTAAGTGACATTTGTGCTGGACATTGGTGCTGGACATTAGTGCTGAACTGTTGGGCATTGGTGCTGGACATAAGTGCTGGACATTAGTGTTGGGTATTGGTGCTGGACATAAGTGCTGGACATTAGTGTTGGGCATTGGTAAGCGACATTTGTGCTGGATATTGATGTTGGACATAGGTGCTGGACAATTAGTGGTTATGCATTGGTTTTAGAAATAAGTTTAGGACATCAGTATTGGGCATTGGTGCTGGACATAAGTACTGGACTTAAGTGCTGGACATCAGTGTTGGGCATTGGTGCTGGACATACAGTAAGTGCTGGACATAAGTGCTGGACATTGATGATCGAGATGATTTAGTTGTGTAACCGTTTCAAGTGCTGTCGTGTTCTGTACTGTCAAAGTGACACTCGTCTATGTGTCAAGTTTTGGTCTTTGTGCTGTACATACACACAGGATATGTGTATGAAGGCGTGGATGCAGCACACACCTGGCTATTTTGTCGGTGCAGGACATGGTGACGAGTCTCTCGCCCTGCATAACTCCGTCCCACGTCTGTACGGCTGATCTGCACCTGACCGGCAGAGTGCCTTCCCCCGACTCGATCTTACTCCGCAGATGGCTGTGGAACTTCTTCACCACCGGTCTGCTGCTGTGCACCGAGACTGAATAAAACAACAACAACAACAACAACAACAACACACATCATGAATAGAGAATTAATAGTATAGAGAATAATACATATTTAATATTTCTACATCACAAAAACAGCTACATGTTCAACACCGTATTACAAATGAATGAGATATTGTAACTCCTGCATAAAAAGTAAGGTTTAGAACTTTACTGTCCTGCCTTGTGTTGGTAACATTTTGACATTTGACATGATGGCTTAAGTGTCGAAGTCTTGCTTTTGTATGGTTCCAAGGGTGTGTTGATTCATCCAGTAAGTGGGAGGCTTTTTAAATCCCAACAACTTCTGCTCATTACGGTTTTGAGGTAGCAATGCATATGTTGCTGATATTTGTCTTCATAACTCAGATACTGTAAGGGGTATAGGATTTTTTTTTTCTGTTCCAGAGATTTGGAGCATAATGGCGGTTTAAAACGACTAACACTTAAGGGAGCAATATTTAAAGAAAACCATAGTGACGATTTGTGTTAATGTATATGTGAAACAATTTAGAGTTTTATGTACCTGAAAATAGCTCCATATATATGTTGAAGCCAATAAAACCACTCCACAGATCTTATATTAACAATCTATAGTTTTGGCGAGTCAGTCAGGATATCTACTTTTTGCATGATGCATTAATTTTCTGAGCAATTCTTAACGGATAGATTATTTCACTTATAATTAATTATATCACAATTCCAGTGGATAAGATGCTTGCATACACTCAGTTGGCTGGGCCTTTAAATAGCTTGGAGATGTACCTCTATAGGATGCAGTTTAAGACCTACCTTCAAACTCAGTGCTTCTTTTTTTGACATCATGGGGAAAAAAGGAAAAAGTCTGGTTCATCCTTGGGAACAAATTCCAAATGCCTGAAGGTACCACATTCATTTCTACAAACTAAACTATACAAGTATGAACACCATGCGACCAAGCAGCCATCACACCTCTCAGTAAGGAGAACTTTGGCACAAATCAAAAGAAGCCACTGCTCCAAAATGCAAAAAAAAAAAAAAACAGCCTATGGTTTGCAGCTGGACATGGGGATAAAGATCTTACTTTTTGGAGAAATGCCCTCCGGTCTGATGTAACAATAATTGAACTGTTTGGCCTTAATGACCATAATTATGTCTGCAGGAAAAAGAGGAGGCTTACAAGCTGAAGGACATCATCCTAACCATGAAGCACAGGGATGGCAACATCACGTAGTGCAGTTCCTTTGCTCCAGAAGGGACTGGTGCACTTCACAAAATAGACAGAATCAGGAGAAAGGAAAATTATGTGGATATAATGAGCCCAAGTATACTTCCAAAGTTGCAGGAAAATGGCTTAAAGACAAAAAAGTTGAGGTACCACCCAAATGAGGATGGGTTCCCTGTTGAATCTGGTTCTTCCCAAGGTTAATTCCTGTTGCATCTCAGGGAGTTTTTCCCTGCCACCATCGCCCTCGGCTTGCTCGCCCTCGGCTTTTGATTCAGTAAAGCTGCTTTTTTGTGACAATTGTTAAAAGTGCTATATAAATAAATTGAATTGAATTGAATTAAGGTATTGGCCATGATCGCAATCCATTATGTGTTGGCAAAACTAAAAAAAGCACGTCTGAGCAAGGGGCCGTACAAAACTGACTCATTTAGGAATGGGCTAAAACTCCATCAACTTATGGTAAGAAGCTTGTGGAAGGCTGCCTGAAAGGTTTGACCCAAGTTAAACAATTTAAAGGCAACATTATCAAATAATAACTAATTGTATGTAAATTTCTGACCCACTAGGAATGTGATAAAAGAAATAAAAGCTGAAATAAATCTCTCTCCACTATTATTCTGACATTTCACATTCTTAAAATAAAGTAGTGATCCGAACGGACCTAAAACTCTAAATGTTTACTAGGATTAAACATCAGGAATTGTGAAAAACTGAGAATTAGGCTCAGGTGGATGTACTTTTCCAACCTCATATCTGATGAGTTTGGTGCTTAAACTCAATGGGAATGGCTTTTTCATATAAATAACCTTTATATACAAATGTAGAGCTCTACAAAGCTGATCAATGTTGATTTTACTTGGTGATTGGCCACAAATGGGAGAAAATGGTGATTGTTGATTGGTCGCTAGAAACCAGTGATTAGTTGAAGGAATGATGGTGATCAATGATTGCTTTTTAGGAACAACGAGAATTAGTGATTGATTGTTAGAAACACTGGCAATCAGTGACTGGTTAATGTAAACTATTGTGATTAGCAAGTGGTGGATGGTAATTACAGTGATCAGTGACATTATTGCAAACTGTGGAGATGAAGTGATTAGTTTTCAGTTTAAACTTAAAAGCACAAAAAGTGTATTGAAAGCGAATTATTCCACTGGAAATGCTTTCTTCATGCCAGACTACAACTGATTCATTTTGTCCCAGTTCTTAACAAAATTATAGTGTTTGTAAATATGCCAGAAAATCTTCCTTCTTCATGCAATACAATATTAAAATGCAAATTATCAGGACGATTCAATGAATATGCAAATTAGTCTATAACTTCATCTGATGACATTTTAATTATGCATTAGCTTCTTTCCATTTACCTAAGGGTACTAGCGTGATGTTTTTTTTAGCAGTTTCCAATGCAGTACAGTACATCATTCTGGATAACAGTGTCCGCTAAATGCTTTAAATATACAGTGCATTCATAAAGAATTCAGGTTCCCTTTACTTCTTTCAATTTTATGTTGCAGCTTGATACTACAATACTACAATTAATCTCTTTTTCTCTTTAAAAAGAAAAAACTGAAATATCACATTTAAGGTGCTGTGAAAAAATATTTGCCCCTTCCTGAATGTAATTTTTTAAATATATTCGTTACACTTAAAAAATTTACATCACTAAACAAATCTTAATATTACACAAAAAAAAAACAAGAAAATATAAAGTGCAGTTTTTAAATAATGATTTCATTCATCAGGGGAAAAAAATGTCCAAACGTGCACAATAACTATTTTATTGGCCCCACTCAGACCTGAATATTGCCAGAACTGTTGAATCAGGAAATCACTTAAATTTAACCTGTCTGACTTTAATCCAATTGAGATGGTGTGGGATGACCTTAAACAGGCCGCTCATGCTCAAAAACCCTCAAATGTGGCTGAATTAAAACAATTTTGCAAAGGAGAGTGGGCCAAAATTCTTCCACAGTGACGTGAAAGACTCCTTGACAGTTATCACAAACACTTTATTGCAATGGCGGCACAACCAGTTAATAGGGGCTATTACTATTTCACATAGCGCCAAGCAGGTTTGGACAGCTATTTCCCCTTAATAAATGAAATCATCACTTAAAAAAACTGCATTTTGTATTTACTCTGGTTATCTTTGTGTAGAATTAAAATTAGTTTGATGATCTGTAAGTATTCAGACCCTTCATGACAACACTTGTTGAGCTCAGGTGTCTCCCATTTTTCTTGATCGTTGATGAGATGTTTCTACACCTTAGTTGGAGTCCATCTGTAGTTTAAATTGATTGGACATGATTTGGAAATACACACACCACTCTATAGCAGGCCACACAGCTGACAATGCATACCATATGAGAACAAAAGCCATGAGGTCAGATGAACTGCCCCCAGAGCTTAGAGATTGCTGCTCTGAAGGTTTCCAAGTGCACAGTGGTCTCCATAAATCACAAATGAAAGAGGTTGGCACAACTGGGGCTCTTCCAAGAGCTGGTTTCCCGGCCAAACTGACCGGTCGGAGAGAAGGGCCTTAGTAAGAGAGGTGACCAAACACCCGTTAGTCACCTTGACTGAGCTCCAGAGATTCTTCTGTGTGGGGATGGGATAACCTTCACTACAGCCCTCTACTGATCTTGACTTTATGGCTAGATGGAAGCCTAACCTCAGTGCAAAACACATGAAAGGCTGCTTGAAGAAGTTTGCAAATAAAGCACTTGAAGGACTCTCTGGCTGTGAGGAACAAGATTCTCTGGTCTGATAAAACCAAGATTTAACTGTTTGGCCTCAAAGTTGTTATGTTCGGAGGAAACCAGGCACTACTCATCACCTGCCCAATACCATCCCACGAGTGAAGCATGGTGGTGGCAGAATCATGCTGTGGGAGTGTTCTTCAGAAGCCGGGCCTGGGAGAATGGTCAGGGTTGAGGAATAGCTGAATGGATCAAAATACACAGAGATATCCTCAATGAAAACCTGCTCCACAGAGCTCAGGACCTCAGACTGGGCTGAAGGTTCACCTTCCAACATGACAACAATCCTAAGCACATAGCCAAGACAACACAGGAGTAGCCCAGGGACAACTCAGTGAATATCCTAGAGTGGCCCAGCCAGAGTCCTGTCTTGAATCCTGTTGAACATCTCAGCCGGTGCTTGAGAGGACTTGCTAAGAAGGATGGAAGAAAATCCACCAATACAGGTGTGCAATGTTGTAAATGCTACCAAATGTGCTTCAAAAGAATTCTAAGTAAAGGGTCTGAATAAATTTACAGACATTTCTGCTTTCACCTTGTTATTATTTTTTAAATCTTTATTCATCACATTAACATTACTGCACAGTAAAATTCTTTATTCTTCACATATCCCAGTTTTGTTAGTAGGCTGGGGTCAGAGTGCACCGTCATCAATTATATGGTGACCCCTGTAGCAGACAGGGTTAAGGGCCTTGCTCAGGGGCCCAAGGGCTAAGAGCAGAGCTGAGGCTTGAACCGCTGATCTTCTGATCAGTAACTCAGAGACTTAACACACTGAGCCAACACTGCCCCATGGGGTCATGGGATACCGAATAAAGATTAATGGGGAAAAAAGGAATGTAAATAACTGTCGTATCAGGCTGCAACATAACGAAATGTAAAGAAGTAAAGGTGGCCTGAATAGTAGAATCCAATCCAAGCACATGAGCACAGCTTAAGCCGTTAAAAGTTCAGTCCAAGTGCCCTACAGGTTATCTGATAGTCCTGAGATTTGCACTCATATCCTTCTTTGTTCTAGACTTAAACAGGAGATTTAAGCTATTATACTTTTTTTTATAGAACGGTTTAATCAAACCTGAGCTCCTGTGTGTGTGTGTTTGTGTCTGCAAAGATTTCATGATGCTCTTTGACCTGCGTGTGCAGATCAGCACATTGAGATCTAACAAATCCCAGCAAAAAGGCAATAATCAGAGACCATTTCCTCAAAGCTCCTTAACGAGGACGTGCCGCTAAGCTCAGAGTTTCTCTCTCTCTCTCTCTCTCTCTCTCTCTCTCCGTCTCGCCGTTTCACTGGTAAAGTGGCCTGATGAGACTTTAAACGCTTTAATGAGCAAACGTGAGAAGTTCAAAGCTTTTTCTGTGAGAAGGTTCCTCCACTGATTAAGCTCCCGCAGAATGAAGGCGCAATGAAAGGTGAAGCGTGTTAAACACACACACACGTAATTATTTACGTGGCAGAAACCTGTCAGGGAGATAACATAAATCACACAGCGATAGAAAAAAGAAAAAAGTTCTTTATCTTCCTCGTGCATGTACTGAAGGTACTCGTGGGAGGCCCGGGTTCTGGAATAGGACATGGCATGAAAAAGGGTTACGCCGAGGTATGACAGCTAGTGACAAAAGCCTGGTGGGGCTTTCAGAAACTCCGAGTGAGAAAAAGAGAAAAAGAAAGATGGAAGATCCATCTTTAAAAAAAAAAAAAAGAAAAAAAGTCAGACAGAAAGCAAGAGGGACAAAAAAAACTGAAAGGGAGGATAAGAGACAGACAAATGAAGGATGACGTGTTTGTGTGTGTGTGTGTGTGTGTCTTACAGTCTGTAGTGAGCTCGTAGGGTGAGTTAATGCGGGCGTCTCCGCACGGTGATGTGCTGATGTACATGTGGAAGAGGACGTTCTCTCTCAGCCTGAACGATGAGTCTTTATGACGAACGAAGATAGACTGCTCCTTGTCCTCCTCTCGTTTACTACAAGTGGAGAGAGAGAGAGAGAGGGAGAGAGGGAGAGGGAGAGAGATTTATTATTATCATTTTATTAATTATTTTATTGTTTACCTACTATGTTATTATTTTATATTTAATAGTTTATAAGAGTGAGAGACAGAGGGAGAGAGACACAGAGATAGAGAGTAATGTCTTTCAGTCTCATCTCATCTCGTCTCTCTCTCTCTCTCTCTCTCTCTCTCTCTCTCATGTATGCACACTGGAACACACACACACACACACACACACACACACACACAGCGATCATTACTCTGTCAGAACAAGGCGAGGATAAATAGCTGAGAAAAGTGAGTGTGTGTAACTCTTCACCCCGGATGATGTGGAGGTTCAGGGAGGACGAGAGAGAACCACACACACACACACACACACACACACACACACACACACACACACACACACACACACACACACACACACACACA
>JAOVVA010000048.1:7824473-7839592 GCA_028565275.1 Leiocassis micropogon
GAGAGAGAATCACAGATGAGAAATGGAAAAAGTAGATAAAAGGATAAAGATGAAGTTTTGTCTTAAAACGACTCCAGTGTGTTAAAATTCACTTATACCACTTCAGCGTTGTTATTTCAATGAAAAATGAAAATATTAACTAATCGCAGTAAAAAATTTCAGTTTAGCTTTTCTAATTAAAATCTATTGGTGCAGGTGTTTGTTTAGATAGCTTATTTTAAAGTAGATTATTAAATCCGGCACATAACTGCTCATAACATCGCTTTTACTCAACATTTAGATTTTTACTTATGGTGCAGGTTAAACTTCAGGCAGAGATCTAAGTACTGCAAAAGTTACTGTAAATTCTGTCCAGCGGTCGGTTTAAGACGCGCCCACAGTTTGATGCATTGATGCATTGATGTACACTGTCAAAACTTGCAGTTTATAATTTGCCACTTAACTGCTCATAGCATCCCTTCTACATAACATTTAGATTTTATTTATGGTACAGGTTTAACTTCAGGCAAACACCAAAGTACTGGCAAAGTTTCATTAAATTCTGTCCAAGTTTTGTGTGATGCTGTGGCAGAATCTGACTGGACAGACATACAGACAGATACTTTTTTTTTTCTTTTTCTGAGACTGGTTTCTATGTGAAATACAAAGATATCATTAAAAAAGAGAATTCTGACCAATGTACAGACAAAACCTTTGTTTTTATTTATATAGATCCAGTAAATAAGGGTGTAACAAGACATACTGTATGCTGGTCATGATTCAATTTGATCCACAATTCAGGCTCCAAATTCGATCAGATTTGGTTCTAAAAATAAGTTAATTTAATAAATAAATTTAAAACAGTACCGCCTAGATGCTTTATAAAACTTTGCAACCCAACTCTTCCAACAGTGAGTCTAAGAGAACTTGAAGACATGAATAGGAATCTACAGCAGCGACTCAAATTTAGTTGTCATACACGTCTCCAGTGCAACTGCGTTTTTTAAAGAATTGATTCAATTCTAGTTGATGTTGTAATTGTAAGGATTTCACCTGACTCACCCTTATATAATGAAATACATTTCCAGTACTCTCAGCTTCAACAAGTCCAACATTTTTCGCTGTAAGCCCCTATTCTGTGGAGTAAGTGGAGTGCAATCTATTCTGGCTACGATAGATCCGCCAGGGGAAATTTCATATCCTGGTTCAGCTTAATTAGCCCCATTACACACACACACACACACACACACACACACACACACAGACACACACAAAGTTTCTGAATGAGATGTGCGTTTCACATGAGATATAATAAATATCTCAAATAAATCAGATGGAAACATCTGACTTTGACACAGAATTCTTAAGTATATACGCTTTTTTATATTTATAGTAGGGTTTTCTCTACATACGTATGTTTTCTAGTTTTGGCTGTGTCTCTATATTGTGGTGGTAAAAATGGGCAAAAAATAGCTATTTATGGGAACAAAATTGCATGAAACCTATTTAAATGACAGCCAGAGGTCAGCAGCGGTGAAGTACATCCCATTTACATCCCATTAAACTGAAAGCGGCTCATGAATTGATCCTTTATAAGCTGCTGTTGCATTACTAAATGCATGAAAATGAAATGAGGTCCTAATCTTGGTGATCACCGAGAGCATTAAGAAATTGTGTTGAACAATAATTTGCTACCTAAAATAGCACAGCATGGCCAGTGCTGGGGAAAAAATAAGATTTAGTTTATGTAAATAATAAGTCGATCAGGAAAAGGAAAATTCTTTAGCTTTATATTTTACCTGTGTGTGAATGATCGTAGTGTTGTATTGTGTAAAGTACGGTAATATGTATATGGTATGTGACGTCATGACGTCTGTCCATCATGGTCCCGAATGCCTGAGCATAAGCTACATTAAAATTCAATCACGGAAGCACTTTCAACAAGATAACACATTCGATAACGTTATGGCATCTTAAACAACACTTAGTCTTCTTAGCGAGTCGTTATGAATGGTCTCCGAACCGTCCATGCTAATACAAAAACGCAAGCTACAAGCTTCTAAAACAAGGCTGAATCCTAAATCCCTCTCTAACCTCTGATCAAGGGCACTACTTAGTGTGTGGAACAAGGGACTGTACACACTACATACTGTAGTGCATTAGCTTTCCACTATCTGGGGTTCAAAACCAGAACAGTTACTTAGTTATTAATTAGGAAGCTTAAAATGTGAGTATATCATTTCATGAAGCGTAAAACTCGGTGTATTCCGTAGCATCGTCTTATTTTCACCAGAGCTGTGAATGAGCTAACGCTAACGCTAGCATACGGCATCAAATCCAGGAGGAATCACTGGGTTTGTACACCGTCAAATGCTAGGACACTCTTTTATCTGTGGAACAAAGCAGTAGGTATTCCATCTGGTATTTGTTCTGTTATTTTTTTGTTATCAAAGAAAATACGTTGGTTAACGGTGCTTCCGCTGTCCTCTGATGTTAATGATGTCATGAAGTAAGTAACTGCAATGTGCAGTTATAATAAAATAATCAACCACAGGGTCGTGTGATGAGGCTGCTCTGTGCTGAATCCTTTCCCAAAAACTCAAGTTAAAGCTTTACCTCTGATTGTTACTACTAACCTCTGATACTAGAGACTTCTTCTATCAATGTTAAATTAACTTTTATTTACATAAAACTTCACTATTTATTAACAACTGTATTGTTTTTTAATGGAAATAAAATTAAGATTAAGATTATTTCTTTAAAACAAGTCCCTATATACAGTAGAATGAGGACATAAATTGCCTGCTCCCCCAATAACTCCATTAAACTGTCTTTTGCCTTGATTACGGCACACATTTTCCTTGCCATCATTTTGATAAGCTTATGCAATATCAACATTTATTTCCAGACTTGCATTTATTTCTCTCCAAGACCTTGTATACTGTATGGGAAAGACGGACTGCTGCGTAAAGCCTTTTCCAGCACTTTCCAAAGATTCTCAGTGGGGTTAAGAGCTGGACTCTGTGGTGCCCAAGTCATGTATGAAAATTGTTTCTCATGCTCCTTGAACCACTTTTTCACAGTTTGAGCCTGATGAATCCTGGCATCATCATCATCATCTTGGAATATGCCTGTGCCACAAAGAAGGAAAAAAATCCATTGCTACACAACTGTTTAGTCCCAATCCCTTGAATTGTCTTCACATTGTATGTTTGGAAATGCCTTTACTTTCACTATAAAAACATAACCATGAGCTTTGTTTTTTATCATTTTATTTTTTTGAATTTAAACGTTCGAATGTTCGAAGATGATGGCTCACAACACCTAATTAGGAAACTCGAAAGGAAACAAAAGAAAACTGAAAACACAAAAATAAACAGAGCTCCGCCATCTACGTGAGGACGGACTGGGCTCAGAAAACTACAAATAAAAAGCTATATCCTCTCGTGACCTACGCCCTTAGCGAGGATTTATACGAGAGAGAGAGTTTTGTGCATTAACAAAATTAACGCTTAACTAATGCATGTCGCTCTCTCTCTCTCTCTCTCTCTCTCTCTCTTTCTCTCTCTCATTCACCGATGTCTATGAAGACAGAGGCTGGGTATTTGCCTCTGTCTTGCTCTCTATGCGCGATTTGTCTTTCTTTCTTTCTTTCTTTCTTTCTTTCCTTGTTTTTTTTTCCTTTGGCATTGATACCAAATTGTTACAAATGTTAGTAGTTTCAACAGTCTCCTTCATCGTTTTCTTTGCTTGCTGCAGGACAATAATTGGACACTTCTGAAACAAGTGACATCTTTACCATGAACACGGGATATCTCTTCTGAAATGCTTGTTTAAGAAATGAGAAGCTGCTCACTGCATCAGCACTTTCCAAAGTATTAAATATCTTGTTTCCAGCTGAACCATATTAATCACTGCAGTAATTATCCAATAAGACGCTCTTACCTATTTGCTTAATTTAATCCAGGTGCTGAATATTACTACTACTACTACTGCTACTAATAATAATTATTATTATTGTATTTTGCATAATACAGTGACAATAAAGGTGTTCTATTCTTTTCTCAGAGAACATTAATCAATAATTAAAGACCAATCAGATTTGAGAGTTAAACTGGGCTATGCTAAAAACTTACATTTCTAAGTAATTTTTCTACATCCTAAGCTTCTCCCACAACCTAAGACCATTGAACTTTTTTTCTTAAAATAAGACTGTTGCATCATATTTAGTTTTGCATTCACATGTGTATTTGGCGGATGGTTTTATATAAAGTAACTACTATGTTGACCAGAATTTAATCCGAGCACAGACCAGTTCAGAGCACATAAAGGACAATATACCCTGAACTCCATTTCATTTCTGAAAGTCAATTCAATTCCTTCAAATATTACATTCTGTGAAGGAGAAACCCCACCACACATAAACAACTTTATAGATTAAAAGTTTCTGGGCACCAGATGTTGTTTTTAATATCACATCCCCACCGAAGCAATAACTCTCCGTATCAGTGTGTCCAGCTGAACCTTTGAGTCGCTCGTAACATTGTCAGGCATGTCCCAAGTGTAACCGAGTATGCTCTATCCCCTCTAACGTGGCCTCATCTGATGTTCAAAACCAAATATCCAAGCGGCGGTAGAGGCTTCAATGAGATTTTTTCGGGATCACATTCAAGTCTGTATGCTTTCGCCTTTGCTGGATGAAACAACTCAATAAAGGGGCCAGTGAGCTGCTGTGAAACCTCGACTAAGGCGCCTTTGGAAGGAATGAAATTGAGGAAATGCAGCAGTTCAAAGATGGAGATGTATTAATATTCCGCTGGTGCATGTCCAGTAGATGTTCAGAGGGAAACCGGAACAGAGCTCCTAGTGTTTTCTGTCAAGTTCGGCAAGTCTGCGAGCTTGCTGGGCCTGGATCTTTGAAGATAACTGACTTACTTATTAATATACAACTCTAGCAATTACTCTGAGACACAGACAGTGAGAGAGAGAGAGAGAGAGAGAGAGAGAGAGAGAGAGAAATACGACTATCTGATCAAGCCAAAACTGAGTGATATATGTTCTGAATTCTTCGTAACTGTGCTCTTGAAGTAAAAAAATTATACAAACTGGAGAGTTTATCACACCAGGGTCCTATTTCACAAAGCAAAAAAATTATTATTATTTTTTTGTTAGGTAGCTATCCTTGAGCTTAGTTTGACTCGACACTATTAAACTCTCAGGGAGTTTTTCCTTGCCACTGTCGCCATCGTCCTCGGTTAGCTCATCAAGGACAGTCTTATCATTTTGATTCATACACACTCACATTCCATACAAACTTAAATAACTCTTTTGATTGTGTAAAGCTGCTTTGCGACAATGTCAATTGTTAAAAGCGCTATACAACTAAATAAAATTGAATTGAATTGAATTTCCTGTGGTTCACTTTACACTCCATGCTCCAGAGCAGGTCAAGTTTAGGATCATATACAGCGTTCAGAAGAAACTAATATGTCACAAAGTTCCAAAAAATTTTCAGGTTTAGTAAAATAAGTTACGTAACTTAAGCACACACTTACAGTCTATTCAAAGATCCTTAAAGTCGCTCACGTTTTACTGATTCTTGATTATTATTATTATAAATCCGCAGGCAAAATATTTCATCTTTAATGGCTTTTAGTTTCATATTGTGAAATCCGCTTTCTAAAATCGCAAATCTAAAGTATTGATTTTCTTATACAGCATGTTTGTAAGCTATTTATAATGTCTCTATGCCTCTATACTAGACATTCCTGCCTCTATATCAGACATCATCAAATACTTCAACCTCTATATCATACCTTCCTGTATTCCTGCCTCTATACTAGATATTCCTGATATTCCTCTTTATTAGACAATCCTGTGTTGTAGATAACACTAATTCCTGCTTTATTACATTCCTGACTTTATGTCAAACAAGCCAGCCTCTATTTTTAGAAATTCCTACTTTATGTCAAATATGACCGCCTCAGTGCCAGACAGTCCAGACTCAATATCAGACATTACTACACCTATGTCAGGCACTCCTGCCTCTGCCTGCCTGCCTCAGTTATACAGCCAAGCACTTCTGTCAGACATTCCTGTCTTTATGTGAGACAGCACAGCATTTGTCAGACATTCAATCCTTTATATCATAAATTTCTGCCTCTATGTCAGATATTCCTGCCTCTACATCACACATTTCTGCCTCGATGCCATTTATTTCTGCCTTTAAATGAGAAATCCCTCCCTGTATTTCAGACATTGCTGCCTCTACACCAGTAGTTCCTGCCTATATGTCAAACACTCCTGCCTCTGTCAGTCTGCCTCTTTTAGACAGCCAAGCACTTCTGTCAGACATTCCTGCCTTTACATGAAACATTCCTGCCTCTATTTCAAACATTCCTGCCCCATGTCAGACATTACTGCCTTTTTGTCAAACATTCCTGCCTCTTTGCGAGCCATTGCTGCCTCTCTGGCAAACATTCCTGCCTCTATGCAAGCCATTTCTGCCTCTATGTCAGAAATACCTGCCTCTATGCCAGCCATCACTGCCTCTATGTCAGGTATTCCTGACTTTATGACATTCCTGAAGATTATGTTAGAGATTGCTGCCTCTATGTCAGAGGACATGCCAGACTTAATTTGACTTTCCTGCCAATGTGTCAAAAATCCATGTTTCTTAATCAGATCTTCCTAAGTCTCCATTCTGTATTTCTACTTTATCTAGTAACTCTGAAACTGGGACATTTCAATAAATAAATGAATCTGAAACAACCCTGCCTCTATTTCAGAAATTGCTGGATTTAAATTTGAATTTCTGCCTCTTTATCAGACATTTCAGCCTCTCTGGCACAAATCCATTTCTCCGTATCCATCAATTCTTCCTCTGTATGAGACATCCCAGTCTCTATATCAGAAATTCCTGCCTCTCAAACATTCCTTCCAGTGGAATAGACAGTCCTGCTTCTGTACCAACTGTCCCAGACATCAGCTATTTAAGCCTCGACATCAGACATGTCTAACATCCATCACACATTTCTGCCTCCTTGTCGGAGTAGTGGAGCCTACCTCTGGTCATGACGATGCCCGCCAGGCCTTTGTGACATGCGTGCATGAGGGCGGAGCAGCCAATCAGCTCGCTGTATTTCTCCCTCACCATATGAAACACGGTGTCCGCAAAGTCCTGAAACACACAACCCATGATACAGTCATTACGTTGCTTCAGAATCATCATCATGTCAGTATCGAAAGATATGAGAGTTATGCTAGATGTCAACATCATTTTTGTAACAACGCATGCTCATGGACACAGCCACTGTCACTAATGAAACCATGTCATTTATTCAACAGGATACAAGCATGCTTTCAGATGAACCATCTGTACACTGCTGCGTGTGTAGCATGTGTGTGTTTGTGTGTGCGCGCTGGCGTGAGCAGCAACCGCTGGAAAAACTCCACCGTCTAAAAAACTGTCTGGCCTCTGTCCCTAAATTCACAAAATGGGTGTGACTCAATCCTGTCCAGGCTGTGGGACAGATGTTCAGCCAAGCTGCATGAACACACACACACACACACACACACACACACACACATACGCTTATGGACTCATGATTCACACCACACAGCTTCTCATTAGTTAAAAAAAAAAAGTGCTATTACATGTAGCAATTAGCAGCTCCGACCCCAGTGGGGACATTCACACACATAAACACACATACACCATAGATAATAAGCATTGTGGAATAGCAGGTGTTAGCCAGGCACCCAGAATGGTAAGGTACAGTGGTTGCCTAGCCAGACCTATCACAGTGGGGTAGCCAGGGGATACCCATTAAATTTACTGGGGTACGGGCAAAATGCTAATCTGTCTCGGCACCAACGCTCATGCCACATAGTTTCTGTTAATTTATAATGTTAATCAGTTTTGTCTCAGCTAGTCAGCTAATTAGGTTTCTTAGTTAGTTAGCTAGTTAGTTTTTGTTAATTTATGTTGTAAATTGTGATATGTTGTATGTAGCACCTCGGTCCTGGAGGAACGTTGTTTCGTTTCATCGTGTACTGAACTACATATGGTTCAAATGACAATAAAAGCCTACTTAACTTGACTTGACATTCAGAGCCACTTAAATCACCCTTTCTTCCCCATTCTGATGCTCAGTTTGAACTTCAGCAAATCATCTTGACCATGTCTACATGTCTAAATGCATTGAGTTTTTGCCAAGGCTGATTAGAAATTTGCATTAACGAGCAGTTGAACAGGTGTGGCTGATGAGTGTGCACTATGCTTGATGAAATAAAATGTCAAACTTCCAGGAAACACCTTCAAAGTTCTCCAGTCTTACTGGGGTGGTCATGGGGTCAACATTTTGGAAAATCGAACCTGGTGACAGGCATTATGGTGCGTATATTTTCTTAGTACGTACCTCATGTCTTGGTCTCTTTGTGTCTGCATCTCACTTTCTTTCACTGTGTGTGTGTGTGTGTGTGTTTGTAGAGGACGTTCGCAGCTCATGGCGGTACTGTAAGTAACTGGAATTGTGAGTGATGATAAGAAGCCTTGCATGGCTTGCCTGAAACTCACTGAAACTGATGACACTGGGTAAAATCCTTTATAATGTAAAGGCTACACAAGTAATAGGTAGAATAAATAAGCGATCCATTCATCACGCGAGCTACATACAGTATAGCGCCATATGCACTGGAAAATATGGGGATTTCTGTCAAATCATTTTCTCTGTTTTAGCATATTTGGCTCTACTTGTCCACTTAAAGTAAATCATAACTGTAAATCAATTGATAGACAAAGTGAGCATTTTATTGCCTATGATGAAATATTTATTATCCATAAGCCTCTTTCAAGATGACACCCCCCCCCCCCCACCACCCCATCCACTTAAAAATGAAAATTCGTAGGCATCACTAAATGGATCTGTACTGAGTGTAACAGTTCTATCAAGACCCTGATGCTTTCCTGATAAATGAGAATAATTAATATACTCTCCCAATAATCTAGCAAGGTGGGCGTGGCTATACAGTGTGTGAGTGTGCAGAAAAAAAACTGAACTAACAGTTCAGCATGGCTTACTCTAAGTAAAGGAAAGTAGACTATGAAAACCGAACGCTCAAAGATGAACGGACAGATCAAAGTATGTTTATTCTGAACGTTTTAAACCATTTTCTCTCATATGAATGTAAACATGTAAATGTTCTGAAACAGCGGTGCTAATAAAAAGCAGTGATGTGAAGCGCCACTATGAGACATAACACTGATCATTAAAGCGAACATATCCACAAACAGTCCAAGGCGAGGGCGTGTTTAATACCCGAACTGAGAGCCCGGTATGACTGAGCAACCAGAGTCACTTCACATTCATTTACAGCCCTGCAGTGTGCAAATGAAGATTCACTAAAGATTGATTAAAGATTGAAATATACACAGACATCAAAGATCAAAGATGAAAATTGACAATAAATATTATTGAAATGTTATGGACACTTTAAATTGGTTATTTATTATGGACTTACAATGACTGCGTATATATGGATCTAAATCCTAACACAAACATGAAATTTGTACCACGGCTTAAAGAAAAGTTTCTGGACCGGACTTTAACACAAATGCCAATAAATGCCATGTTTTTCACCAAATGATGAGTAACAGATGTGTGCGTTGTCTAGTGCTGCTTGAGATATCCTGAGCTAAGTTAGCTAGCAAACCTTCCCTGCAAACAACATACTAAAAATGACACTATTTATTGATGTCAGTTTAACAGTAATGTGACTCTGATGGATTTGGGACGAGGTCACTATTCCACTCATTCATTTATATTTAGTAAGAGATTTTATTTTGCTCAGGGTCACGGTGGATCAGGAGCCCATAAGAAGAACGCTGGGTGTGAGGGAGAAACACACTTTGGATTCACACCTAGGGGGTGTTTAGTGCAGTTAATCCACATACTGGTATGTTTTGGCAGAGTGCGAGAAAAGTGACAGAAATTAGCACAATCAACACCTTTTGACTAAACAGATTTGAGTGTGCTTTTGTTAGTGGTGTAATAAAATATTACTGTTAAATAGAAAAACTAATGTAAAATAAAAAAATTAAATAAAAATACCATACAGTCTAAGAAAAGCAAAGTTACCGCCAATGCTTTGGTCCAATCTTCCTTTTTAAGCAATCCAAACATCAGATTAATGTTTAACCACACCATAAAACAGAGGTAAGTACAGACTCAGACTTTTCTTTAAATGCCTTCCAGGCATAATTAACCACTAAACCCAATGTCACCTTAATTAAACAACGTTTATTGGTGACATTAAAGAGATTAAGAGCGACGCCAAACACTGATGCTCTTTAAAAACAGAGGGCATATGATATCTCTGGCCTGAGGCCCAGGATCATGAGAGAAGATCCAACCAGGATGTGATGGAAGGATGCAGGTCACACTTGGGTTTGATGGTAACGGAGGATCTCTGTGGTAATACACTACAACAGTGAGGAAGAAGAGATCATTTTAGATCACACACACTGCAGACAGGGATGCAGAGAAAGAGAGAGAGAGAGAGAGAGAGAGAGAGAGAGAGAGAGAGCACAAGGGCAAATAACTGAAATGGGTTTCTTTTATGCATATTCAAAGTCAATGAATTGACTCCCATTGTTGAGTGTTTTGTTCCTGTGTGGCTGCACTTGTGTCCCTTAAATGAAACTGGAGTGACACTTGAAACAGAACTAGACATAGGATACAGAGAGAGAGAGAGAGAGAGAGAGATGCAAATCACTTCTTCAGCCAGAAACACTCCAAAAACACTTTGCCGTCTACCGCTCCAATCCTTTTTCCAACCTCTCAGAAGTGAAATGAGGCCATGCTAAGATTTCCTAAAAATGCTCAAGATTTTTTTCAAAGCTCATATCCAAATTCTCACCAGACTAAAACCCCATCTCTCCTATAATAGGCTTTTTCCTAACTGTCCACGTTAATCATCGGTACCTCTCAAAATCTCCTCTCCACTATTAGGGGCCCATTAGTTGTATTCAGAGCGGTCGATTCCTCTTAAAATTACGCGATGAAAACCGATTCATTTCCCTAAAATCTGTATTCATCAGACATGAATAGAGCGACATTTTCTTTTTATTTAAAAAGAGAAAAAGAAATGTTGTAATGGTCTGAGTGATGTATCAAAGACAGACCCGGCATGTTTTGAGCGACTAAAAAGGTATTCTATATCAGGAAAAATGACGGAGTTACAGTGTGAGAGAGTGTGTGTAATGACAAACACAGCTGTGATGGGGTGTGTGAAATCAGAAAAGTCCCAGAGTAATTTACTGGGAATGGGCCGATGTGACCAGAGACTTGAAGAGCAAACACCAACACTGGGTAAGGTTCTGTCTCCTTTTAAACCCTCCTGATTGATTCCTCAGTTACTTAGAGCACTGTTCCACAACATTAGTGACGATCATTTTAAAGGAAGGAGTCTCCAGTGTTACAGGAAAATTCTTCTTTCTTTTTGTTTTTGGCATCGTACCAAGCAGTGACTTTTATTTTACTTACTAAAATAGAAGGAACTGTTTATAGAGTATTTAAGATGAGACAGTTAACGTATTTCTCACACATATTCAATAAGAACAGTAAAATATACGTGAACAAAATATTTCACCTCCTCTTATTGGGTGTTACAAGTAAGTCTATGGCATAGTGCATCAAAAACTGGAGTAAAACCTTGAATATAGACAGATGTTTCTACAGGTGACTTTAATACCATCGGTTATCAATTATATACCAGTAGACTGGTTACAGGATCACGGGCAGTGTGCCTATGGTGTGTGCATGCTTATTTTTCTGACGTGATGATACTATGGAGTTACATTACTGTCTTACCGTGATTAAGGGCATTGTGCATGCATTTGTCTCGAAACATGGCTAGCGTACCTGCATTTCAAAAACCTGAAACTTCCGCCTGAAAATTTTGCTCGGCGGAAAAAGCTGTGTGTGTGCGTGTCTGAAAATTGTGCTTAATATGTGCTCGTCTGAGTTTTGAGAGTTTGGAAAGTTTGGGATGGTGGTTGATGCCTCCGCTCCTTCGCTTGGTCACTATGAAAGCTCACAGTCTCGTTCCTCTGAGAAAGTGATTTGGTTTCAAGATTCAAGATTCAAGAATTTTATTTGTCACATACATGGTTGGACAACAGTAGTGAAATGCAATTACAACAAACTCCAGACTGCAGCTTTTTAAGAAAAAAAGAAGAAAAAAAAAAGGAGAAGACTAAAAGAATAAGTATGTACAATAATAAGACTCAGAAGACCATAATGTAACTTGTATACAATATAATATAAATATAAATCATACAGAATTATGTTCTAATATGTGATACCAGCGCAGCGATATGTGATAAAGTGACACAACAAAATACCTGTGGAACACTAAAATATTTAAATCAACAGGGAAGATGAAATCAACTGTCTAAATGAAAATTAGTTTTAAGGAAAAATATGGAAAAAATAAAGGAGCTCAGGTGACCACAGTCCGGATACTGGCCCTGTCTAGTGTGAACTAAATATGCATGAGTAGTCTTACATGTCACAACATAAGGCGTTTCTTTCCCCTTTGCTGGACGGGCCAAAATTACCCGGGGGCAAACAAGTCATGCCCCAAGATGCCCTGGATCTGTCCCATATGACACAAGGGGAACCTACACAACACTGGGCTTAACGCTTTGTGTTTAATGTTATGGCTTATTGGTGTATAATATCCTATTATAATATGATAATAAACCACATATATGTGGTTTATATATTTTAAGCTTGTTATCTTAAAAAGTCAAAATTTTTAAAAACTTTTTTAAGGTTAAAATCAGCAAAACCTGTATAGAATCACATTTTGTAATCATATCTGGTTTATTTATTATTAAATTCTATATCATTTTGACGACATTCAGGATGTTTCAACTTGCTAAGATGTCATTATTTTGCAGCGCAAATTCGTAGGTGAAAATATCTCGAATCTTCTCAAATGTATCTACATTTTCGTAAAACAATATCACAGGAAAAAACAAGTATTAACGTTATTTATAGATACATTCTATACAATTTTTAAAGGAAATTTAATGTTCTATTGCCAAATGATTTTGCTTCTTTTAAGAGATAAATCTTTTAATGAACAAGACATTTACACTT
This sequence comes from Leiocassis micropogon, assembly GCA_028565275.1. Taxonomy (NCBI): domain Eukaryota; kingdom Metazoa; phylum Chordata; class Actinopteri; order Siluriformes; family Bagridae; genus Leiocassis; species Leiocassis micropogon. Next base: position 7,837,622 of record JAOVVA010000048.1, read on the forward strand.
TTAAGGAATACATGATTAAAAATAAGTGTAATAATTTTATATTTGATTTCTGTAATTGGTTAAGAAACTGTAGATAAATTTGACTAAATTAATGATATTTTCACTTGAAAAGTCATTTTTTGCAGTGTATCCAGACAGGAGGTTATATTCTGTTATATTTCTGTTGAAATACCAATCCTTTCAAAAAGCTCTCTTCTAATAAGACACCAACATCATAAGTCATCTAAGTGACAGTTTTTGAGAAATACATTAAATACGTCTGTTTGATTTACAGTAACTAAATGATAGAATTACTGTACTGAACTTTCTCCCAATCCTTCTCTGAATCATTCAGCTGACAGATAAGACCAAAATTAAGCTCTTTGGCATCATTTCAACTCACCGTGTTTAGAGGAAGAAAAATGCTGATTATCACCCTAAAAACACCATCCCTACAGTCAAACAAAGAGGTGGAAACATCATGATTTGGAGCTGTTTCTCTGTTAAAGGTACAGCCTGACATTGCCGTATTGGGGGGCCAATGGACGGGGCCATGTATTGTAACATTTTGGATGAGAACCTCCTGAAGATGGGTTGTGGATGGTTCTTCCAGCATGACAATGACCTGAAGCAAACCGCCAAGGCAACATGGGAGTGCCATAAGAAGAAGCACATTAAGGTCATGAAGCAGCCTAGCCAATCTCTAAACGACAGGCAAGAAACCTTAAGGATTTTAAGAAGGTCTGTAAAGAAGAGTGGACCAAAATTCCTCTTAAGAAACCTACTCAATTTATAACCTTTGTATCATCTACTTTTTCTGGATTTTTAATTGATAGCCTGTCTCAATGCTTAAAAAATAAACCTATGATAAAAATTATAGACCCTCATTTCTCGTCAAACTGAAGAAAAAAACCTAAATCTGCAGGTGGTCAAATAATTCTTTCCTCCACACTGTATGTAATATTATCTGTGCACATAATTGTTGTTCCCAAAGTTACTTTCAGCCTGCAGTAAATCAGACTGTGCCAATCTATTTGCACTAACCCCTCCCTGTACTTCGCACCTTTAGAGATGAACTGCACTCACATTAAGGTGAACACATAAAAACAGATGTGTTGTTTTGCTCATTTGAAAGATACAATCCTCCATAGACCTTGTTAGTAAATCAGTTTGCACATTTTTGTCTACAAGTTTGCACGTGTTTTCAGACACACCTTTAGTGTTAACATTTCATTAAGTCAATGCCACAACACCAGATAATGCACAAGGCCTGAAAGACTACAACCTTAGTTTGACAGTATAATAGGTATGCAGAGCATGTCAGGAATTCTCTAATGTATTTTTAGACTTTTTTCTTGATTCTTTTGGTGGGTGGGTCAGCATGGGCACTCTGATACGCAGCCCAAATACAGCAAACTCACAGCTTTCTATCAGTGACAGCATTCACTTAATCAGCAATTTTTGCCACAGTACCTCACCTGTGAGATCAGACTTGACGGGGCAGCCTTTCCTCCCCATGTGCATCATTAAGCACTGGGTGCCCAGGAACCTGTTTTGGTTCACCAGTTGTCTATTCTTGGACCAGTGCACACAAGGACCAACCTGTAAGCCCAGTTGTTTTGTCATCCAGCAATCACAGTTTGGCTCTTGTCAAAGTTGCGTAAATCCTTACGCTTTCTTGTTTGTCCGATTTCCGACACAAACTTTGAGAACTGTGGAGTCTAGTTTTCTACATTTTAATTAAAGCAACTTTTGTTGAGATTTAGCTAAAGTGAGCTTTAAACTAAACTAGATCAGGCTAGAGAATGACAGTTGACATTCTTGACAGTTCGATAGTTCATACAAGTCTACCTGAGTTTTCAATGACTAACTGGACTCCATATTAACATCAATTAACATCAACTGTTATGCTGATCTGCCTGCCAACTAACACACAGTATGAATGCAGATCAATTCCTGCTCTCTGTTTCACCCAGATGAGGATGGGTTCCC
>JAOVVA010000048.1:7839692-7855838 GCA_028565275.1 Leiocassis micropogon
GTGTAAAGCTGCTTTGGGACAATGCCAATTGTTAAAAGCGCTATACAAATAAAATTGAATTGAATTGAATTGAATAGAGAATTAGCTCAGGGGTGCCAATCCATCGCAGGGAACACACACACACACACACACATACTCACATGCTCATTCACACACTATGGCCAATTTGGGAACCGGAGGAAACCCTCCAAGCATAGGGAGAACATGCAAACTCCATGCAAACAGTTCGGAATTGAACCTGGACCCTGGAGGTGCAGTGTTAAACACAAAGCCATAAACCATATAGTGTTTCATTTTATTTGCCCTCTTCAGTCTATAGACGTGTACAGTATATACTAGATGTGCCTGCAATGACGGTTATGTGGAACTTAATTGCACACTCATAAGTGCATATTAAAAAAATTACAGCGCCATCTGTTGAATTTTGAGATAAACTAAAGATTTTTTTATTTAATAATTTTTTTTTTTATAATATAAGGCCATTTTCCATTAATAATTCAAAGTATTATGTCTCCTCTTCCAGTGGACCGATTGCGATGAAACAAAGCCTATATGTATGCATACACAAACATTCAGACAAACAGACAGACAAAATTTCCCAAAACCATCTTGATGTTTTCTATTACTCATCTAACATCCCCCAAATTATTTTTTCCCAAATTTCTACAACGTACAGACACGCCAATTTTACAGTTTTATTTTTATAAACATAAATATATACAGTATATATATAAAGAGAGAGAGAGAGAGAAATGTGTTTAGAGTCCATAATAACAGTCAAAAAAGATTTTCATTTCATACAGTAATCTCTAAACCAGTAGAAGTAGTAGCAGCCCTACACTTAGACTTTAAACATTTCTGAATAACAATATAGTACCCTAAGGCAACTTCTGGTTCACTGAGATTTATACACATTATCACACACACGTTGAGTGATATTCCAGTTTATCAGGCACTGGTGCTGCATTACAGCTGCATTTTATAAGTACAACTTTACTACAGCTCTCGCCATCAGCAGCCACCACATTTATTTCCCCGCTAATGCAAAATGTCAGCTGCAATGATGCTGCCGTCTCCCATCAGAAGTCAATATCGTACCTGGAACACAAATGTCAGCCGGGAAATTTCCTCCACTGCTCCCTGACCCAGAAGGCGATCCTCTGGGAGCTGAGGTGAGCTGAAGGGCCACCAAACTAAAAGGAATTCTTGAGTGGTGATTAGTATTCCACGGGGATGGCTTTAGAATCAAAAGTTTGGCAGATACAACAAAGTCTTTAAGGTGCATTTTAGCAACTATTGATTCCCTTTGTAAATTACTTGGAGCCAGATAAGGTTGGATATATGTACTGTTTTTTTATTTTGACATTATATTGATGGGCAAAAAAGCCCAGAGCACAAGGTCAACCGGGACAAATCCATCTTTGTGATCCATTATTAATACATGTAAACAAGGTCAATACCAGGGAAACACTATAGAAACTCAAGGAGCTGAGAACTAATGGTGGCTTGTCCATAGTGACATGTGAGACACACCATTCAGCCAATGTTAATCTTCATAAATTCCTTGTTTAAAACTCCAACAGTTTAAATTCAATTGAGATCCTGATTTATTTCCTTTGAGCGAGCAACAATAATTAAATTAATAAAAAAAAAAACAGTTTAATTTGCTAGATAAAAGCTAGTTGTTTCTATTGATTTGCTTGCTTTTCTAAATGTTGCACCACTGTGTTGTAGCCCAGTTACTTTTCCAGAGTTTTTATTGCACCTAGTGGGTAAAAAATCACTAAAAGGGGCCTCCGGAGGCCTAGAGAGAGCTGATTGGCCGAGCTATCTCAGAGGGGAGGGATGAGAGGTACAATGGTGCGGGAGCGAGCAGTTCGAAAAGATGCATTCGGCTGGCGTCACGTGATTCAGAGGAAACACATGATAGTCTTCGGCCCTCCCGAAATCCACTAAACAGTAGCCAAGTGACCAATAACACCCAGCCGTCACCCTGAACCACCAACACATATGGCCATAAACTGCAGGAATCAAAACATACCTCCTTGAACATATAGACAACAAAGAATTTTAATATTAATCGAGCAAATATTCACCGATCAGCATATTACAAGAAGAAACTAGCAAGACTGACGTTATAACTATATTAAATATATAAAATATATATTACTATAATAAATAAGAAAACAATACTGTTAAGACATGAAATGAGTTTTGTCATGACAGCAGGAGTGGTCTGTGTTTTTTGTAAACGTACCAACTTAATAAATCTCTAGCAGAGGCAGCTGAAATTCTGCAATGGTAACGGTTACATAGATACATTTAGGCATTTGAAAGACGCTCTTATCCAGAGCAACTTACATTTTTATCTCATTACACATCTGAGCAGTTCAGGGTTAAGGGCCTTGCTCAAGGGCCCAACAGTGGCAACTTGATGGTTGTGGGGTTTGAACCTGGGATCTTCCGAACCGTAGTCCAATGCCTTAACCACTGAGCTACCCCTGGCTCTACACATGCAATTAACTCCTGTCATTGTATTAACATGCATTATCAGCTGCATAGCAATGACGGTTGTCTGCGGCTCTGAGAATCCAATCACTTTGTTCGTGTGTGAAAAACACTCTCTCTCCTTCCTCACACTCTCTCTCTCTACCTTATCAGAGCCTAGCAGAGCAGCCATGGCTACAGAAGAAGAAAAAAAAAAGCCCAGTCTTATTTTTTTTATAGAGGTATTTAACAATTCATTCAGTAAGTTTTTATAGTGTCTTGCCGGTGCTGTATCATCCTTGTGCCTGCCACCAAGGGGGGACCTTATAAACGTGTATATCCATTCAACGGTTAAACCTTGCGAGAGGAATTTTAGAAATCTCAGCACAGGGCTCACACACCCATTTCACATCTGTCTGTTTTGAATAATCTGCTCTGTTAAAGCCTTGTCTGCGTCGTAGTATTTTTACCCTGTACATAACATTATAAGTTTCCGCTTTCCCCTCTCTCTTTTTACATGAAGGTCTGTGAGGCATGAAGGATCTGCACTTTGTTTCTCCCCCTTGCCCTGCTTTTACAGTTAGTTGGCCTTTGTCTTGCTAGCAAAAACACAACCCTTGCTGACACAGCCCCTCCTTGCAAGACGAACTGTGCACAGCTTTGCAATGTCGCCTCAAACAGTGTCCAACCTTTTAATGTGTGCAAGGTCCAGATGGCCCTGCAGCCTGTGAGACAGATTTTGAGCCAGCCATGCTTTTAGCTCCATCAGCAGGGAGCTGTCAGTCAGAACAGCCTACTGGGCCAGCACTAAGAGAAATACATTGTTGCCCCCTCAAAATGCTTTCACGTCCTCTCGGCCTTCCTACAACTTTTCTCAGCCTTCCTACAGCTCTTCTTAGCCACCAATTCAGTCTTCCTACAAATCCTCTCAGCCACCAATTTAACCTTCCTGCAACTCTTCTCAGCCACCAATTTAGCTATTTTACAACTTCCAGCCACGAATTGAGTCTTTCTACAACTCCACTTAGCCCCTAAATTCTGCTTTTCTACAACTATTCTCAGTCAGCAATTCAGCCATCCTACAACTCCGCTTAGCTACCAATTCAGTCTTCCTACAATTGCACTTAGAGAATTTCTTATAAAATCATATCTACCACCAGTTCAGCTTGACTAAACTAGTCTCAACCACCAATACAGTCTTCCTACAACTCTGCATATCCACCAGGTTATCCCTCCTAAAACTTGTTTCAATCACAAATTCAGCCTTACAGCTCTGCTTAGCCAACAAATCAGTCCTCCTTCAACCAACAATTTAACCCTCCTATAATTCCACTTAGTCAGCAGTTCAGACTTCTTACAACTTTACATAGCCACCAATTCAGTTCTTTTGCAATTCATCTCAAACACCAATTCAGTCTTCATATAACGCTGCTTATCCACCAGGTTAGCCCTCCTACAACTTTTTTAGCCACCAAATCAACCTTCCTACAACTCGTCTCAACCACCAATTTAACTTTATAGCTCTGCTTACCCACCAAATTGGTCTTTCTCAACTACCAATTCAGCCTTACAACTCTGCTTCACCACCAGTTTAGCTCTCCTAGAACTTGTTTCACCCACTAGTCAGCTTCACAGCTCTGCTTAGCCACCAATTCAGTCCTCCAGCAACTTGTCTCAACCAACAATTCAGCCTTCCTACAATTCTATTGAGCCAACAATTCAGGCTTCCTACAACTTTGCATAGCCACCAATTTAGTCTTCCTATAACTCATCTCAACCACCAATTCTGCTTTCCTGCATCTTGTCTCAACCATCAATTGTGCCTTACAAATTCACTTAGCTACCAATTCAACTTTCCTACAACCACTCTCAACCACTAATTTAGCTCTTTTCTATAACTTGTCTCAACCACCAATTCGGCATTCCTACAACTCATCACTGCCACCAATTCGGCTTTTTCTTTACTATTGTCAGGCCCCTTAGCATCCCAAGCTCTCATGGAGCTCTGTGAACGTCAATTCAATTCCTCTTATCCTCTCCTACAATCTCATCATATTGACCTTCTCCCAACCCCCATTCACACTTCCTTCAACTCTTTTCAACCCCATTTCACCTCTTTTCAGACTCTCATTCCTTAGCCCTGCTTAAATTTCCCAAGCCCCCTTTAATATTTCTTGTACTTCTCCCTACAACTCCGTTCCACCACAAATTCATCTAGTTCATTTAATGTCCCACTAAGCTGAGTAATACCTCCAAAGAATACGTACACTTATCCCTACTTTGAGTCTTTTACTGTACATGTTGGCTCATTCTACTTAAAGTCTCTGAAGGTTACAAGTGCCATTCATGACCTAGATGAGATCAAATTGAGCTCAGGCCCTAATATTTGAGCTGCCATACAGTGTCAATGACTTTATAATTTGTTGGCCTTATGATTCCTTTGAGATCTTGTGGACCCTCATTTCTGAAGAACATCACTGCCTGAAAGGGAATGGCTGTTAGATGGTTGCTGGTATCATTGGGAAAAGTGTTTCAAGCCATGGTTGAAGATGTTCACCGGACCAACAGATTGACATAGAACTACAAATGGATCACGTAGTGTTTGAGCTATTAATAGGGTCACATGGCCGGGATGATGTGAGGAAGAGGCTGACTTAAAGAAATAGAAATGATGAACTCTATCTATATATCTCCAGACCTCTTTAAGACACATTTCTTTCAAAGATGGCTAACTACTGCCACAGTCTATGAACAGATTATGATAAATCAAAACCACTTAACTGTCTCCAAGAAACATTTAGAACACTCTTACATGTAGACTAATGCTGTATTTTCTGCAGCTATATTAAACAGATGCCTTTAGCGATGAAACATTTTGTGCGTGTGCACATTTGAACCCACATCTGAACCCAATCCATTACGGCCATCTGATCAAACAGATGCACCAAAAAGCAGACACAATATCAGCTTCCGGGATCAGCACCATCTGCTGCCAAATCGCTGTTAACCCACCATCATGGCCCAGTTTTGCACAGTTTGTTTTCTATGGGTGGTCCAGACTGACCACGGCACTGCTTCCACAACAATGCTTGTTCAAAGTTCACTCTTGTTACACACTCATGACCATGACCTGATAATCAGTCTGAAATGCCATATGACACATTACATGCACACGGTTCAAATGGTTCCAGGTCGGGCAAACAGGCACAGCAGTACACACTGTCTCAGGTGTTTGGACCACATTTGAATGGCTCAGTGCCAATCCCACTTGATTAACCCCTCTATCGAGATAATAAAAAGTGCAGAGATAATGGCTTAATAAGGCAAAAGAGGTTGTAAAACACCCACAAGTGCTTTTATACATAATGCATTGAATAAAGAGGGCAGGCAAGAGGCTCTTCCAGAGGGATAATGTGACCTGGCCCGGCAAGAAAAAAAAAAAGAGGCAGAGAGTCATAACTGGGGGTTATAATAGAAGATGAGAGAATAGACAAAGATAGAGAACGATATCTTGATACTCAAAAGAACAAACACAAAGACAACGACAAAAGCCAGAGGGAAACAGGGTGTGAGAAAGATGCCTGTGATGTGATTTTAATGAGTGTCTGAGGTAGGTTCTTGTCAGGCTGCGAGGGCTGTTCACACATCGTTCATTAATCCTCTTGTGATTACAGAGGGCACATCTGTAATGACTGCTCTACACAACACCACCATTTAAACACCTCACATCAAATTAATGCTATAAGATAATGCAGAAATGTTTAGGGAAAAACAAGCATATTTTGAAGGTATTGTTTATTCATCTGTTGAAGAATTCTCTCTTAGGGATCCCTTTTATAAAAAAAATAGTAGACAGTGAGCAATCCTTGCTGAATGTGTGAATGAAAGATAATTAACAACTGTCTGCAGATTGTCTACAACTTGATGCCCATAAACAACCAACAGGCAGAGATTAATGCTTAATTTTCACCCTATTTTCGCCCAATGACAAACCATTATAAAAATTGAAAACCACTGTAGAAATGACTGATACGTTCATGTTCATTCGCCATGTCACCATGCCTCACATATGGAAAAAGCTTATGCTATGCCAATGGGATCTTTAACTTCTCCAACCTTAGATTCATAGGTGGGAGCGAACCAAGTATACTTCGTTTCTGTGCTTAAGTACATATTTCACTTGACTGTACTTTACACGCATTGTTTTATTAGAGGATACTTTTTACTTTTACTTCACTTTAAAGTACAGCAAATGTCTGTGGGGTTTGAACCTAGGACCTTCCGAACCTTCCAATGCCTATTCCTACTTAACTACATTTCTACATGGCATTGAGTTACCTAACCAAAGTGGCTTTTGACTATTATGGGTGATGACACGATTTGCCTCTCCTTCGAGTCATGATTAAGAACGCAACAGGTGTTCAGAAGTGTAGCTGGTTGTAGAAACAGCACTTTTACAATTGGGAATCAAGGCAAGAGAGAGAGATTTTACTATAGAAACGTCTGTACAAGTGCACAAGTAAATGGAGGACTTATACTTCAGTAATATTTAGGAAGCTCTACTTTTACTAGAACAGAGAATGAAGTATAGTGCTGTATGAAGCAGTTTTGCAAAAAAAAAAGAAAAAAGACCAAACTAAATGAAAAACTAAGAAACCGTTTGGGTTTACTCTCTGGCTGACCCGATATGTGCAGTATGGACGTTATGACACGCTCACAAGTGAGCTCACATGAGAATAAAAATGTGATTTTAATAACTTCATGCGCATGGAAGAAGCCATGTGGCTATGCATGATTATAAATCTGTACTGCTTATTACTGTAGTCATGTGACCTTCCACACCTTTTTTTCCTTATTCATCCAGCAGCTGCTAATATGAAACCCATCACTTGCTCATTTTCAGCTAACAGTCAATATGGTATAGAACCTGGGTGACAGATAAAGACAAGAGACTTGCTTGCTTCAAAACAGCGGATGACAGATTTGACAAGTAACATCACTCAGTCAATTTGTAGCAGTGTAAGACATTTGTCGGCACTTAATCTGCCTAATCCAGATGTCTCCTCCTAATTTTTACCTGACGGCTGATAGTCGGAGGTCATTTTTTTGTCGCAAGTAAAAGCTTCAGATTGTTTCAGTCCACATCCAGACATAAGCAGGTACTCATTGATGTTTTTTCTTCCTACAATTTTATTGAAAAAGCTTAAATGATCAGAATCCTGAGTTAAATTTTAAACGACCATGTTTAGAGCAGTCTTTCCTAAGCCTGGTCCTGGAGATCCTCCATACAGCACAGTTTACCCTGCAGAAACCCTAACATTACATGATGTTGTTATATAGTTGTAATCGGGACGAATGCGGTTTAGTGGTTAGCACTGTCGCCTTGCACCTCCAGGTCTGTGTGCATGTCAATGTTCTCCCCATGATTAGTTGGCTTCCTCTGGGTACTCTGTGGTTTCCTCCTATAGTCCAAAGACATGTAGATTAAGTTAACTGGCGTTCCCAAATTGCCCTAATGTGTGAATGAGTGAGAGAGTGTGTGTATGTGTCTGCGATGGATTGGCAACTCGTCCAGGGTGAACCCCGCCTCATACCCTAACTCTCCTGGGATAGGCTCTTGGCCCCCTGTCACACTGTTCTGTATATAGGATGAAGCGGTATAGACAATGAGTGAGAGTGAGTGAGATTTATTAGCATTAATCTATGATTTTATAGCATTTAATCTATAGCCACTTAGCATCCTTTTTCACACCATCCAACCGCATTACATCTGTAAGTTTATAACAGAGTTCAGAAATCCCAGCTCAATAACTGGGATACGCAGTAAGGTGAAAATTTTTGAATAAAACTGATCAGGATTCAGGCACATCACATTCATACACTGCAGCTATAATCCAGTATGCCATATAAATTTGTATATACAGTTCTGTAGTGTACCCCATTGGGAGTTATTGCCACATCCAATGTATAGTCCTGACCTCACTCTAAGCCATTTCCACGTTTGGGACAATAACGGAGTTCACTGGAGGCCAGCATTTCAGACATGAAGCAGGCAGTCTGACCATGGCTCTCTACCATGATGGTGTCCAAGCATTAGTGAAACACTGGGATATGTGCATTAGTGTAGCAGGGGGTTATATAGAGAAATAAAGGGAGGTGTTACTCTCATAACTGTGTTCTGTTATTCTGCGCAATCAAAAGTCCCGGTTTGACTTGAACACCCCCTATTTAAAAGGTGTTTTATTCTCATTAGATTATGATTAAAATGGTCACATTTTGTAAAATGCTTAAATCTAAAAAATGTTGAGTGAGTTAAGTGTAGTGTTAAGTGTACTTCAAGCATGGGGAGGAAAACGACCTTATACTTCTCTAACTTAATCACAGTGTTTTATTAATTTTTTTCTTTAAAATGAATTATCCATTGAGCTACTATAACTTTTTTCCACCCGACACCATGGAGGATGAGCTCTGCCTGAATGCCTGTTTACCACTCATATTCTGTGCACAATTTATTCTGTTTATCCTGCACAGTTTTTCTAATATACCTTGTTGCTATGGGAATAAACGATTCTAGCTTGACTGTTTAAGCCCTCTCTATTAATTACTGTAAGTCTTTATAAAGCAATGCATGTGTATAAGCTCCAAGTGTTTTTCAAAGCAATCTATGTGAAACCTTTGTGAGTTTCTCTCCCTTTCTCTTTTCAGGTTTTGACTCTAGCCTGGTTTCTCATGTGCATGAGACTGCATTATGTCTTAGTATTTGTCTCCTTTTCATCTTGGAATCTGGCCATAACCTGTGCCAATGATTTTGATCTGTATTAAGTCAATTAAATTAAATTTTATTTGTAATGGTCATTGTTGCAAAGCAGCTTTACAGAATCAAAATCTGTATTAGCCGACTGATCAGGCTAAGATAGAACATTGTTATACAAGAAAAATACTGGAGTCCAAGCAGGGATGTGTCTATGATTAGTGATAGGAAAAGAAGTTGGTGCTTATTTATAAATTTTTCATTTTAAAAATATCATCCTAGTCAAGGTCATGTTGGATCCCGGGCATATCCTGAGACAGTGTATTCTGGAAGCAAAATTTCATATTGCGAAACGCATTTTCCCATAGGAAATAATGTAAATGCAGATAATCCGTTCCGGCCATCCAAAAATATTAACAATATTACCAATTTCCAACACTATAATCCAAATTTTTTGTGTATAAAAACAATCAAAACATTAAGAAAAGACATGTAAATCAAGTAAAATATGAAATAAATAGACATTAAACCTCACTTAACCTTAATTTATGATTCCTCTTGGCACCGGCTGCTTTAAAAACAAAACTGAAAGATGCTCCCTTTTCTTCTTGCTACCATCCTTTCTAATATACTTGGAACTCATGGTGCTATGTCTTCATTGAATCTTGCACAAAATGCAAAAGAAAAAAAAACACAAAAAAATGTAAACTCATTTTGCTTTAGTGTCCACTGACGCAAACAAATTTTGATCTTCGATCGTCGAAAATGCTTTGTATGTCGAGGCAAATTTCTTGCAAAATTCTAGTTCTTAGGTCGAATATTCATAAGGCGGGGTGCTCGAGGTACCACTGTATTATGAGTTGGGAGGAAGCCCAAGGAGGCTGGAGGAAACCTGAGAGCACCGTGAGAACATGCAAATCTCCAGAGTGACCCAAGCTTTAGATTAAACCAGGGACCCTAAAGCTGTGATGCAGCTCTACTACCTCCTTTGCCAAGTCTGTTGGTTTTTATGAATCTTCACTCAGCTCTCTGATAAATCTGCTCTTTGTCCAGACATCAACATCCAGTCAGAAGCAAAGCCAAATCTCACTACTGAAGCTGCTTATTAAATCACACACTAGTGGTTTAGTTTTTAATTATACTCTGCCTGTAGTTTTTTTTTTTTTCTTACAACAGACTGAGCTGAGAACTAGAACAGCCCTATCAGGAGTGCACTTAGCTCGCAGCACTGACTGGCTGTTTGTGAGGAATAAACAAGTCATGTTAGTAGAGCTAGTGGACCTTTTCATGGCTTGCCCTTCTTCACATGCTTGGCTAAGCAGGCCAGACACCGGCAATGTCACGAGAGCTGGTCCTAGCCTCGCCAAAAAGCCCTGCAGGTAGCAATATAGCGTAAAATATTGATATGGTTCCAGCACGCTGCCACACCTGGCATTTGATTCATAGCTTAAGGTGTTCCTTTTTAATTTTAAGCAGTCAACAAGGGATCAAGGGAAAATGTCAGCGGAGCTTTGTGTGGCATGCTGGCAAAACAGAGCCGGTCTTGAAAGCTCACTTTTATTCACCGAGTCGCAAAAAAGGAGTGAAAAGAGGCTGGGCTAGAGATGTACAACGCATCCGGAAAGTATTCACAGCGCTTTCCACATTTTGCTGTGTTACAGCCTTATTTCAAAATAAATAAATTTATTTTAAACAATACCCCATAATGACAACATAAAAGTTTGTTTGAAATCTTTGCAAATGTATTAAAAAATCAAAAAACAAACAAAAAAAAAAATCACATGTACATAAGGTGCATCCTCGTTCCACTGATCATCCTTGAGATATTTCTACAACTTGTTTGGAGTCCACCAGTGGGGTAAATTCAGCTGATTGGACATGATTCCAAAAGACACACACCTGTCTACATCCCACAGGTAACAGTGAATGTCAGAGCACAAACCAAGCCATGAAGTCCAAGGAATTGTCTGTAGACCTCCGAGACAGGATTGGATCGAGGCACAGACCTGGGGAAATGTACAGAATAATTTCTGCAGCATTGAAGGTCCAGATGAGCACTGTGGCCTTCATCATCCATAAATGGAAGACGTTTGGAACCACCAGGACTCTTCCTAGAGCAAGCCGCCTGGCAAAAGTGAGCGATCGGGGTGAAGGGCCTTAGTCAGGGAGGTGACCAAGAACCAGATGGTTAGTTTGAAAGAGCTCCAGAAGGTTCTCAGTCTCTGTGGAGAGAGGAGAAACTTCCAAAAGAAAAAAAAAACTCTTGTAGCATCATACTCAAAAAGACTTGAGGCTGTAATTGCTGCCAAAGGTGCTTCAACAAAAAAAATGTGTTTCTCATGGTCTGAGAGTCCTTCAGGTGCCTTTTGGCATTTCCAGACGCTTGTCATGTGCCTTTTACTGAGGAGTGGCTTCTGTCTGGCCACTTTACCATACAGGCCTGATTGGTGGAGTGCTGCAGAGATGGTTGTTCTTCTAGAAGGTTCTCCTCTGGCCATAGAGAAACACTGGAGCTCTTTCAGAATGACCACCGGGTTCTTCATCACCTGCCTTACATTTAATTTTATGTGATTTTATTTGACAAATTTGTTTAGTTTTTATGTTCACATGATTACTTTCCTATAACATTAATACACATTTTTTCAGTTTAGATTTTTTTTAACATGTATTGTAATTTTTTATTTTTTATTTATTAGTTTTTTATTTTTTAATAAAAAAAAAAAAGTATACTCCATTTGTTTTTGTTTACACATTAAATGTATTCACTGTCAAATACTACATTATCTTTTAGAAGGTGGTTTCAGTCTGACATGAATAATGCCTTTATGTCATGTTATCACATAGAGTATTATTCATATTATTTGTTCAACTGTGTTCACATGATTAAAAGCTCTTTACAAGCGATTTTTGTTTACAATTACCCAAAGTAACCAACACAGTTTGTGATCACTTGCTTTTCTTAGTCTAAAAAAAAAAAAAAAAAAAAAAAAAAGCTCCATCAATCAGGATCCATATCCACTCCTGAAACAAGTATAATAATTATAATGGATAGTAATGTGGCAGCGCTCAGGGAAATGTTAAAAGATTATCACCGCCTTGCTTGCATTTGTTTTTCAAGTTGGCATGCATGACAGCCTGATTACACAGAGATAAATTATATGGGTTACGTAAAGGACGCACAATAACAGGGCTGCCCCTGTTGTTAAAACTTGTACCCATAATTCATCACTGAAACAATGCTGACCAAGCAGAATGGTAGACCGGAAAGGACGTATAAGAAGCAACTAATCATTCTCTCGCCTTCTCTTTCTCCCTCGCTCTTTCTATGTCTCTCGCTCTCGTTCTCTGACACGCCGGCTAATGATATGTGCCGTCCGTCAGATAGCGAAGACAATCAAGAAGCTACAATTTGTCAGACATTGACGGTGCAACTGACACAGAAGCAGAAGGACCGAGAAAGCAAGAATTGTATCTCTCTTAAATACAAAAAAATTAAATAAAATAGACTCAGGCTCTGAGAGTAAGAGCACACAGCTTATAATTAACAAGCGATAAGTCGTAGAAGGTGCATTTTGAAGACACAGCTGTTATGAAGACCTCACTTCAATACCTGACCTCTAACTCTCTGCAAAACATCATTAAAAATCAGACTCTCATTAGCTACTCACTTGAGAAGACTGCTCGGCACTTGTTGCTTTGCCGTATGAAGCTGCTACCCCTGGTGTTTATCACTTACACTGTATTGTCTTGAGTACTGCTCTGACCTCATCATGTGCTTCATGCAGTAATTGGTGTGATTTAGTGTTCCGGCAGTTTGGCCTCCGATTGGCATGGCTTAAATCATTGATGTTATGAAAGTGGCCACGTTCGGTTCGCCGGTTAAATGGCTACGCTCTGTAAAAATAGCAGATGGTTAATGATTGCATGTGAACGTTAAAAGTGGCAAGATTGGGAATTTGTGTTCTGGAGATGAGCTGTCCCAGTGAGACACAATCAGATTAGCACAATGATGCTTACACTATGCAAAGGAGGGAATAAAAAAAACAAAAAAAAACTTTAATTTAAGATGTTAGCCTCCAGCGTGCCATACTGACTTCAGTTTTTTTCTTATAAAACATATGGAGCCAAAAAGCCAATGATGTTGTAGCAGGGCAATGAATAAGATAAGCAGATACAGGTCAACTACTGTTTACTTCAAATGTCCAAATGAGAAAGTGTACTGCACATCAATCAGTCATAACTTTATGACCATTGTCACGTGATATGAATAAAACTGATCATCCCATTGCCATGACACCTGATATATTAGGTGGCATGTAAACATTTTGTCCCTGAACTTGATCTGCTGCATCCAGAAAACATGGGCAAGCGTAAAGATTTGAGTGACTTTGACAAGAGACAAATTGATAAACAGCTAGACAACTGGGTCAGAACAACTCTAAAACTTCAGCTCTTGTGGGATCTTTCTGGTCTGCCATGAACAGGCCTTACCAAAAGAGGTCTTAGGCAGGAAAACCAGTGAACCGATGACAGGGTTATGGGTGTCCAAGAATTATTGAGGTGTGAGAACACATAGTGCATCACAGTTTGTTGTGTATGGGGCTGCATAGCTGAAGTCACATGCTGACCCGCCTCCACAACCAAAAGTACCTACAAAGGGCACATGAGCATCAGAACTGGACCATGAAGCAATGGAAGTCTGATGATCTGGTGGCCTGGTCTCCCCAGGATACACTATGGGAAGAGGCGAGCTGACGGAGGCAGGGCGATGCTTGGGCAATGTTCTACTAGGAAACCTTGGGTCCTGCCATTCATTTAGATGTTACTTTGACGCTTGGCAATGACAGGTTTGATCACGATAATTTACCCTGACACAATGGAAAAAATGTTTAAGAATGGTTTGAGGAACAGAAGTACAAGAGGTGTGGACTCGGCCTCCAAATTCTGCGGATCTCAATCCAATCGAGCATAGAAAGAAAAGTCCAATCCATGGAGGCCCCATCTTGCAACTTACAGGACTATATGGATCTACTACTGACAGCTTGGTGTCAGATACCACAGCACACCTTCAGAGGGCGAGTGGAGTCCATGTCTTGTGTGGTGATGGTGTTAGAGATACAGAAATTTGGACCATTTGCACACACAGTGAGATATATGTTGGTTGCTTTACTGACTTATCATATATAACCAAATTGAGCTGCCATTTCTTTTCTCAATTCTAGTTTTGAACGCGTCATTTTTCTTTACATTAAAATCATACAAATCGACTCAAATATTTATATGAGCTCTGACAGCAAACAGCAAAAATAAATAAATTATGGTAACACAACAAAGGTAATTTGACAAACCACACTAACTTTTCTGCCCAATTGTGTAATTTTATGTAAATTCATGATATATAACCCAATTAAATCCATTTCAGTTCTACTGTAGGTTATAACCCTACAAAAGTTTGAGCAGAGTAAATTCCACAAGAGGGTGCTAAACGTCGACTGAGACAAGACCCTGGACTGGACAGTTCCTCTGACTCAGTGCATCTTATCATTTATCATTTATGCTTGTGTGTGGGTCACATCCCTGAGCGTCTTCTCCATTAGCAGAGGTAAGGCTTCCGACTTACGTAATAGCACTTCATCCTTAATGCAAAAGCAGCCAAGGTACAGGTAATGGCAATCCTCTGTATGTTCTCAAAAAGGCCTTTCTGTCCCTGTAACAAAACAGGAAAGAGGATAAAAAGGCAGTCTTATACTGCTTCAGTAACCACTAAAAGCCTTCATTTCCTGTGTCCTAATAGAGCACGTATTGTTAAGTAGTAAGGTAAAACAGGAAAAGCTACACTTGAGTTGCAGCTGTGTGCAAGATACTTAGGACAGATTGCAGTAATTGTAGGAACTAGTGCACAGAGTCAGAGAAGGAAAAAAAATAATAATTGTAGAAATCATTTTCCAGGACATTTTCAAGAACCGCTGCTTTTGCTTACCGCATTGTACAATGATGTACTGTACACAATGTCATTTACAGACATTTATGAGATTAAAATCAACCACACAATCCATAATGACCTCTTTACAGAGTAATTTAAACACCCGTGCACATTTACTCACACAAACCGTTCAGTTAGAATTTAATTTATACTTGTAGTAAAGTATAGCATAAAGAGAAAAAGGTGAAATGTTACTGAAATATAAATTTCAGGAATTATGTGTAAAAAACAAATTCTCGAGTTTAAAAAATATGAGGGTTAAAACACTGACATTGGAGACTCCTTCCTCAAATGCCTAAAATACATCTTTCTAAAGAAAAAGAATCCATATATGTGCAATGTAACATACAGCACTTTTAGTTCAGGCTAGTGGTCCATGCTACCACCATGCAACTACTTTGTTTCTACAGAATAGAAACCATCACATTTTAGTACACGCGCATTATACATAATCCTGTGATTTGAATAACAGGCAAAAAAAAAAAAATGCTGTCTGAGTTGCTGTTACAAAAAATAAGTCAACAACTTCTGACCAATCTGTATCGATAGTTTAGGATCACTACACTATAAGAAACGATATTAATGTAATGCTTTCATTGTATATGATGCATTTCTGGCATACGATCGGACGAACCATTCTCCATTCTCCGCTGAGCATCAACGGCTCCTCTGTGGGAATCGTCGAAAGCACCAAATTCCTGGGTGTTCACCTAGAGAAGGACCTCAGCTGGTCCCTCAACACCAGCTCCCGCCACAAGAAAGCCCAACAGCGTCTCTTCTTTCTGAGAAGACTGAGGAAGGCCCAGCCTCCACCACCGATCCTGACCACCTTCTATAGAGGGACAATCGAGAGCATCCTGAGCGGCTGCATCACTGTCTGGTTTGGGAATTGTGCCATATCGGACCGCAAGACCCTACAGCAGAT
>JAOVVA010000048.1:7880847-7894497 GCA_028565275.1 Leiocassis micropogon
GTGATCACAACTGAGCCAATGGTTTTTCTCTCTCTTGCACTGCGGAATTGTGGGTAATCGTCTCCCCTGCTGGGTCTAAATTCTCGTCTCTTGCTGGTATAATCAACATCCGTGTACTGGTTACTATAACACTGTGACCATGACCATAGAACATATTTTATTTTATGTTTGTATGCGTGTGTGTACAGCGCGCGTGTACTGTTTATTATAACACACGTGTGTGCACATGTGTAAAGCAAAAGCAAGTCTCATTAGAGAGGTTAAAGTTCCATTTTCTCTCTCCCTCTCTGTATAAGCCTGCACTTTGTCTGCATGCATCACTGGATACCGTGCCCTTTCACACACACACACACACACACACACGCACACACACACACACACACACACACACACACACACACACACACACACAGCGCCTGCTGTTTCGGATAAACGAAACACTTATCTGCCAGGATTAATTTTTTTAAAGGTAAAGTGCAAGTTAATTTGTTTTACTTTTACTTTATATGTTGTAATAATTATTTTTATGTATTTATTTTTTGGGGCTGTGGAATGAATAATTTGAGTTTCCATTATTTCTTATGGGAAAATTCGCTTTGGTTTACGAGTGTTTTGAAATTCGAGCCCACTTCCAAACGAATTATGCTCGTAATCCAAGGTTTCACTGTACTTAATAATGGAATGGGGGAACATGTAATTGCCGAAAAGGGACAAGAATTTTGGAAACTTTTGTAGAACCGGTGCGCAACATAAGTTTGGTTTGTACACTTTACAGCCCAGGTACGTCCTATCAAGAGGCTTTTTTCCAACAAAGTGCGACCCAATGGTGAAGTCACAAGTTAAGGAATTACTGAAGTAAGCTACATTGTAAATAAATTACAAGCAAAAGATTTTTTTTGATGCTTTATATTATATTATATTATATTATATTATATTATATTATATTATATTATATTATATTATATTATAATTTAACTTTTGCAGTCAGGTCAAACATAACTGTAATGCACTGATTATTTTACATTATCATGTTATTGCCTAGTATGGATGTTTGTGTAGGTGTTTGCAGTTTGGAATAACATATTTCTATTGGTGCAGTTTTCTTATATAAGATATGCTTTAATTAATCAAATTTACTCTTCAAGAGACATATTTATTTTTACCTTCATTTTTTTATATTACTGATCAGTGGTGACATTCTGTGCAAAACACAAAATTGTCAAACTTTCTATTGTGACCTACATTTGTTGAGAAAACAGGTAAGAGCTTTTTCTCAGATTTAAGCCACATCCATTTGTACTTTATCGTTGGAACGCTGTGGATCAACACTCTAAAACCCTCGGGGAGACATGGACCTTGACGCCAGGACCACTAAGACACACAGACACACTATGTACTCAACCGCAGATGATTTTGAAGATGGCACCGTTTTACATTGCAGGGGAATGTCTGGCTTGTGCGTTTGTCCTTCACTGAATCGTCCAGACGTAACAACAGACTGCGTGCTGACTTTCCAGTATTTCCACAAGCTCTCATCATTCTGGAACTAACCTGGTGGGGCAAATCCACTTAAAATCCTTTTAGACAGCATGGCAAGAAGCAGAAAGAACTTCCTCCCAGGTAAACATGGCCAGGTTGTACGATTGATGTAGTGGGAAAGGAAGGAAGGACAACACTTTCTCTCTCGCTGGTCCCTACAGGCTAAGGGTGGATGGAATACTAACACAGCAGCAGCCCTGCTCGATACACACTCAAACACAAACAGAAAGAGGACAGTGATGTATTGGAGGGTTTTAAAGCAGTTTGATCATAACACAACACGAAGGTTCCTGCGGTGTTCCTGAAACACTGACTTTGCTCTATTACTCATAGACTGCACATTTTTCAGAATGTCACCGACACGCAAAGTAGACAGCAGTTAAAACTTTATACGGCTTCAATTGTTCAAAAACCCTGGTTATTAGATTTTATTTTATGTGTTTAAAAACTAAAACAGGTCGACATGGAGTGGAGTTCCCTACTACCTGGTCCCTGCATGCAGGTTAGCTCTACTTTGTTTTTCAACCTCAGCTCACCATTATATTTATCCACAAGGAGGGTTCAAGTCGAACCAGGACTTTTGATTGTGCAGAATAACAGAACACAGTTATGAGACTTAAAGCCTTCCTTTATTTCTTTCTACAATCCAGCGCTACACTAATGCACTTATCCCAGTGTTTCACTAGTGCTTGGATACCATCAAGGAAGGAAGTTTTCTCAGTACACTGGAGATCGGACTGCCTGCTTCATGTCTGAAACACTGGCCTCCCAGGAACTCCTTTAATGGCCCAAACATGTGGGAATGGCTTGGAGCGAGGTCAGGACTGTACAAGGCATGTGGCAATAACTTCCAGCATGGCATGCATTTTCAAGCATCAGGCTGAATGTTCAGGGGAACGACTGCAGTGGGCTCCGAACCACCTAAGATCGTTTCAAATGTTTTACTGCAGCTAAGTGTCTCATCACCATACTGTGCTTGAAGACTTCTGGAAATGACAATCAGATTTACTTCTTCATCCATGAGAAATTTTTTGTCACGAGTCCCGGGTTTACATCAATCAATCAATCAATCAATCAATCAATCAATCAATCAATCAATCAATCAGTCTATCTAAATAACATTCCACTGACCTCAAAACCATGTTCTAATGTTGTAACCTTATGGAAACAAGGTTCTTTTGATGCTCTGAAAACATGTGCTGTGAAATCTTAAAAAATCTTCTCAGAACTTTATTCTTTATATTATATAATATATAATCGAGCTGGATACTCATGTATATATTGTAAATTCTTTCTTTAAACGTTTACAGTGGAAATTAGTTTTATATCATGAAAATTCCTTTTTCATTCCTTTTTCATGAAAAGAAAAATTACACGTTGGTGACCTACTTGGGGTGTGTAAATAAATGCATAAGAAGACGATCTAATGTGATCCTCCATTATTGAGCGACTTCAAATAATCATATTTGCTTTTGATTACTAGATTTTGGCATCTGGAATATGATTACAGGTTTTAGCAGCAACTTATAAACTTATAGAGTTCTGGAGTCTCAATCAAAACACATCCTCATGCTAGTTCACTAGATCTACAACTAAGAGTAAAAACAAGAAGATTTGATTTGAAGTCATTAATTAAAGAATAAATATAAAAAAAGAATAAATTAAGTAACAATCATTCATTTGTAACAAGAGAAGTGGTGACAAATAAATCAATGATTGGACGGAAGGCTGGGAACAAAATGCTTCAGCTGATGAAAAATTATTAATTACAGCCTGTTGTGTGTTTTTTTTTTTATATATATATATATATTGTACATGATTAAATGTTTAATTGCCAAAGATGCGAGTCAAAATATCTTCCACTTCTGTTTTTCAGGCTTTACCTTTATCATTCATTTTGTTCTGACTGCTGCCTATGTTTTTGGCCTCTTATGATGTTGTCTGTGGGTGTGTCTAAATGCAAATGAGCCAATGTGTCAAGAAGTCAGTTTACACTTAATGGGTAATTATAATACGCAGGTATTATAATTTGGGAAAATCTTTGCAGAACCGGTGAACAACGTAAGTTCGGCTTGGCTGACACAAACATCTGTGCAGAAGTTAAATGAAAAGATGATAAGGCCCAATTTTAGCAGTTAGACCATAAATAACATTATTGATTGATTGATTGATTGATTGATTGATATTGACAACCATATAAGTACACACAAGACTACTATCCTGCCATGCAGTTTAAAATTCCTAAGCATAAAAACATAATAAAGCAATAAGCTTATTTCTATTGTTGTCTCCTCAAAGGGTAGGGGAAACAGATGGCACGTGTTGAGACAACAGCAAGACACAATTACAAAATTACAAATTATTAAAACAGTTTGTTGATGTAACTATTGATGTTAAATGTTTTTGTAAAAACATTTATCAGCTCGTAGGTTCAAAATATATTTGGCTAACATACAACATGTCAGATGGATACCCTTGTATTAGAGAAATCATGGAAGAACATTGGACGGTATTAATCAGCATTAGGGCCTAACATTCACACAACACTCCCAGTTAGACTAAAACTGACATTTGATTAATGATCCTACAACAAGTAATGCTGTACAAAGTTTATAAAAATAATGTAAAAACCTTCAACACGAACATTCCTGCAAATGCCGCCTTCAGCCGACGCTCCTGCCGATGGGAAATCTGTAACGCAGAACCTCCTGCACTTGCATTCCAGCACAGGGACACTCTGACATTGATGCTAAAAAAAAAAAAAAAAAAAAATCCCTAGAGGTTTCTTCACAAATCACCACTTCATAAGCATGACCGCTGTTCCCTGTTTTTTCTTCTTCTTTTTTTTTACCGATGGGTTGGAGGTTTGTTTGTCGATTTGCTCTTATGCTTTTCATTTCCTTTGGGTGCTGGATTGAATTAATGTTGATAGACAACACAATGCCACACATGAGGAAACAAGAGGAGATTGTGCAAAATTTCGATACTTTCGCAATTATAGCTCTATAAACAAGAAGAAATAGAGGGAGGGGTGAGAAAAAAAATAATAACTTTCATGAGCATCAGTGTTTTCTCTTGTGTCGGGGGCATGGGGATTATAATGTGCCTCATTTATACTCTTTCTCCAACTTAACAGATGAGTGAGTAGATTCTGTTTACCGTTGGACCGCTCTGCTCCCCCTCTCCCCTCACGCTCTCTTTCACACACACATACACTCGTACACAGACACAGACAGACACACATCTGGGTTTACATAAGATATGCAAGTCAGACTAACCCAAAGTAAATGTTAAAGCCTGTGTGTCCCTTTCCTGTGTTTTCTCTCGGTAACCAGATCCGTCCTGCGCCATCCCATCCCTCGCATTATCCCCTCCCCTTTAATTAAGTCTTGGCGCGCCGTTCTGCATCCCAGCATTCCTGTTGCTGCTGCTATTAGAGCTCACCGTATGGAGTGCCGTGGCTGCCAGAGGCCCTGCCTGGCACAACTCACCTGGGGTAAATGAGGCCGCTTGATCATACCCACTCTCGCCTCGGGTGCCTGTGTGATGTTGAAGAGCGCCTGCAGGGCACTCAGTGCAGCCTTTCTCTTTGCCAGCTTCTTGCTGCAGCCTGTGCCCTCGAATATTCTTCCATCCACCAGTACGGCCATCACAAAGCACCGGCGAGCGCGTCTGCCTCGGGCGCTCTGGCACAGGCAAGCGTAGCGCGCTCCCGGCCGCAGGTTATTCAACAGCACTACGGGACTTGGTGGAGGAGGTGGTTCAGGTGTGGGAGGAGGTGTGGAAAAATGGGCGTCACCTTGCCTCGCTTGTACTACCATTAAGTCCAGCGTGTGGCGCAATCGGAGGGCGCTAGACAGCAGCTCGGACTTGGCCGAACGGAATCCGTCCTGTTCAAATCCTTTAAAGAGCGTTTCGGGAAAGTCCGAAAGATCGGAAGTGAAGTCCGTGGTGGGATTTGATGCTCCTCCGATGGCGGAGTGAGCCTGGGCGGCGTTGGGGAATTGCACGAAGGAGCTAAGCGCTAACTCGGCCGCCCTCATCTTCGCCTTCTTCTTCGTAGGGCCCGTTCCTTCGAAGGTGAGCCCGTTGACATCAACAGCGATGGAGAAGAGCGGAGCATGCACCGGGCCTGTCTGAGACACGGTGCGGTACTGCAGACCCGGACGTAGCTCGTTCAGCTGCACCACGGCGTTTTTCGGTGTGTCCGACCATGAGGACCTTCTGCAGCACACTCGCAGCTCGCATACACGCCCGTTGTTGTCCTCCTCTAAGGGACGCTTCCGTTTCAGAGTCCCCGTGCCGCTCCAGGACGAATCGGACAGGAAGAAGGGCGAACGATCTGCCGGCATGATTGGTGGGCGGTCCTCGAAGTTCCCCGTGTTCCAGTTCTCTTTGACTTCTGTGCTGCTGGTACCTGATAGAAGACAAAGCGACAAAGAACATACAAGTTCATTTGACTACATAACACTAATTCCCAGTTAAAGCTTTATCCTATAAGATAAAGCTCCTTTAAGATAATTAACTGTATACCACATGCACCTTTACAGGTAAAAGATCTATACTAATCCTACAAAAGCTTTAACTTTCGAGTTATCACCATAGCGACGAGAAAAAAGTTCAACATGCCTCTTGTATTTTCCCAGATTGCGTGTCTGCATCATTGTGAGTAAGAGCCAAGAAAGCCAAGTATGACTCTGACTCAGATATACACAAGATTTCTTTAAAGATATGAAATGTTACAGCATCATGTCATGCTACCTCCACCATCATGACAAAAAAAAAAATACCCCGAATCACAGGCAGCATTAGCATCAGTGCATAAAGTCAGTTGTAACTGGGTGTGACGTCTGCATCTCCTCTCGTCTCTCATCTCATCTCTAATCTTTGGCCTCAAGGTGAAAAAGAAGCTGTCAGATGAAATACAATGATATAATAATCATACAAGCAGGAGAAAAAAAAAGAAGAAGCAGCTCCTGAAAGCTCCCTGTAAGCGTGGCTCTAATTTAAGTGTTTTAAAATCCATGGACAAATCCTGGCAAATGGGGGAATTATCTGCTAAATCGCCTCGGTAATCTGCCTCAAAATTGCCTCAGAGTTCATGCGTAAAGTGGGTGCGATTTGTCGACGGTATTCAATGCAAAGCAGCAATCCCTGTCGTAATGGAGGAGAGCAGAACAGTGTGTGTTCCTGAGTTAGAGAGAGAGAGAGAGAGAGAGAGGGAGAGAGGGAGGAAAAACATCTGACTCTATTTCATATTAAAGCTTTCTAGACTTGATTCACTGTGCGTTGTGCTTCCAATTCAAACGCTTGACATTTCACACAGAAACACTCCACAAGCTATGATACACAGCGGAGAACATGGTGATACGGTAAAATACGGTATTGATTTGTTATATAATGATATACAGTACAGTGCAAAACAGTACAGTATTCAATTCAATTAAACGATATAGATTAAGCCGCACGATGGCTTAGTGGTTAGCGCTGTTGCCTTGCGCCTCCAGGGTCCGGGTTCGATTCCCACCTCGGGGTCTGTGTGCGTCATGTTCTCCCAGTGCCTGGTGGGTTTCCTCCGGGTACTCCGGTTTCCTCCCACAGTCCCAAGACATGCAGGTTAGGCTGACTGGTGTTCGCAAATTGCCCGTAGTGTGTGTATGTGTACCGTGTTATGAATTGGCACCCCGTCCAGGGTGTGCCCTAAGTCCCCATGACCCTGTATACGGGATAAAGCGATGTAGACGACGAGTGAGAGATAATGTAGATTAAATTAAAGAAATAGGAACAAATGGTTTGCTGCGACAGGCTGCAATGTGAATCAAGATACAATTTTAAAACTTGGTTATTTATGTAACAACGTCAGCAGCAACCTCATTCAGCATTCAGCATCAACAGTAAACTAATCATCCAAACTATTCATCTGTCATTATCTGCACCTGTTTCTCACTTTTTTTTACTCACTCATCTCTCACTCATCATCTATACCGCTTTATCCTGTATTCAGGGTCGCGGGGGGCCTGGAGGCTATCCCAGGAGACTTAGTGCACAGGGGGCGGGGTACACCCTGGACAGGGTGCCAATCCATCACTCACATACACACACTCACACACTCATTCACACACTACGGGCAATTTGGGAACACCAATTAGCCTAATCTGCATGTCTTTCGACTGTGGGAGGAAACCAGAGTACCTGAACCAAACACGAGGAGAACATGCACACTCCATGCACACAGAGACAGGAATCGAGCCTGGCTGGGAATCGAACCCGGACCCTGGAGGTGCAAGGCGACAGTGCTAGATGTTTTTTAATGATTGAACTATTCATCGGTCACTGCGTTGATTAACAAACTATTCCTCAAGACTGTATTAGAAAATACAAGAAGGTCTGCTGGATGCAAAATATGATGGGAAATGAGGTTGCTGCTGCTGAGGGACTGTATGTTATATCTATTTTTTTTTATTTTTATTTAGCTGCCATGTTGGTTTTGGACTTACTTAGTGAATCGTCATCCTCTGTGCTGTCCGGACCTGGACTCATATACTTGAAGGGGACGATTAGTGCTGACAGCATGCTGCTCACTTTTTCTGTAACACACACACACACACACACAAGAAGCTAAATATTACATGAGCTGACCCTGGTATGGAGAACCAACCAAACCAACCATGCGTAGGCTTCATGCCAAATCCCATTTGTGATTCTTCATTCAATTTTGAGGATCTTTTTGTACATGAGAAGGGAATAAGACACTATGTGACATGCTGTAATAAGAAAACAATCCACAACCGCATGGTCCACTGAAGCCTTATATGAACTGAGCTGCCGTAACCACCTTGATGTTGAGTATCACCCAACAGTCTGTCATTTTATACCACAGCAGGTTGCCAATGACTATGTTTTTTTCCTGTTTCTTTTTTTAAAGGTTCCATATTTTACTATTTCTTTACCAAGTTAACACGGGCCTCAGAGCTCCGGTAAAGTGCGCGTGTGTTAACGCTCCAGCTAAAATACACCTCAGATAAAGTTTTTTTTTTTTTTTTTTACCTCAAACTTCTTTAATTCACTCCACCTTCAAATGTATTGTTTCAGTGTTTATGTAAATGAGCTACTGCTAAGCCACGCCCACCAGAGAAGTGCAGAGCTGGGCATCAACAAGGGGGAGGACTCATTTTATGACTAATCTTATATGAGGTCACAATTGGAGAAAAATGTAATTTTATATTATTATTATTATTATTATTATTATTATTATTATTATTATTTGTAGACACACACTGGAAATCCACCTGAATGTCTATAAATTACTACAAAGTAAATTATGCATAATAGGTCCTGTTTATTTTAACAAAAAAAAGACATTAAACTAAAATGTTAAAAGTTTTACAAATTTGCAACCTTCATTTTTATTTATTTATTATTATTATTATTATTATTATTATTATTATTATTATTATTGTTGTTGTTGTTTTCTTTTCTTATATTAGACCGTTGTATATAACAAATAAAAGATAACTGAATAATAATTTAGAATTTCAATCATTGTAATGTTTTTTAAACCTAATATTTTTCCTTATGTGCACTCCAATAATAATACAGTCATTTCTAAACATTTCTCAAAATCTAATAACAGCTTTAAATGGATGTGATACATCACAATACGCCTTTTAAACAGGCTTTTAAATAACTTCGTAACTGCTGAAATCGGATGACGACTGTCTTATTGGCGAACATGAAAACGCACTTAGCGTTTATCTGAAAAGCATTTAGATGTCATGACGAGTCAGTTTCAGAGCGATTAGCTTTGTTTTCATCTAAATATCAAATTACATTTCAGGAAATAGGATTCTTTATGTGGATCCGCATCATTCACTGTCTATCAAGAATGATATAGAGTGAAATTTGAAATTACAGTGTGTACACCTTCTACGTCTGTCAAATTCATTATTCATCCAGAGAACAAGATTTTATCACTGTTTAATACAGAAGACTGCACAAGACACTCTTTCACTCTTTTCCTTCTTTTTAAGAAAGCCACTTACTGTTAAACCAAACATTGCTGACAGATTCTTTTCCCTTCCACTTAAAGATGTGTGTGCATGTGTGCACGTGTGTGTGTGTGTGTGTGTGTGTGTGTGTTTACTCAGGAGCTTCCTATTAGAGACTCGAGTTCAGGGCGGAGTGAGGGAGACTGACAGAGGAGCCAGAGCTCCATAATTACATCCCTCCTCGACCCACTGTGGCCTAATGATCAACAGCTTTAAAGACCTGACATGAAGCTGCAAGGATGAAGAAGAGGAAATAGGAAATGGGGTGAAAGAACATACACACCCCTACACACACACCCACACACACCCAGACACACACACACAGACACATACTCCCTATAGGACCTCATCATCATTTCTCTTTGCTACAGTGAGACTCACTGCTTCTACTTATTGTTTGTAAAAGAGTGAAAACAGACAAGTAAAAATATGACAAGAAATTATATACATGAAATGTTTAGACATAATTATGTAAAAGATATTTTAAAAAAGTCCTTTCACCATATGTTTCTCAGAACTGCTGTATATAAGAGACAACAGCTAAGAATGCTGGGTATTTTGGGGATGAGTATGTAAATTCCTAAACCTGAAACTAAATTATAGTCACGCTTTTCTGACAAACAGGGATGTCACCTACTTCAGACTTCTATTAATATTATTATGATTATTATGATTATTAGTAGTAGTAGTCTGATATTTGTTATATAGTAAATAGTTTAAAATTAATTAATGGATTTACTTTTGTATTGTTCACTGAGAAAGTTAATTATATTTATTACTTAAATATAGAAAGTTAATTATATTTATTACAAACATTTTCATTGCATACTTATTTCACACGGGGCGTTCAAATGAACCCGGGACTGGTGATGAACGTTCTGGTGAATGAAGGCATAAAAGTGATTAACATTTATAGATTACTCCAAGCATAGGTCGGCGATGAGACTCTCAGCCGCAGTAAAACATCTGCACAGTGCAAAAGTTTTAAAGAAAGCTGTTTGTCCGTGAATGACGACCCCAGTCGAGGTGGCTCAGAGCTCGCTGCAGACATATCTGTCAACATTCAGTGTCTGATCCTTGAAAACTGGCAAAATCTGTATGGGTGAACTGTACACACAATCATTCACCAACACCACTTGTACATTACAGGAACTCGGCTGGGAGTTATTGCCACGTCCCCCGTACAGTCCTGACCTCGCTCCAAGCCATTTCCACATGTTTGGGCCACTAAAGGAGTTCCTGGGAGGCCGGGGTTTCAGACATGATGCAGGCAGTCTGATCATGGCTCCAACATACTGAGAAAACTTTCTACCTTGATGGTATCCAAGCACTAATGATATATAATAATAATTATAATAATAATAATAATGATAATAATAATAATAATATGATTCTAGATATATATAGATTTTTTTGTGTTTTTTTTTTATTTACTAACCATACATTTAGCGAACATTCACTCGCTTAAGTTTCATGACGAGACCGTTTCACGACAACAGTCCGATTTGACCTCGGTAGCTTGGAAGCATTAGATAAACCGTAGCCTCCGAAAAGGTCATATTTTTAAGTTAGCGCCCCCTGCATATAACCTGAGCAAATGGGGGTGATGGAGAAAGACAGAGCAAGAAAAAATACAATCTGAAGCTGTGTCACCTATCAGAAACCTTAAGAAATCCTTCGCGCTTGACTGAAACGTGCCTGTGCCAAGGCAGCAGGGATTCTGACAACTTGTGTTGAGTGAGATAAGGAACGAGAATCCAATTATTTCTCCTTACCAAGCTGTAGCCAGGATGCTCTCTCTCTCTCTCTCTCTCTCTCTCTCTCTCTCCTTTTCCATCAGAACTGAAGAAAAGATTTCTAGGTCAAACACGAACAGCTAAAATGCCGAATGTCAGCAAGCAGAAGCGAAGATACAGCGCTTCCATTGTTCTCGTCTTTCGTGTCACTTCCTGAATGACGACTGCTGGGGAAAAACGTGAATATAAATAACGACCGGTGCTATAATCATCCACCAATCACTGCCAAAGTGCTGAGGCAGACTTTTGGTATTTCACCATCAATCATGGGTTTGAGCGAAGATCTTGAGGTGTACCCATGTTTACCCTGAAGGCTTCATCGAGTCCGGTTAATACAGACTAAAATAAACCATGTCTGATGTCAGGTTCATCCCTGTACCATCAGCCTCTTCAGGTAACTCACCTGTTTATCTGCTTGTACATTTACTCACTTTGTTGTGCTAGATGTGTGCTTTGTCTGAATTGATTCTGTAGTTATTACACAGTACTCAATCCTACATGGACAATGAATAAATGAATAATTATATTATATTATAAATGGGGCTGTCAATATTAATGTGTTAGTACATGTGATTAAAGGACTAAAAAATGTAATATAAGTATAAAATAATAATAATAATAATAATAATAATAATAATAATAAATTTGACCCTAATGGCTTTCCATAATCACAGCACGGTTACCCAGCTGTATGTGATAACGTCACGTTTAACGCGGATAATAAGATGACTGAGGAAACATCACCATGTGTGCTGAACGGCAAGTTTCATTATAAAAAGCTTCTAGATGGAAGTTTGGATAAGACCAAAGTTGTGTGCTCAAGCTATCTTCAAGAAGAAGATTCAAAAGATTTTAATTTAACATTCTGAATGTTAAATGTTTGAGATATTATGAAACTGCAAAATCTGTTACCTTTAACCAGTTTGTTATGCATTTCTTTATTCCAACATTGCACATTTATAATACAAGTAAATCTGAGTATTTATAGTTGTGATTAATCGTAGACTATGACTGCGATTAACTAGATTAAAATTTTTAATCGATTGACAGCACCGATTATAAATACGACACAATAAATCCAGTATAAAATTTTTTCCCTCAGACAGCCACTGCATCTCGCTCACACACATGCACACACACTCAGCGGAAAGTGCTATCTGTCCTCTTACTCATACATACTGTAAGTTCAGACTGACGGGGAAGAGCGAGTGTCATGTCAGTGTCATGCGCACTGAAAACATGACCAGTTGAAGAATTTTAACTCACATTCTCTCAGGATAGCGCGAGAGCTTTTCTGTTGCTTCCTTCAGGAGCTTAGCGTACACTGTCAGATAATTAAACCCTTTCAGCTTCTAAAAGACTCGCGCCTTTTTATTCTGAAACTAGGCAAACAATATTTTATCTATTTATTTATTTATTTATTTTTATGTTTTATGTATTTTTCATGTTTCATTGCTATAACTAATCATAAAAATGGTTACTGAGGACGTTCATGTGCTGTGTGCTGTTTGGCCAGAAAATGAAATTAAAGTAAAATATGAATTTAATTAACAAAAGCAACCATGGATGTTAATGCAGCACAGATAAAGTTTAAATAAAGTACTTGTGAAGATTAAGTTTTCACAAATAAACAATTTGGTGTTTTTTTTGTTGTTTTGTTTCCATTTAATAACACCACAGGTCAACACACAAAAAGTTTAAAACTGACTTTTTACACACGACTACTGTAGAACAAGTGCCACAAAATGTATCCCAAAGATTTGCATCAGCAAATTTTATCAGCAACCTCATTTCCCCTCTCGTCTGTTCCATCCATCCATCACCTGCATACTAATCACCGTCCTGATCATCTGTCATCATCTACACCTGTTTCTCACTGGTTCATGCCTTAAGTTGGATGGTTTTATATAAAAAAAAAACCTTAAATAATTCATAGATCACTGTGTGGTTAAGCAAACAAAAAAACATTTCTCCAAAACTGCTGAGGGCCTAAAAATTAGCTAAAAGTAAGATCTAAAAAATTCCTTTAGGATGCCTGGAGAACTATTCCTCAAGACTACATTAAACATATAAGAAAGTCTGACTGGAAATTGTGGAACTGTTTATTAGTGTGCAAAAATGCATGTGTATATATATATATATATTGTAGTGTTTTACCGCTATGGGGACGTTGGAGAGACGAGTGAGCTCATTTGCTGCCCAATGCAATGGCTGGGAGTACTTTATTTTGTACAGCTCTGTATAGCATGAACAGCACATTCACACAA
>JAOVVA010000048.1:7899719-7920631 GCA_028565275.1 Leiocassis micropogon
CTGAGAGAGCTCGGCCAATCAGCTCTCTCTAGACCTCCGGCTGCGAGAGGTTACAGCATCACCCGGGAATCGAACTGGCAATCTCCGGATGATGGGGCGAGCGCTTTACCACTGCGCCACTAGGAGGCCCCGGTCGGGACAATGTTGACTACATGACGATGGGATGCTGCGTCCTGAGCACAATGTTGCAAAAAATGACTTTAAAACAATATTGGGTCAGTGGTGGCTTGAGGGTCCTGGATTACTGATTGGAAGGTCAGCGGTTTAAGCCCCAACACCACCAGGCTGCCACTGTTGAGCCCTTGAGCAAGGCCCTTAACCCTGTCTGCTCTAATTTTTCTAAAGAAAATGCAACAGAGAGGTAACTTGAACTCGACTAAACAAATGCTTGCGAGTGTGAAGACAGAGTTAGAATGTTGCACTAATTGTGTTAACGTTACTGACAGCGATAAGACTGAAGTACATTCCAGCGTCCATCTTTCCTTGTACACCAGCTTACTGGTTCTCTAAATAGAGAAGACGAGCTCATATTTAGCACCTGATTAGCTTTGCAGAAGACAGAAATAAAATCCCACCATCTGTTTCACCCGAGATTCTCTTCTCCATGCCAAGTGCAGAGGTTTAGCGCGCTAGCTGCCTCTTTCCTCAGTGGGCACGAGTCCTAATCTCACATCCAACCAGTGGCAGTCTAGACACACACACACACACACACACATGCACAAAACCAATCCAACACACCAGCTCATGATTAAATTAGTGTAATGAGCTCAGCTTTTGTGCTCGACTGTATTGAGTGTCATGGTGGAGAGATTCAGCAGGCCTGAGGCTGTGAGTCTGGAGAGGGTGGGAGGAACAGTTTCAATAAGGCGGCACGTTCTTCACACCGCTCGGCAAATCAAGAGGTTCTCTCTGGCAAAATCTCAGCTCGAGGCAGACAAAAATTGCATAACACAATAAATTGCATAAATGGTTGTATTCGTTCCAAGGATGCAACAAGTACTTTGAAGGAGGGGGTGTAGGCTGCGAGTCTGGATTTCTCTCTCTCTCTCTCTCTCTCTCTCTCGCTGCTTCAGTTCTCTTTGTATGAAGGTGAATACAATGACAAGGGTTTAACAAAATCAGCAAATTCATGTCAATAGACAAGACTATGATCTAAGAAACATGTTCAATATTTACACAACAGCACTGTTGAATTGTCGAATCTTGTCAGATGATTTTCTATCATTTTCTTTGGCATCTGCTTAGACGATAGTTTTGGCCATAATTCGTTTCTTTTGAATGTTTAAATACCTTATAGCTTCTGTAGTTACAAAACAAACAAATGAGGTATAATAACATGAAGCCAAATTGTTTATGCTTGCACAACCAATGATTCTCCAGTGTTGGTGCTTCATAACAGAAATTTTTTACGCATCAGGACAGACGAGTTTTCACTTTGTTTCCTTAATTGTTTACCTTAAAGAGAGAGAGATTAAGGGGATACTCTGGTAGGGAAACATCTGTTTATATAAGTGCTGTCAATCGATTTCAATTTTTATTCTAGTTAATCACAGTTATAGTCTATGATTAATCACATATTTAAAATTTGCAGATTTACTTGTGTTTTAAACGTGCAATGTTGGAATAAAGAAATGCATCATAATTATGCAGATTATGCAGTTCTATAATATCTCACACATTAACATTTAACAAAATGTCCCAAATGGGACCAGCACTGCATGCAGCGACTGGGTAGTACGTGACGTGGTAACCCACCAACGGCAGGGGTGCAAACCCAGATCCTCAGATTCGAAAACCAACACCCTAGAGCCTTAGCCACTTGAGCCACCCCTCCCATATATTATGTTTATGTATTCTTGTAAAAAATTGTTCCCCTTGACGGTAGCTCGAGCACACAAATCTAGAAGCTTTTTATAATGAAACTTGCCGTTCAGCACACATGGTGATGTCTCCTTAGTCATCTTATTATCCACATTAGACGTGCCGTTATCACACAAAATCAGGTAACCACGCTGCGATTATGGGAAGCCATTAGGGTCAAATTTGGTCATAGGATGAATTTGCGTTAAAAAACAGTAAAAAATTCTAGATTAATCGCATGCATTAACAATGTTATTTTTATTGACAGTCCTAATTTATAGCTGCTATAGTGTAAGTTAGAACTTGGTTTATGGATATTCCATATCATTAAACATAACTATAAATGACAAGAAATAAGAAGTGTTGTAATAAAATATATTAATTGTAATTAATATATGTAATAAAAAAGTAATAAAATAAAGTGTTGTAAACAAAATGTGCTGTTATAGAAACATAACAGAAGCTTTTTTATTAAAAAAAACAAACAAACAAGTGATCATTAGTCTGCACCATGTGAAGGTTTTTAATCACGAGTCCAATGCCTTAACCACTGACTAATGATAACCATGCCAAAGAATGTAACTTAGAAAAAAACTTCAAGAAGTCTTTGTAATGTTTCTATGTAGCCTATGAGGCAGGGGTATCTTAGTGGTTAAGGCATTGGATTAGTGATCGGAAGGTCCCGGGTTCAAACACCCCACCACCAAGTTGCTGCTGTTGGACCCTTCGCCAAAGATCTTAACCCTCAACTGCTCAGATGTATAATAAGATAAAAATGTAAGTCGCTCTAGATAAGGGCATCTGCCAAATGCTGTAATGTGAGCCTCCACCATATAAGCCTGTGCTGTTATTGTCAAGTTGTTACTATAAAAAAAAAAGACGAGTGCGTTAATCTGAACCTGCGTCTGGAGACCAGAGCTCCAGTCGCATCTGCTGTTACAGAAAATTAAATCAACATCTTCTAATGAATCAGAATGAAGAGATCAACAACCCTGTGCTGCCCTATGAGTACAAATGGAGGTTGTTTCCTGTTTTTTCTCCTATTCTTAGGCCGAACGTTAACAACCTCACTTCCACCGCTGAGAGAAAACTCTGTCACATTCTAGCCGCAAACCGCAGGAAACACGAGAAACCCTTTTGGCAGATTAAAACTGTAAAAGCTTTCTAATGTTACAGCGCTAAAGCCTAGCCAGAATAAATAAATCATGGCACCTTAGTACTTAATATACCTTGTGTCTTGGCAGGTGGTTCTGTCAGAACCATTCCAGTTCCAAGAACCTAAAGCAACTCTGACATTTAGCATAAAGTCATGAGCTAAGTGTTGAGCTTCAAACTGTGGCGAAAAAAAAAATCAAAGATTAAACAAAGCTAAATAATATATATCAGCGAGGTAGTAAAGCTCAGATCTTTTAACACCTCCCTTAAAATTGCGAATGCTTCTGAACTCGTTGGAGGATTGCATAAATAAATAACGCGGTGTGTAAGGGTGCATTCTCTCCTCCAGATGAATATGCATGAGCACCAGCGTGGAAGGTGCTAACACACCAACACAGACTCGATATCTGAAGCAGGTGTGGCTGCCATTCTGAAAGTGTTCTCCTAGATGAAGCGAGTTGCAAACTGCTACTTCGGAGTTACTTTCATTTCGGTTTCATTCCTTTCCAAGAAAGTGCTCGGGCAGCTCTGGATGTTCAGGGCAGGACTGGGCCGGTTCTTGAAGCACTTCATCTGGAGGTGTGTGAGATCTGTTTCACATGTGGTAGGAAGGGAAATTGTGTTTCGTCCTCAACAGATGAGTGTAGGTCTGGCACAGACTGAAAGGGCATCTAACCCAAGGCCATATTCACTAAGAACGTCAGGGCTTTGCTTATTGACACTTGAGTTAATAGTCCATTTAAATGTCTCATTATAAATAGATAGAATAAAAATGTGTGGTTTTCTATTGTTTTATTTAAAACTAGTGTAAGTACCCCTCTTTGATGGGAAACAAGTTTGTAGAAATAGTTAAAAGATTCAAAATAATCTGATGATCTTTAATGTAATCAGTGATATTATTATTTCAGGTTAAAGCCCACGTATGTCTTTCTATACAGCAGAACTTTCTGTCTAACTTATTAATACAAAATTATTATTTTTTTTAAGTTTGAATATCTTACATCTTGTTTACACTAAGTTGTACTACTTTCGTTGTCAGACAAATACACTCCGTGTTCGGTAATCGGAGAGAGAATCACAGATGAGAAATGGAAAAAGTAGATAAAAGGATAAAGATGAAGTTTTGTCTTAAAACGACTCCAGCGTGTTAAAATTCACTTATACCACTTCAGCGCTGTTATTTTAGCCAAAGTGAAAATATGAACTAATCCCAGTTAATATATCCAGTTTAGCTTTTCTAATTGGTGCAGGTGTTTGTTTACATTAAGCAAGTAGCGCATTAGTAGCTTATTTTAAAGTAGATTATTAAATCCGCCATGTAACATTTTGATTCCGTCTGGCGCAAGTTAAACTTCAGGCAGATATCTAAGTATTGCAAAAGACATACAGACAGACAGAGATACAGTCAACATTATTCTGAGACTGGTTTGGGGTCCTCCAACGTATGAAACGTAAATATACCATTGAAAGAGCAAGTTCTGGCCCATGTACAGACAAAACATTTCTTTTGTATACAGTATATAGATATGTAGGACTTTGACGGGTAGCTGATGAGACGCGTCCATGTTGATGAGCTGAATTTGGGGGTACGTTTCCTGTGGCTTTCACCAGTTGTAGTTGTAGAAAGTTTCACCTTTCACAGTGCTTGCTATTTTTATTTAAATTTTAATTAAAAATTAAATTTTGCTATACAAATAAAATTAAATTGAATTGAACCTACTGGGAGAATCACAAATATTACCTACAGCTAGGACAAAATCTATGAACTATGATGTGATTTTAATCGCTCTTTGGTTGGTCGACTTTGATGTTTCAATTTGGGATTAATTCATACTTATTTAAAATATTAAAGATGAACTTCCAACTGTTATATGCTCTAAAATTGACAAATTATAAAAATAAAAAAAGAACAATCTACTACAGCTTTGACAGAAAACACAAATCTTCTGCAAACTTTCATTTTCTTCCATCTTCTTCTTTTGGAGTTTATGAGCAGTTGGTGCAATATTGCCCCCTACTGGAATGGAGTGTGGGGCAGACGATTACAGGACATAACCAACCCCACCCCCCAAGACATATACACACACACACAGTGGTTGTTTGATGATGGATAGACAAATTTACAGCATTTTAAAATGGTGGCTCTCTCCACGGCCAGTGACTTTTGATTTTACCAGCACTTTATTAGTCCCCTTTCCCTCCATTTTCCATTACATTTTATGGCAGAGGTCAACCAGCCAAGCAGCCGTAAGATTTATCAGGTGACTTGTATTACTGGACGTTGGTGCAGTTCCTCCTGTATATATTTTTTTTATTTTACAGAGCACAATTTATTTTGATTTCACTGCCATTACAAAGCACATCTTTACATTGTGATCGCTTTTATTTGGTGTTGTCTTAACGTCGTACTGTAGCAGGTGCATTAGCGTGGCGACAGACAGAACACTAGGTTTCCGGGACACAGTCTGATGTGCTATCGGAGTCGTCTTTATGATCACAGCAGCAGGTCTTTAGTATGAATACACAGTATCCAGGTGAGACTAGAGATGAGATACTGGTACTGATTTTAGGCTGGGCAATTTTTTACAGCGTCCATGTGAAAGCATTGAGAAGAAGACTGATGTACTGCAACCCTCACAGATGATCTGCAGAAACACAAACAACTGAACACTAATTCCTGATCCTGGTGCAATAAGCTTGTACTGTACAGGCAAATCATTTAACTTTTTCAGACTCTCTATTTCCTGACCTAGAAAACATGAGTCGATCCTCTGCTTTAGCACTCTGTGTCTCTCACTGTAACACACACACACACACACACACACACGAACACACTCCACTCGTTTCAGTCTTCTCGTTCTGCTTCGTTCATACGTTCCTCCTGCCTCTGTTTGAACTCCTGCACGGTGTCTTCATGTCACGGCTCTCTCTTCTCTCCGTCACTGTCTCGTTCTCCTCGCTCTGGCACACACATGTTCCCCTCACACAAAGTCACACACTTCACATGGTTATAATCACATGATGCGAATGTGAAATGTGAAATATACACGTGGGGGTTTTCTCACATTTTTCCTGTATTGTAATGCAAGTAGTGCAAGTTTTTTATTTTATTATTATTCTTTTTCTTACATGATTCATTTAGTTATGTGTGATTGATATACAGTGTACAATTCACGTATTTTGACTTTATTTAAACTAATTAATGTGACATACTGTGAGTCTAAATCAATTTATTTATTTATTTATTAAAAATAAAAAAAGATTTATTTCTTTTCATGTGATTTTGTAAACAGGATTTCATGTTTATGCGTGTATAAAAAAAAATGTGTTCATTCAATTCTTTAAAACATGATTATGTTTGTATATGTGCAATTTTATTTTTTATATTCTGATTTTTTACAATTATTTAAACATGGTAATTAACAGTTTAAATAATTAATGTGAAAATAATTTATTCATCTAAAAAATTGAACACAAACTTAAATTAATTGTTTATACCATTTATTTTTGCTCATATAATTTTTTAAACATGATTCACTTAATCACATATTATTACTGAAAAGATCATTCTTTCTGTTCAAATGTAAATTTATCAATTAACTTTCCAAGTAATTTTAAACATGATTTATTTAAGTTTACATGTAATTTTCTAAACATAAATGTTATTTAACTTCAATGTTAACCTAAAGCTGGTTATTTTACATAAACAAGTACAAGAGACTTTTGTTCATTCATTTATATGCATTTATATTAAGATGTGATTTTTTAAAAAAAACATATGTCCATATTGATTACAAAAAAACTTTTTACACAAGTTATTCATGATCACGTGTGATTTTTTAAATAAAAATTAATTTATGTTTATGTTTTTACCATGATTTTATTCATGTTCATGTGATTCATTTATGTTCATAAGTGATTTTTAACGTGTTTCATTTATATTCACAAATTTTTCATGTTCATGTGATTTTTTTAAAGAATATTAAATGTGTCCACATTTGATTTTTATTTTAAAACATCATTTATTTAATTTAACTTTTTAAAAAAAAAATTATTTACTCATTTGGATAAAATTTTATAAACAGGATTTCTTTATGTTCACGTACAGTATGAACAAACAATAAATATTTTTTGTTCATACAATCATTTCAAACACGATTTATATATGTACATGTGCAATTTTACTGATTTATATTCAGATTAAAAAAAAAAAAAATGTGATTCTTTTTTTTTTAGGTTTACATGTAATTTTTTTTAACATGATTCCTTTGTGTTCATGCCCCACTTCTTAAACATGGTTTGTTGTTTGTTTGCATCCTCAGATGATAATTTTTATACAATTTATTCTCAAATTATTTTTTGCATGATTTATTAAAATGTTAAAAAAAAAAAAAATCATTTTAAAACACAATTCATTCATATGTGTGGAATGTGATTTTTTCATTTAATGATTTTTAAAACATTGCCTCACTTATCATTTATTTTTCACATGAAATCACGTATACTTGAAGCTA
The DNA here is from genome assembly GCA_028565275.1 of Leiocassis micropogon. Classification (NCBI taxonomy): domain Eukaryota; kingdom Metazoa; phylum Chordata; class Actinopteri; order Siluriformes; family Bagridae; genus Leiocassis; species Leiocassis micropogon. Next base: position 7,907,249 of record JAOVVA010000048.1, read on the forward strand.
CATGAGCAATTTCAGGGGTGTTAAATATTGAAACTGCATTTTTTATGTAATTACATGTTACTCATGCAACCACATGAATTATGTATATTTGTCTTTTCTTTTTCTCTTTTCGTCTTCCTTCTCTCACATGTTCGCGCTGGTATGAATGATCTGCATATGTTTACTTTCCATCTGCTCCGACTCTCCACATCTCGGAGGTCTGATTCCGACTGCTATTTATTTGCGTCTGCCATTTTGACAAGTGTAATCAGTCCTGAGGATTCACTCAAGTGTGCTAGCGCAGAAATCGCCGATCCTGCCGCTTCCTCTCAGGCCCAGATGGGGCACGGCCATTTTCTTTTTTCCTCCCATATCACCGGTTCCATACCACGGCACCCAGCACATCTGTTATGCAGCACACGGCATCTCCTCACTAATTTGTTTGTCAGTACATATTGAAAGGCCAATCTGTCATTCTTCCATGCTTTGGTTGCGCTGTGATGTTTGCAGACATGGCCAGTCATAAGTTGCAGCCCGGCGCTCACCTGGGACTCGCCGAGAATAGCCAGGAAATAAAAGACGGGCAGGAGCGTGGCGAAAAAGAAACATACAGAGAGAAGTATGAAAGCTGCTTTATTAACAAGGTCTCTATGGCGTTCCCCGGAGAAAACCAGACGAGCCGGCTTGTATTTTTCAAACATCGTCCGTTTCAATTTCAAACAGCACAAAGCAAGAGAGAGGATGCGAAAGAAACTCGCTGAAGGCGTTTCCACAAAACCTGGTTCAAGGACGAGATGGATTTCATAACGGCACATATAATGAAGCAGATTATTTCTTTCTTTTTTTATTTTTTAAACACTCATCCTGTCGTACTGTGTTTTGAGGAGAATACAGGACGTCAAAACACAGTACAATACATTACATGAGGAAATATTAACACTGAGAGTGTGTGTGTGTGTGTGTGTGTGTGTGTGTGTGTGTTGCAACTGATAAAGACTTTAAAAGGTTGTTAACTCTCTCTCTCTCTCTCTGTTAGTCCTGTTCCTCATTGCTTCTTCGAATCCCGTGGCAAATTTGGTCCTAAATGCGAACTGACAGTTCATAATGTCCCGTTCCCAACTGCACTCGCCACACTCACCGTGATTCACAGTCAATTAAAGAAGTATTTGATGTTGCTACAGTATGCCACGACTATGAATCAGCAGGCAGGTCTGTGTTCACTAGATACACACACACACACACACACACACACACACAGATTTAAGGGTAACACGAGGACAATACATATGCAGCACACACGTCAGTTATTTTTGACTGATCTTAAAGCTGATTTTAAAATTGTGTCATGTGCCAAAAGCAGATTGGGGATTCCACATATTTCATATTACGCTGAAGCAAAATCTTATACTGTTTACAAAAATTTGCTGCAAAACAAAAAACAGGACAATTGTACAGGGTGCTTGCATTATTAAGAAATGCAATCAAGGGTTCGGATTCAAGATCTTGGTTGTAGTTTTCCCATTTATTTGCATGTTGTTGGTTATTTATTTAAAAAAAATTACTTTTCCCCAAATTAGCTTTCACTTGTTATATAAATTACCATCATTAACGATCTGGCGCCGCACTAGTGCCAGTCTGTTACAGTATCTATCTATCTGTCTATCTAAGGGGAAAGAGGAAAGTGCTATCCACCGTCTTCTGCATAAACAAACTCACAGACGTGTAAGATTCACTAGCGTCATTGTAGTTTATGAGAGAGAGAGAGAGAGAGAGAGAGAGAAAAAGAGAGAGAGAGAGAGAGAGAGAGAGAGAGAGAATATGGCCAACTTTGCCACTTACGGTTTTTAATGTTTTTCAGTAATGAATTCCGGGGTCGTTATGGTGCCTTAGTGTTTAGCACTGTCGCCTTGCACCTCCAGGGTACAGGTTCGCTTCCCACCTTGTGTGCATGGACTTTGTATGTTCTCCCCGTGCTTGGTGGGTTTCCTCCGGGTACGTTGGTTTCCTCCCACAGTCCAAAGACATGCAGATTAGGCTGATTGGCGCTCGCAAAGTACCCATAGTGTGTAAGGAGCCCTGCTAAGGATGGGCACCCCATCCAGGTTGTACCCTGCCTTACGCCCTAGGTCTCCTGTGATAGGCTCCAGGCCCCCCGTGACCCTCTACAAAGGATAAAGCTCACCAGGTTGAACCAGACTCTGTCACTTTATCTTGTATTTGTTTTCGCTAACTTCTTACGGTAATCGTTTTCTAAATATTTTCTCTAATAAAGTCAGTGTCCTTCCAAGAACAGGTGTCATGTAACACCAATCCAGGCTAACTCCATTCAAGTAATGTGACTACTGATGAGAACTGGATAAATTTGGAGGTGAACTGAATTAATCAGACGGTGTATCATTGACCTTGGGCAATATGGTGAAAACGTCTCATTCATACCTCATCTGGTTCCCAGAATAGTGTGTCTTTAGTAAGTGTTTATACTGGCTGTGTAGGGGGTGTGGCTTAACCAAGTCGCCATAACAGCATGGCCAACTTTTTCCATAGTTCCACATTTGATATAAGCCATATGGAGGTTTGTGCAAAAATTGAAAAAAGATAAAGCTGTTTAGTCCAAATCAGGGGGAAAAAAAAAAAAAACTTTTTTGGGGGGTCAGTCTAATTCCTTTGAAGTGAGCCATTTCCAGTGGGGGATTGGACAAAAAACCCTGGTGTGACCTGCATTAAATGTCAAAATTTTTGGGCAATAAAAAGGTGCAATAATAATAATAATAATAATAATAATAAGGGCTTTCAACCTTTAACAGATAATAAACCAAAACCAGGTGATCTAAATGAGGTGTTATACTTTATTTGTCTTGACTTGGTTGTTGATGTGATTAAAGGTGGTGATGATTTCCGATTACGCCATGGGAGTTTTTATATGACTCTTGTAAACTACACTAAATATACACTTCACTGTCATTGTGGAGATTTGTGGCATAAACTTCTAATTAAGACTATTTCTATACTATACTAAGACTATACTTATTTAAAGTACTATAACAGATGAAAACATCTAGTATTTAATGCTTTAGTAATTTACACCACACCATTTTTAAAGAACGGTACTCTCACAGGAACGGTACTTTCACATATATAAAAAAGGGTCAGTGAGTCTTGTTTTGTTTTCTTTTTCTTTACTACCATGTATCAACTAAAACAGCAGTTCCGGCTCCGGGTTGACGCATTGACTTGCCGATCAAAAGGTCTGAGGTTCGAGCCCCAGCTCTGCCATGCTGCCCCTGTTGGGCCCCTGAGCAAGCGCCTTAACCCTCTCCGCTCCAGGGATGCTGTGACCCACGCTTCCTAACAAGTAGGCATATGCAAAGATGAGAGATTGATTGTGCGGTAATCCTATGTGTCAAATAATGGCTTTAGTCAGATAATGATATCTGACTAAAGCAACACGAATGGCACAGATCCCAGAGTTTCAGGAACAGGGGTTTTTCTGTATGTTTATATATTTTTTCTATTAGTCTAGCACACCTCTACACCTGCAGTATTCTCTGCTTTATATTCAGTCCAAACAGAAAGCAAACAGGACCCTGGAGTCAGAGGTCACTTCAGATAACCCTGTTCTCTCACAAATGAATGGGTGGTTTCAAATGCAACCTGTGTTTAAACCTTGTCCATCTCCATCTATGCCTGATTGGATGTATCCATGTAATTTCATAAAACTAAACTGTGAAAATGGCGATAAACAATAACAGGATGATAGGAGCAGTCGTGACTCGTTCAGCGCTCGGCGCACAGAGGGGATGACCTTAACTGCTCGTTATATGGGCTCATCATATGGGCCTGGAGCCAGGTGACCTTTAGGTCATCTGTACATAAATTTGTAGGAATGAGTAACGCAATGAGGAGAGAGAGGAATGATAGCTTGCATGATCGATTTGTACAGACGTATTGCTGAGTTTTGAGGCGTGCATTGATTCTGGATAGACGATGACAAAAAACATTCGAATATCAGGATACTGTAGTTAAAACAAATATATGCAACGTATGAGCAAAGATGAGGAAAAAGAGAACTGCACAAAAAAAAAGGAGGAAATTAGGTTCCGGTGACTGTTCTAGAGTCGCACTGATTCCAAAGGGGCTGTTTGTTAGTAGAAATTAAATTACACAAATTTCCTTGTTTGCTGCGATAATGCCATTCCGCTGATTGCCACACCTGGGTAAAATATGCAAATGTGCAGCCTCCGCATAATGCATGGCAATGAGTAATGATCATCATTCTGTGATATTGGGTCCATAATCATTGTGCGCTGTTTCATAAGCAGCCATTCAATTTCACAGTAATGATGTAGTGCACAAGTGGGGGCAGTTTCAATCCTGGCATCTGGAACTCGTGGAATATCGGCAATTTGTACAGCGCATAAAGAGGAACAGAGTCAGTCTCGGGGAAACGTCTTTCGTAGAATTTGGGGAGGAAGAAAAAAAAAAAACCTTCATGTATTATTATATACTAAACTGTTTAAAAAAGGAAACGTTTTTCCTTAAAGTGAAACAGATTTTTTTTTTTCACATAAATCTCAATCAGAAGTAAAGTTCAAGCATTCCCAGTTCGGGTTAAAGGTTCCAGTTAGAGTGATCGCAGCTCAGGAGCATGTGATGTGCTTACAAAGTGAGTTGATTAGTTTAATATCCACCACAAACAATCACTACACCACACAGGTATCAAACTTAGCTGGAGCAAAGACACCAAAGCGAGGCCAAAGACACAACCCACAACCCACCCTGAGCAACTTGTATATTAAGATGTACATATGATCTTCACCAAAATAACATAATTAACATGGTCTAGTTTTTCTTTGCATAACAGATTCCCATGCTGTTCGACTCCCTGCTGATAAGTGGTGCAGTGAGACGTGGCCTGATCTCGGTTCAGCCTGACCTGAAGAGGACAATGAGGCAGGTTTGTTAGTCTGTGCAGCATTCTCACCTCGTCATTAACCACACAGCTTTAGCTTTTCACAGTAATATTGCCATCAACACATCAACATGGATGTGATTGTCACCTTAGTTTGCTAACTTGCCAGGCATGTTATGTAACTGCTCCATATACTGTATACTGTATATACGTATATCAGGACTTCAGTTGGTCTTCCTTGGTTTTCCTGCTAATATGACACCTAAGGTAATTGTAGTAAAACATTCCTACTGTTCAGAAGTCTTGAGCCACCGTGCAGTTGTCTTGATTACCTCCATATTTCACTTTTCTCCAGGCTTCCTGAAGGAGTTTTTGGGCGCTACCATCAGTCCCGTGTCATGCCAACAGTAAAGCATGAGTGGGGTTGCTTCTCTGCCAAGGGAGAGGGCTCACTCACAATTTTAAGGAAGAACACAGTCATGAATAAAGGATGGTACAAAAACATCCTCTGAGAGCAACTTCCCCCAACCATCCAAGAACAGTTTGGTGATTAACCATAGTTTTTTCCAGCATGATGGAGCACCTTGACATAAGCCAAAAGTGATAACTAAGTGGATTGGGAAACAAAACATCACAATTTTCCTTGTTTGCTTGTCCATGGCCAGAAAACTCTCCAGACCTTAATCCCATTGCGAACATTTGGTCAATTCCCAATAGGTGGTTGGACAAACAAAACCTTCAAGCATTGATTATGCAATAATGGGCTGCGCCATCAGTCAGGATGTGGCCCGGAAGTTGATTGACGGCATGCCAGGGCGAATTGTAGACGTCTTATAAAGAAGGTTCAACGATGCAAATACTGGCTCTTTGCATAAACTTAATAAAATCCTCTATCACTTAAGAAATGCTTGTAATTATACTTTAGAACACCATAATAACATCTGACTAAAATATACTGTATAAAAAATTAAGCACCAGCTTTATTTGTGAAAAAAAAAAAGTGTCATTCTTTTGAGAAGTTTTAAGAAGTTTGAGAAGTTTTGAACATTTGTTTACATCATGCCATGTGAGATCAGTGCAGCAGAAATCAACAGTTGAATAATAAAGATACAGGGCATAATAATATTACAAATATTTCTGTGAAAACATTTACTGTGTTTCAGGGTGGAATTCTTTCCTTTAAAAAGTAAATACAATCATTTGCTTGCTGAAACACTCAGGAAATGACACGTTATTTTACACAATTCTGACCTGAACAGCAGCGACATCTAACAGGTTTTCCTAGACTACCATACAGTTTTCATCACACCAGTGACCCAGTTCTCATTCCTTGCCTGAGGGGAGACGGGACCGTCTAATTTGACAGAAATGGTGTGTAATTCATGCTGTGTAATGAAAAAAAAAAAAAAAACTCATTAAATTTAATAAGTCAAGCAGTGTCCAGAGGCTTCGCACATTGCCAGTGCTACACTTTCACCTCATGTACTTCTGTCTATAAAGACTAAAACTGGTAATAAATTCCACTTTAGATCTTCTACAATAGTTTCCGCGGATGTTGACACAGCTTGAGAACTAAGGAGCTTGCAGTTTTGCCTTCCACTCTCTTATTTCAGAGGCCAAGCTTTTTTCGATGAACACAGCAGGGTCGTGTCTTAACAAGGCCCTTATTCCCCATCTCATTCACCCTCATTAATCTGAGCGCCAGGTTAAAAGGGGGAAATACCCAGTGTGGCCTTGAGGTGTGGCGTTTTAACAGATGACTTTACATCGGTGAGAACGGGCCATGTGGGGTGTTCTTAGTTTTGCCTCCTGAACCCAATGATTCCAATTTTGGTGTCACTGAAAGCAGAGATTCATCACCGGCCGTATTACTTAGTGTGGCAGGAGGAGGAGGCAATTTATCTCCATCTCTGCCAGGCTGGAGAGATTGGGGACTGAGGGACCGAGTGCACTTGGACCAGCTCCTATAAAAGTCTACAGAACACACCGGAGCCGCAAGACAGTGTGAATATGCACTAACATCAGGACGTCCAGGAGGAAGTGATGGCTTATAATTCATCGGTCCTGAAAAACTATGACAGCAATACACTTATATTTTACATTTTATTTATATTTCTTATTTAAAATTTGATATTATTGTTTTAGAAACAAGAGTAATGGGAGAGCGTAAACAGAAGCGTCTGGATATCTGCAAACAAATCTGGACCGATACTCTAAGAAAGGTGAAAGTTTCTTTAAGAGAATCATTACGAGACACGGATTCATCACGACGAGCCTGAGAGTAAACGGCAGAGTACGGAACGGAAACATTCTCAATCACTGACCGAGAAAAAGTTCAAAAGTCAACCATCAGTTGGAAAGTTCATTAATGCTTTCTGGGATTCTCAAGGGCCAGAAGTATTGGAACGTGATCAGGAAAAAGGTTCAACAATCAACAGAACTCGTTACACGTGAGACGCTTAGTGTAGAGATGAAGACTAAACTTCGGATTAAACACAGAGGACTGATATCTGAGAGCGTCGACGATGCACGTCCACACACTCTTCCGCCTACGCTGACGACACTTCGTTTCGAGGTATTAAAGCATCCTCGCTAATGAGTCCTGATCTTGCTCCATCTTGCATCCTACGAGGACGAAGGTTCACTTCTGATGAAGAAGTGAGGACAGCAGTGCATTCGTGGCTCGCAGCTCAGCCTGAAACATTTCTAATGAGGGAATACGAAAGCTTGTTGGAGCGAGTGTATTGAAAAGCAAGGAGATGATGTCGAAAAATGAATCTTCAATTCTACAGCCAGAGTGCGGATCATTCTTGACTCACCCTCGTATACAGTTTTATACCCGATGAACTAAATCCAGACTGTAGCCTGGCAGACCTTCTCATTACTCAGAAAGAACAAGCAGTCTCTCCAGTAGACCACATGATTAGCATGAGGAATGTGATCCGAAGCAATAGATTTTCACACATTCCATGGTCTGGCTTGAAGTGAAATTGTTATTCTCACCACCATTGTGCTCTCACCCTCCTTTGAAATGATGTTCCTCTGAAGCGATAACTGTGCTTAATTAAATTAGAAAAAAAAAAAGAGGGACAATATTAGCGCCCTGCTGTGTGCGTACAGGATGACAGTCTTAGACGAGTCTCGGAGGTGAGATAGCCGTGTCTGCAGGGCAGGTCCATGACACACAGGCTGTGAGTGTGTAAATGTAGGTGTGTGTATGTGTGTGTGAGGACAGGAGGCATCTCTAGGATGCAAAACAATTTCACACATCCCAGGGGAGCAGACCTGGTGGAGCTTGTGTAGTGAAGGTGTATGTATGTATGTGTGTGTGTGTGTGTGTGTGTGTGTGTGTGTGTGTGGAAGGTTATGGCCCCTTCAAGCACTTCAATTAGCATTTGGTTTCACTTTGCCACTCTCTGTAGTAGACCGCAGTAGCAACCGTGTACGCACACACGAACAGACACACACACACACACACACACACAGAGACATGATGCAGTGTTTGGAGCATACTCCATCTGACGCTGTCATGGCACGAAAGGAAAGGCCGACCCAGGTCTCAGAGTCAGCGGTTCAGACTTCAGACTCAGGTGAAAACTTCAATTAGCCTTAGAGTGTCAGGAGTTTGACCACTGCACAAGTCAAATTGGATTCTTTGAGTAGAACTAGAAAGTGCATAAGAGTATCAGGGACCTCAATATGGACTGGGCAGTTTGAGGGGGGAAAAATAATTAACATTAGTTTTTAAACCAATCTACTGTATGGTGAATAATTAATTCGTTAAGCTCAGTGGTTAGCACTGCGGCATCGCACCTCCAGGGTCCGGGTTTGATTCCCGCCTCGGGGTCTGTGTGCAAGGAGTTTGCATGTTCTCCTCGTGTTTGGTGGGTTTCCTCTGGTTGCCCCGGTTTCCTAAGACATGCAGGTTAGGCTAAATGGCGTTCCCAAATTGCCCGTAGTGTGTGAATGTTGACCGGAGGTCCTACTAGGGTCATAAAAATGGAAAATGCCATAAATTTGGGACTAGAGACAATTTGACTCTATGGTCCCTAGTTGGACTTCAGAGGTTCCTAGATAGATGGCGCCTAAATAATGAACGATTTTTTTTTTTTGGAGGTGGGGCGTTTGACCACTGTTTCAGGAAAATAATCAAGTGGCTTGATGAAGTGGTGTTACTGTTACCAATAACATTTTGTGGTCATTAATGTTCTCCTCCTTGAAGGTAATCCTAAAGACTTTGGATTTCTAAATATGTACCTGGATGTACTATTATTACGTCCAGGGAAAAAGTTCCTGAATTGGTTTGAATACTAGATTATTTAGTCTTGGTTTTCATTAAATTTCTGTTAAAGTCCTTAAAGAACCACAAGTGGAGTAGAAATGTTCTGCTTTGCAGTTTGTGATGTGAAAGTATTGCTTATAAGCTACAAACATCTGGTCTTGAGCGAAACAAAACAAAAAGTAATCGAGAGCTGGGACCAAGAATCAACTAAGGTCCTAAAAAGAAAACTTCCTCCACTGAAATCATCCCTGGAGTGGCTGTGTGTTTGTTTTTTTGTCTGGTGCTCTAAAAAATGCTAATGTCATAGAAACTCTACTGAAGTTCATGAGTTTGTGCAAAGGTTTCTGGTTTATTTAAAAAAAAAAAAAATTTCTTGTGGCTCAAAACTTTCCCTGAATTTCTGCAAAACATTAACAGAAGACTCTTAGCCGCAGTAAAACATTTGAATGGTGCAAACGTTTTAAAGGAAGCTGTACCTCCCTGGATGAATATTCAGTGAGTGGAACACCTGATCCTTGAAAATCGATGGATAACTTGTTGCGAAAGAGACTCCTCTGTCTGTGGGAACTGTACACACATTTAACAACACCACTTGCACATTACAGGAACTTGAGAGTTATTACCACCTCCCTACAGTCCTGACCTCGCGAGTTCCTGGGAGGCCGGGCGTTTCAAACGTGAAGCAGGCCACACGATCATGGCACCGACGTACTGGGAGAACTTTCTACCTTGAAGGTATCCAAGCACTAGTGAAACGCTGGGATAAGCACGTTAGTGTATCAGGGGATTATACTGTATAGAGAAATAAATGAGAGTTTTTACTCAAAAATGTTTTTTTTTACAAAGTCCCGTTTGTAAAATAGGTACTTGTAGTGTAAACATACCAACAGATACTATATAAAGAACGATCCTGAGTCTAGGTACTGGTCCTGGTTAAGATTTATACCAAACCCAATCACATTTTAATGGTAATGCTCATGCTGTACCTGAACCTGGTCACATTTCTATCATCACCATCATCACACATGCACACTGAAAGACTCGCCAACAACAAGGCGACTTGTTTGGGGCTGCAGAAAAAAAAAAAAAGTAATTAAGCCAACTGAAGACGGTGCTTGAGAAACAGACATGCTATCAGTGTTTCCCAGCACGCCAGGCGATGCCCATGGCTTCTCAGCCGAGTATGAGCCGACTGATAAACCTGACGAGGCCTCCGCTGTGTCGAACTCCCGACACCATGCTGCTCCTCATTAACCTCCGCGCAGATAAGCCTGTTTTAACCGCATGTTTGGACGGCCCTCTGCACGGTGTCTCTTCATGGAAGAGATAAAAAAAAAAAAAAAACACCTATATATATTTTTAACTTTGCAAAAATAGACATTGTATTTTTTTATAATTTTATTTTGTATCCCTTGTGACTACTTGAGACTTGAGAAATCAATATTTTTTACATTTTGAATTCATGGATGAGCGTCGATGTGATTGCATTCAGGGTCTAATGGGATTCAGGTTCATTCTGGAAATAATTGTTAGCATCGTGTCATAGCTTTCTCAGGTTCCCTTCAGATCCCCCATACTGGTAAAGCATATGCTTGTTAGTGGAGAAGATCAGGTAGAAGGACACAAATTGTCTGAGTGGTGAGTGTTAGTGGCAGAGTTCCAGCTGTTTGAAGAGAGAGAGAGAGAGAGAGAGAGAGATGGCAATGGCGCTGAGCAAACACACCGTTTATCAGAGGTAACAGTCACACACTGCGAGAGAAAGAGCAAATATTAACTGCCTCTGCATAGAGATAATTGGCATGAAGTCATTATTTACGCACTTATGTTAGTGTTTTAATGGCAGGATCAGATGGGACACAGGGATCATACAGAATAAACAAGCAGTACACACACACACACATACACACACAAACACACACACTAAATGATCTCTTGGACAATATGACGATTGCAGTACCATTGAATACTAAAGCTCTCAAAAATATAAGTTAATTATTATTATAATTATTATTTATGATATTTAACTCTCAATCCAAGAAACCATGTAAATCATTCCCAAATGTCTTAACACACTTCAGGCAGCGGTATTTATTTCTTCTTTCCTAACAACAGTTTTATGTCCAGTGTCTTTCTGTATATTTTATTTATACAGTATGGTCTCGTTTATGTACAGCATTTTTGTTTGACTTTTTTTTTTTTTAAGTTTATTGTGCTTTATAAATACTGTAAAATGTACACACTCACCTACTTTTTTCTCTTGACAAAAGAAGTATTGTTTTATTATTTGTGTTTACATAAAATGTTTATATATACATACAGTACAGTATATTATACAATAATATATTATTAGAAAAGTAATAATTTTCTTTGTATATTTCTTGGGTTAGTTTGTTAAGGTTTTTCTAAGTTTATTGCAGAAAAAACAAAACATACCATTCTTGTTCTCTATGATGTTCAAGAAATTCAAATGATTTCAGGTAACTTTGTGTCGATTTTGTAAATATGTGGAAAATTCAAGAAAGTGTTCATTAACAGGTCTGAATATTGTGAATGTTGTGTAAGAATAATCCATTCATCCATCCGTTTATTCTATAGCGTGAATGCAGGGGACTCAGGGCAGAGGGTAGGGTATACTCTGAACGGGGTGCCAGCCTACTGGAGGGCACAAGTACTGTACACACACACACACTAATTCACACACCCAACTGTTCAACACGGGCAACTTTAAAACACCAATCAACCTATTGCACATGTCTTTGGATTGTGGGAGGAAACCAGAGTACCAGAGGAAACCCACCAAGCACAGAGCTGAGATTTTGACCTCGAACCATCCTAGAGGTGTGAGACGACAGGACCAACCACTAAGCCATCCGGTTTCAAAAGATTTACCTAAAATAGGTTCCAAAGTTGGTGTGTGCAAAAAACATTTATTCTTACTTTAAGTACATTTTTGTAAATGCAGTATCAGTAGCACCACAATGGCGGAATCCCCGTTACATAATATCCCTAAGTAGTCCAACCACAGAGAGAGAGAGAGAGAGAGAGAGAGCGAGAGAGAGAGAGAGAGGAAATATTTATTCGCATGAAAGGTACCAAACTTCTGACATGCTATTCTGCCTGCCTGTCTATCCTCCTCCTCCTCCCTCCTTCCTTTCCTTTCTTTCTCCATCTGGGCAGAATGGAAAACAAGCCTGCGGAAACATATCACCTGTTCGTGTTTTTTGGAGACAGAGGATGCACAAGTGGATGTAACAGCTGGGCTTTCCAACAAATCAGTGATCAAATTCAAGTAAACAAAGAATTAAAATTGAGGAAAAGAAAAAAAAAAAAACATCTTAGAAACTCAACCAAAAAGACCTCTGTTGATATTTCTGCACAAATATAATAAAATACTGAAAAGTTACTGAATTTGTTCTAATTCCTAAAAGTATCCTTAAATCGCAATGTTTCATTTTTGTTGTGCAAATATTTAAACAATCAATCTACTTTCTGTGGGCTTCAGTATTTGTGCAAAACATCCAGACCATTTAGATCACTTCCACATCTCAAGTGCTCAACAGAGGATGAGAAAAACATGTCAAGTCTGATTTGATGGGACATAGGCCAGTGTTTAATATTCAATCAGCACCTGATTAACTAAACCTGAAATCAGTCAGAATATCTTTATGTATAAAATTGAATAGCAAACCTTCTTAATGGATGTTATTCGTACACATGAACACCTTTACAATGCGGTCATTAACACTGATAAGAGTTGGTTTATGAATAAGCTAACAGTGTGTATTCCTGTATGCAGATGCATAGTGCTGTGAAAAAATCTTGATCCACCCCACATTTCTTCAAATCAGATTCAATTAAATGATTAAATTAAACCTAATAAAATTTTTTTTTAAAAACCTGGTTGTTCATGTAAAAACCTCTGCAGCGACCTCATTTCCCCTCTCGTCTGTTCCAACCACTCAGCATCCAGTATCACCAGTAAACTAATCACCAGCCTGATCATCTGCACCAGTTTCTCACTGGTTCACGTATTAAGTTATGATAAAACAATGCTGAAGGCAATATTCTCAATCAAAATACACAATAATCTCCTTTGAACGGTTGATATTGAGATGTTTTTGCTACTTCTGCTCTACAAAGCTTCATAACGGCTCTAATCTGAGGTGCTGGTTGTTAATTGGTGATTCCTGAGGCTGGTGACTCTAAATGAACT
>JAOVVA010000048.1:7927471-7938230 GCA_028565275.1 Leiocassis micropogon
AAGTTATTTGGATTTTTACATTATTGTTGAAATACACAGTCCTGAAAAAGGGGCGTTTCTTTTTTTGCTGAGTATATTTCTGAGTTTACTACAACTATAAACCATAAACAACTATATTAATTGTTTCTCTCCTAATAAACTGAGCTCATATCTTCTCGTTTTGCCTCATGCACATACGTGTTACACTGGTCAGAAGATATGGTTCATTTTCTATAATAGCAGCCCAGACAGTGTCTCTGACTACAAGCCAAATCACAGGTTTATCCAGTATTAATGCAGTCGTTCTAATATGGAATCATTTCTACAGTCACACCTTCCGCCCAGTCTCGTATAAACAGCATAAACACTTTCTTTCTATGTAATTTGCTCTCATATATTGATATGGTAAATATACGGAAAGGACATTCTGTACAGTACATCACAGGAACGTATACTTTGCTAATTCTCCATAACATGACAAACAAGCTTAATAATGTAAAAATAAATAAATAAATAAAAGACTAATACGGAAATAACTGTTTACGGCAGCTCTATTGTAACTGTGAAAAGGAAATAACTGGTCGTGCGAATATCAACCACGTTACATGTAACTCACTCACCCATCATCTATACCGCTTTATCCCATCCGTATACAGGGTCATGGGGGGCCTGGCAACATAGGGCACAAGGCGGGGTATACCCTGGACAAGCTACCAATCCATCACACTCACACGCTCATTCACACACTACAGGCAATTTGGGAGCATCAGTTAGCTTGATCTGCATTGTCTTTGGACTGTGGGAGGAAACCAAAGTACTTGGAGTAAACCCAACAAGAAGACACAGAAGAACATGCAAACTTCATGCGCATACTGTAGACCCAGAGGTGGGACTCGAACCCTGGAGGTGAAAGGTGACAGTGCTGAATATTATGCCAACATGCCGCCGTGTCATGTAACTAAAGATGGATAAAAACCACTTTTTTAGAAAATTTGTAACGGTTGACAAATTGCTTGCTTTTGGGGCATTTTTTGGCATCAACATGGTCCTCCAGTGTGTGTCTGTCTATAAATAGACAAAATACTGTATAAGAAGCAGCATTTCCAGGAAAGTCATATTTCCTGGGTTGTAATTGGCTAGAATAATGCACATCCATAAAAGGTCTGGTGTGGAATGGGGAGAGGAGACGTAGCTTATTCGCATTTAAAGCTAATGAATGAATGATCTGAGTTGCATCTCATCTGGAACATAAAGAGACACATTTTGGAGACATCTATGATCAATGTTAACTTAAGTAAAAATGGATTATAACACGACACCTTAAAAAAAAAAAAGAAAATAATCGACTTCTTTTGAATTAACAGTAACTCAAGACATGTTCAGTTCTCTTTCACAAAATTGAGTCATATTAAAACAATGCAGCACCACGACATCACAGAGCAGAAAAGAGAAGTGATGTTTGATGCTGTTTAAAGTAAATGATCCAGTCTGGGCTTTATTGTGAAAAGAGCTCTCACGTACACCTTGAAACTGTCACCTCTCCCTGTCTCAAAAGCAGACCGGCTGAAACGGACTGCGTGTCTCTCGTGACAATATTATCTCTCAAGCACAGACAAATTGCCTCTTTGTTTAAGGACATGAATACTGCCATAGAAACATTAAAGAAAATCCCATCAACCAAAAAAAGAGCTACGAGTTGTTCTTGCGTAGTGTGTGTGTGTGTGTGTGTGGTTGGGGGGTATTGGTGGGGGGTGTTAGTGAGTTTGGTTCTTGCACAGACGATTCCTTTCCTCTTCCTTACCTCTCTACCTTCCCTTCAGTTTCCGAGCTCGGGACGAGATCAAGTGAAGGTTGCGTCGACCTCGTGCATGGCCTCCATCCTGATGGACGAGCTAATTGGATAATTTGTTTTAGAATTAAAGCTTAATAGTGGCTGTTCATCCATCTGCAGCCAAGCTCTCTCTCTCTCTCTCTCTCTTTCTCTCTCTCTCTCTCTTTTCTTCTTTCCCCTGGCATTCATAGAGGCTTTGGAAAATGACTCATCATTACTGAGGGACAAGAAAATCCCACACCATTGAGGCTAACTGTAACCCATTATGATTCAGCGTATGAGCTGAAATAGAGCCTTTTTTTTTTCTTTAAGGAGGAAGGAGGACGTTGCCGTTAACGCTAATATTAACAAGGGAAATAACCTCTGAAAGCTCCTCAAAGCACTTAAATTGAAATTTATTAAATTATCAATGATGGATGTAAAACTGCGGGGCAACAAGAGCACATAAACCATTTACCTACAAATGGACATTATGTAAAAAAGAATCTGTGCTTGACTGTGAAATGTCCAGCTCCTCATGTCTCTTCCATCTCTCAGGCCTGGCAATAACACCGGCTCCTCACAATCTAATAAACAAACCGAGTCTCAACATAAAAGCAAACATGGAGAGGCCAAGAATATTTGAAAAAAGAGAGGCATGGAATAAAAAGCGAGCCGGGGTTCAGTCTACAGTGTGAGCGAGCTGTCAATCAAACACAATCTGCAGGGCTTTTTTTTTCCCCTCGTTCTGTCTGACATGCAGACTAACATAACACTCAAACACATCACCCAGCTCCAGCCATTATCAGGGTACGGCTTACTATAGTCATTTATTACGCAATATTCGTGTTTTATTCCATCTGTATTTTTGTTTTACTTAATAGACACATACCGTACTGTACACCAGGTCTCCAGTTTAATACTTAGACTTTTATACCTAATAAAATGGCACTGTAACCCGAACATCTGCATCACTTGTTGCCAATGGCATAATACACAATACCATTTGAACAATTGTAAAATCATGAAATAGCTGCTGCTACGTCTGTACTTTACTGTACAATCACATGCAAAAGTTTTCACACCCCAAGCAATAGCAACACAACTTTTACCGTGTTTTTTTTTTTCATTATCATTAGACACAAAATGACCAAATGTGTAAGATCTGAGTATTAAAATTCTCTAAACATGTTTCACATAGCTTTTTTTTTTTTTTTTTTTTTGATGCTTCATTTAGAAGCTTGGAGAATGAAAGGCGAATCATATTTATTTCAAATTTCTTTTTTTTTTTAAGCCCTATTCGGACAGGATTAATTTTAAATTTGACCAGGCGTAACTTCATCGTTTGTAGATTCTTCTCTTAAGTTTTTATAGCATTTATTTTTTTATATTTATTTGCTTTTGAAACATCAGGCACCCTCGACTGCACGTCTCTGGACTGAGAGATCAGCAAGTGAAGAAGAGAAACTATAAGGATGGAAAAGCCTCCCAGAAAATAGCATCCTCCTCCTCTTCTCTAATTATAACCACATATCCCTGGGTATATCGGAAGTATATAACTGAACTGTAGCTTCGTTTCAGTAAAGTACGTTGAAATGCAGTGCAACAGGGAATTACATGCACTTCTGGTGTGAAGTCACTCACTCACTCACTCACTCACTCATCGTCTATACCTCTTTATTCTGTGTACAACACCGTGGGGGGGCCTGGAGCCTATCCCAGAAGACTTAGGGCACGAGGCGGGGCACAGAGTGCCAATCCATCGCAGGGCACACTCACTACGGACAATTTGGGAACGCCAATTAGCCTTATCTGCATGTCTTTGCACTGTGGGAGGAAACCGGAGTACCTGGAGGAAACCCACCAAGCACGGGGAGAACACGCAAACTCCATGCACACAGAGAGACGGGAATCGAGCCTGGCCGTGTTGAATTTAAAACAAAAGAGCACTGCTTTAATGAAGAACTTAGATTTTCAGTGGCAAGTTTTCCCTCACTTCGTGAATGATATAAATATATATATTTACTCACATAATATATGAAGTCACACAAAAAAAATCCCTTATGCCGACAGCTAAAGGTACATATAAACCTGCTGTATATTCACATGTGCCACAATACTCTATAATGTTTTCATGAAAAGTGCATACATTAGATATTAAGTTAAATATATAAAATGTCACCAAATAAAACTTGTCCCATCTGAATAAGGATTTTTGGGAAACACCACATTTCATAACTTTCATTAACAAACATTTATACTTCTACTTTCCATTCTAGTTCAATTCCATATTTTTATCATATTTCATTCAAAACCCATAAGGGGTGCAAACTTTTTCCCTCCTCCATATTTAGTGTGCATGTTTTCCTTGTTTATTTAATTACATTAAAATGACATCAATTCCAAATCAGTATGAATATAGTGAATTGCATACAGTAACTCTCTGACAAACATGATATCCTTTGAATATGGTTATGACCTCATTGTGTGAAGAAACATTAACAAGG
This sequence comes from Leiocassis micropogon, assembly GCA_028565275.1. NCBI lineage: Eukaryota > Metazoa > Chordata > Actinopteri > Siluriformes > Bagridae > Leiocassis > Leiocassis micropogon. Next base: position 7,931,768 of record JAOVVA010000048.1, read on the forward strand.
TGTTAAGACAAACCTTTTTTTTTTTTCTTTTTTTTTTTTAATGGAAGCTCTTCCGCTTTTGGAATGGAAGCTCAGACGTCCCCCTGATCCAATCTTAACCAAACCAGACCGTAATCCTGAGACATGGACACTATTGATGATCAGACAGTTACTGCAAATCACTTCCTTTTGTTTATTTTTTCTTTGTGCACACTGAATAAATTCCTTAATTCCTTTAGATTTTTGTTCTTGGTTGCTTTTCTTGTTCCTGATCCCGACTTTTAAAAGATTAACAACAATACTCACAAGTTGGCATGGATTTGTACTTTCCCAATGTAACAAACCTTGATAAGCGTAACCTTTCACCGTTATGATCCAGAACTGTTAACGTTTTTTTCTCAAATCACATGATCCCAGTAGCCAATGATCTGTATCCTTGCCTTTCTGATGCCATGAGTGTGATGTATCGCTGCTCGCACGGCGCCTGAGGCCACGGGTTTGATTAAAGTCCTCCACAACTGCACGAGCACAATTTCACAAACGCAATAGGCAAACAGCTCATAATGGCCCATGTCTTTTCTATTATTTGGTAAATAACGGCTGCGTGTACAAGCTTTTGGCTGTCGCCGTCCGAATGTAACCCGAGGTTCTCTTTTCTATTATGCGCAGTTGAGACATTTTGCGTTCCAACACAATTTTCACAACTTAAAATGTTTTTTTTTTTTACTTTCAGTCAGACATTTTTCATAACTTCTGTAAGACTTTGTTTTCCCATTTTACACCTTGATAGTTCAGGTTCTTCAAGTCTGGGTACATATAATATAAGGACATTACCGTATGTCTTGGACATTATAAATTGTCCTGCTCTGCACACTGACCATGAAGTTTGTCACCCAGAACCTCAGTACAATGGAAGTAATCAGGGCCAAATTTGACAGTCCGTTTCCTTGGCAAAACACATTCCAAAGTGCATTTAAAGTTACAATGAATTAAGTACTAATTTAATTATTTTCTTCCCCCAGTGTGCAGACCAGGAAAATGTATAATGACCAAGTTCTACTGAAATGTATTTATATACAACCCAAATTAGATTTAGACTTAAATCTGAACTATCCCTTTAAATGCAAGCAAAGAGCTACGAATTCAAGGATAATAAAATAAAATAAAAAGTCAGTGTGCATGATTCTGTTCATTAATTATAAATTCCATGGTTGCATCTGCTTTATAACCCTATCACAGATACCATCTCGATTGCTAATTAAAACCGAACTGTGTAATCACGGACCAAATCACCGCAACAAGCTGTTAAATATGGTGAGAGTATGAAGTGCAGGGAGGAGCAGACACACACACACACACACACACACACACAGAGACTGGATCAGGAGACACAGATTCAGAACGATCAGAAGCTTGATTTGTAATAAAATACAGATTTTGAGTATGCACCCTGCTGCGTTCAGGGGAATCGAGATCTGTGTAAAAGCCACCTGTGATCGAGCTCTTCTACGTGTCTGCCGCACTTGAACAGTGTATTAAAGAGCAGACGATACAAGAGCATGTGAAAAGGTGATGCTTTTCTACACTGCATAATTCATAAAAACAAAAAGAAATCTTTTCATTTTATATGAACAGCAGCTGCCAATCAAATTGCAGGTTTATAATAATGCTTTAGTTCTAAATATATATATATATTTTTGTTATAATGAGGCATTTTTATATTAATAAATTATTCACTGGGGGATAATCTAAGCCTAAAAATAAATGAGTTAAGGTGGGGTGACATTTCTGCAGTACACAATATGTACGTTTGCTAACAAACTGCCAGCAAAATAGTAAGCCATAAAAAAATAAATAATAATAAAATGGAATAATAATAATAACAATAACAATAATAATAATACAATGAATTAATAATAGCAATAATAATAATAATAATAATAATAATAATAATAAACTGTTTCATGATAAGTATTTAAATCAGTTTTTTTGTGTTAATAAGCAAATAAAATATGTATTAAAGTCTAGAAAACATGTTATGAAATGTAAATAAAACTTTTAAATCTGCTTCTCCCAGTGTTATGCATGGCTATTTATCCCAATACCGATAAAATACTGTCGTATCTCCTAGCTACAAAACAAATTGATTTTTTTCTGTAAAGAGACAATTATTAAGTGTTTAAAATGTATAGAAAGAGTCTCCAGTGTCAGTGCTCTGTAATAGTCAGTATGTTCAGTATGGACTTTGAGCTTTAAATCAATTTTATTTCAATAAATGTATTCATTTAGTTCAATTATTTCTTCTTAATTGCTTGATTGATTTATCGGTTGATTGATTGATTGATGACATGAGAAGCTGTCTTGTTAAGTGAGAACAATGACCTAAATGTGATTGGTTGACTGATTGATTGATTGATTGATTGATTGATTGATGACATGACAAGTTGTCTTGTTAAGTGAGAACAGTGACCTAAATGTGTTTCATAGATATTCCACAACATTAACTGTAACGATTAAACAAAAACTTTTTATTTTTTGGGTTGAAAAGGTTTTTTTTTTTTTTTTTTTTTTAAACTATTCATTCCTGAGTGATGTATAGTCACTAGGCGCATGATGTATAGTCACTAGGTATAAGTCTTAGGCGCATGCAAAAAACTGCTGTAGAGAAAGGATGTCTTAAAAAAAGATTCTATATAAAAAAAAAACTATGAAAAGTTAATTAATGAAACAAAGGCAATAACTGCTGTAATGACTTTTTCCTTTTTTATTTATTTATTTATTTATTTATTTTTTGCCTGAAAAGAGGTTTTACATAAACTTCCACTTTCTATCCTGGCTCTATCCTATTTTTTTTTGTTGTTGTATTGACTTAATAATGAAATCATAAAATTAACATGTTTAACAAAGTTTGCACAATAAATAAATAAATAACACAGGGTGCCTAAGACGTTTGTGCAGTACTGTATGTGAGACCATGCTTTCCACATTACCGACTGAGGGAAGATCTTTTGAAGGACGTCAATCATCACTCCTTACTAACACACTTTCTGTCACTTTATCCTTTAATTTATCACCTAAGCCAGCTATAATCAGAACTAACCATACTCATGCTGATGTGTGTACCTCCAGTGCATAATGAATGAAAAGTCACATACCTGTTAAGCATCCGGTCGAAAATCCAAAGTCCAAGCGTGATGCAAAAGGAAAGAAAGAAAGAGAGAAAAAGGAAGCGATTAACAAACTTGCGTAGGTGAACGGTCGGTCCTGGAACAACATGCATTCAAATGACGTCTTTCAGCTGACCCTTCACTCAGGGTTTAACTGTGAGACAGACTGAAAGACAGAGAGCAGAGGGAGGGAGGGAGGGAGGGTGCGAGAGGCACTGGTGATTGACAGGTTGAGCGCCCCATCGAGAGATTTCATTCTAGATTGCGGTGTTATCTAGTGCGATAAGTAGAGGTTATCACTGACCACCTGCTCTGCATTTAAACACATCATTTCAGCTGCTATATAACAAAATGATGAGGAGGAAATTCCGTACTCCAGAGAACGTCGTTACAGCCGATACGTTTGACCCAGTGATTCCCAAATTACCACTAAATCACGTGTTCGTGCTTTTTACGCCATCTTAACCACAGGTGACCTTTTTCTCAGACTCAGGAGACACATTTTCTGAATTTAAAACACTACTTTCAGGACAAGTGGTATCCTAAAAACGGATATATGTATGGATATTCCAAAAAGGCAAACATTTCTGCTGGGGAATGTCTCAGCGACAGACCTCAGCCGTCCCATTCGCCTCTATTGCGTGACTGTGTCTAACTGCTGCTGTCTGTGGCAATCATCTGGGGCTGCTCAGCACCCGGCTAAATCAGTGTTTAAAATTCAGCACCCGGCGTGTCTCGTCTCACGGGAGCGGTGGAGGCATCAGATAAAAAAAAAAATAAAAAAATAAATAAATGCTGCTTAATGCTAAACTCGAACACATCACACGCATTAAGTGCTCCACAATAAATGGGGTGTTCATGAATTAGTAAATTAGTAAATTAGTTACCTTTTTGAGACAACGTGCCCTTGAGTAAGCCACTTAACCTCGTGAGAACGTGACGATGTAGTGCGTGGATGCACGCTTTCATAATGTTAGATAAAAAAAAAAAAAGAAAATTGGAATTGTGCATTCAAACCACTGAAACATCAATTCCACGGTGTACAGTAAGATGTTACACAAAGTATAATCACACTGAACATTATTGTTGAATCTCTATACCGCGGGGGCCTGGAGCCTATCCCATGAGACTTAGGGGAGGAAGCGGGGTACACACTGGACACGGTGCCAATTTGGGAACGCCAATTAGCCTAATCTGCATGAATCTGGACTGTGGGAGGAAACCTGACTAACTGTGGGAAACCCACCCAGCACGGGGAGAACATGCAAACTCCATGCACACAGAGACAGGAACCGAACCCTGACCCTTGAGGTGCAATACAAATCACTACACCACCACGCCGCCTCAAATAGAACATGCATGATCGAATATACAGAGGGGTTTGCTAATTTGGTAGATCTGTATTTCTTTTTTAGAGGGATTTTTTACCAACTTAACTTGCAGTAAAAATGCAACTTCAGCAAAAAGTAAACAGGTGAATGATGACTGGATTATGGTAAATTACAGAAATATAAATGTACAGTTACAACCTTAGGTCAATATCATCAATACAAAAAAAAACATCATCAATTTTAATGTCCAGACTCACGTTTTTTTCATTTTCTTTTCTACTCTTGTGTTTTATTTCCCCCTTAATTTCTTTTCTTCCTTTACTTTCTCTCTATCTTTAATAAATCACTTCAACATATAGAAATGGAGGTGTGACGGGATTCAAATATTACCCCCGAATAATAATAATAATAATAATAATAATAATAAACAGTTCATATCTTATGGCTAATACTGAACAGATAAGCGTCCACATGCCATATTGTAGTCCGTTCCTGTTAGATACAGAGCACATAAACACACACAGGCAGGAAGCAGGTAAACACACCACACTTGGTTAAACGTGTTTGCGTGTGTGTGGAGAGTGTAACGCTTTGTTAAGTCGGTTGCAGGCACGGCAGAGCTGGCCGGCGGTCACGGGGATCATCCTGCTGCAAAATGTGGATTAGACGTGCATTAGCATGTGGCTTTGGCTCCATGCAAGGACAAGGCTAAGAGTGAGACAGAAGGTCTAAAGGATAGAGACAATGTGGCACCTTCAGAACAGAAATAACCAACTAAAATTAGAAAACAAAAAAAAAAAGCATTCCGAACATTTTTGGACGCGCTTGGTGAAATAAACTGATAATTTTACAGTTGTGATGAAACTGCACAAAAAATGTATTGAGATTCATTGAAAACAGCTGCACTATACTGTAACAGTAAAATACTGTAAGTGCAGAATTAAATAGCACAGTGCTGCTGAATTCTCAGTTCGGATTGGTCAGAAGGTCTTATAGGGTTTTATAATGTGTTCGTCCTCATACATGATTTCTTCTATAGTAGATGACTTGTGGTGGAAAAGTCTAATGATAAACAGATTTATAGACTTGTTATTATAATGTAATAACACAATAATAACAACATAATAACTATAGTTGATATGGTGACATTTTCTGCAATGAAACTTACCATTTAAGGAAGGAGTCTCCAGTGTTATGGTTAGTATGGTTTCCATCATGTCTTCAGGACAGAGGACGTTACGACGGTTTCATGACAAGCTGTTTTGTTTATTTTAGCAATATTGCAATATTGAGATTAAAATGATGCTGGTGAGGGTTTGACTGTTTACAGCTGCTGTAAAATAAGTGAGTAAATGTTTCCTGCATTTACCATGCCATGAATAGCTTATTTATTACTTCCTCAATTCAGCTCTGTGTCCTGGTCAGCGCTACATTAAGCGCTACATTATCACAACGTATTTTATTGGTCCTGGAGGAATGTTGTGTTTTAAACTGTATATCCTTATATATATATATATATATATATGAATGACAATAAAAGCCTTGACAATAAAAGCCTTAAGTTTTACACTGGAGGTAGTGTTTTTTAGTCTAAAAAAAAACAAAACAAGAACTGCAACCAATATTTAATCTTCATAACTCATGTTAGTGTAATATTCATTTACCTCAGAAAGATCACTCTTTCCTGAGGCTTATACTTGCAAATATGTGTTTATATATATATATATATATACATACAAATATTTGCAAAAGTACTGTGCAAAAGTCTTAGGCACCATATTATATGCTGTACCAATTTTGTTATATATGTTTATCATGTCTGCATAATTATGTACAAAATCAATAACATTACAGAAGAATATATGCATGGCTGTAAAGAAAGAAATATAGTCCAAGACAAGTTTTCACGTGGAAACAAAAAACCTAATGTACGCTCCTGGGATTTGCATAAAAATAGAAAGGAGTGAGTGTGACAAAGTTACCAGA
>JAOVVA010000048.1:7947184-7964896 GCA_028565275.1 Leiocassis micropogon
TAATTTGACCATTAATTTTGTGACATTATAGGGGAAGCTGAGCTTCCCTTGCAGTCTTAAAGAAATCGCCACTGACACACACACACACACAGCGCCTGTCGTATGATTATAAACGTTAAACTGCATTTAAAGATTCAGCTTCATCAAACACTTTATTCTTGTATTGGATCCGAGAAAACATCTCTGGGAAAACCGTGAGGGAAAACACCTTGGATGGAACACTGGTCCATTACAAATCACACTGATATTCATGCACACGATAGGGGTAAGTCGGCCTAAACTGACTTTTTTCCTTTTTTGGAGGGGAGGTGGATGGAAGCCACGTGAAACGCGTACAGATACAAGAACTCTGTATGCAACTCTACAGAGACAATAGGTCAGGGTCAAACCCGACACCCTGGGTCTGGAGACCAATAAAGCAATTTACTGTTTTCAACAAAACAAGTCCACAAAAGGCAAGCGGTTTATCTGGTTAACTTTTTTTTTTTCAGAGGAAAATGTCAGATAAACCGTTAAAACACAGAGGTCATGATTTCGAAATAATCATTCAGGATAACCTGAGCTTTTAAAATGTTTTGAATTTAGTAGGACTTAGACTGTCTTAGCAAACAGAGGTCATTAGCAAAGCAAAACAGATTGTCCATGACATTTGAAACACACACACACACACACACACACACATACACACAAACACCCACACACACATACAGTTAGCTAGGCTCCAGTTTGAGGCGGCTGCATGAAATTATCACGGGTCTGCAGCAGACGTGAGCGTGCGCTCGTACCGTCCGACTCGGCCAAATGGGAAACAAACTAATAAAAGACGTTTGTGTTTCCTTTTCAGTACAAACACTCGGCACACTGCAATAGAGATGTTTAGTACAACAACGCTTTCGTGATCTGGTCCAGAGCCAATTAACTCTCGTCTTTTCTCACTGTAACAGGAAACACACAATGCACTCGTACCCTGGAAACCCAGGCGATCGGACACCTTTGTTGTTCCATCAACGGACAGAAATTAATCATTCAGTGTTTGTCCACATGCGTGATTCAGATAAAGAGGTGGCATTTTGTGAGACACAGGACTCGTCACTTTATTATGCTTTCATCTTTCCAGTCTCCTAATGCTGGTGTTCCAGCTCCAAAACGTCTAAATTGCACGGAGACAAAAGACGACATGATGTTCCAAAACGTCACATAAGTCTTAAGTACATCAATCAGGTTGGGCTGCTGCAGTCTCGACTTTCATAGGGAAACACCACGACAGTAATGCCTTTAGCGTTTGCCTTTTAGCGTTCCAAAAAGTCTACACACTAGAGATGATTTAAACAACTTTGCAATGTAATCGATCTTTTGATGGTTTTCAATTCTGAAGTGATTCACAACTATTTAAATTATTTAGATACATTTACAAACACTCCAAACATATTTCTCAAAAATATATCACTTCTTCTTTTGGAATTTATATGCAGCTGGTGCAATACCACCACCTACTGGATTGGAGGGTGATGCAGAACATTTGGTGGAACATTTAAACAATTAACAATACAGCATTTCAATGCTTATTAGATACTTTAATATTTTTTTTTATTACAAGAGATGTTCAAGTCAAATCAGTCAAGTCAATAATTTTGATTGTGCAAAATAAGAGTAAAAACTCCCTTTATTTCTCTATATAATCCCTTACTACACTATTGCACTTATCCCAGTGTTTCACGAGTGCTTGGATACCATCAAGGTACTGAAAGTTTTCTCAGTATGTTGGAACCATGATCAAACTGCCTGCTTCACATCTGAAACGCTGGCCTCCCAAGAACTCCTTTACGCTTGGAAACAGCTTATAGCGAGGTCAGGACTGTACGGGGGATGTGACAATAACTTCCAACTGCGTTCCTGGGAGTTCCAGTTCCAGATGCGTCTCTTCCACACGTTGATGACAAGTTATCAAGGATCAAGGACTGTTTATGGGAGTGACTACAGCGCGCTCATCATCATCAGCGCGCCTTCATTTCCCACATGTCCCAGTTTGACTTGAACACCCATCGTACTATAAAACCGGTAAGAAATACAGCTGCTTGAGATAAATTAGACAATAAACGTTAGGGATTTTAAATTGAAAATTCAAACGTATCAACAATCTGACTATGATTTAGGGCTCTAACACACACTGCTTTAATAAAACTCTAACATTAAATGTGTAGGATTTTGGGGGCAACACTGTAACGTTAGCAGGGATTTATTTCATACCTACTGTATACCACAGCGATGGCGCTTATACTCTTTATCCTGATTGGTACGTTTTGAAAGCTCCTCCTACAGTCAGATTAAACACTCTGTGTGCTAACCACATTTGGAAACGAGTCCTCTTATAAAAAAGCAAACCTGAATATTTTTTTCCCATTATTTCACTCAAAATGAACCACTTTGAAAACAAATGATTATTTTTTTTTCCTTTTGTGCATTTGTAAAACTTTCAACCCGTACGAACCGCGCGTCTTCTCCACACGGAGGTAATTACAGGAGTGTTTCATCGGCGCCTATAAGCTGCCCAGCTGTCCACAGAAGACGAACTCAACCTCGCTTCTCTGATCCGCTCTCCAGAAATGTATTTTGTGCTTGAGTGAATTAGGTGATCATTTTTTTTATTTTTTTTATCTCGTACGCGCCTGTGGCTTCCGGAGTCTGCTCCGAGGAAATTGGAGGGCGGAAAGAAGTTTAACATTTATCGCATGCCGAGGTTAATCTCTTGAAATGTTGGGATTTTGTCGGAGGGAAAGTGGCAAATCCGTGCCGCACTCCTGTGGAATTACAGTCACATTTCCAAGCATCTCTCTCTCTCGCTCTCTCTTTTTAGAGTTCTGGAAATTGCTGTAATTTCACCTCGCAACAGAAAATATATAATCTCCCATTAATAAGCACTAAACCATTTCAGAACCAATGGACAGGTGAAAATAGGCTTTCAGTGGCACCATCACTGTGTACAAACTGCATAGATCCGTGTGTGTGTGTGTGTGCGTGTGTGTGTTCCTGGTACTTAATAACATTGCGAAATGTAAAGTGCCATCATCATTATTTGTACTCGTTCTCCTCTCACAACTCCCACCATCATTCCTGTAAGTGTGTACGAGGATGAGAAAGCCCTGTCTTCTGTGTACACATCCTTTTAACGGTCACTTGAGCCAGTTCAGACAAAATCTCCCTTTCTCTCGCTCTCTCTCTCTCTCAAACGCTTCACTCAACCATTTCTTAAGAGCATTATACTCTTTGGGAAATAGCTTCTCGCTGCTATCCAAAAGCAGACCCAGACATCTGTGTGTGTGTGTGTGGGATAAGTTGAGCTCTATTCATCCCGACTCCAAGCGACAGATATGAAGTAAAATGGAACAAACAGACTCGAAGTGAAAAACAGCTCAGTGCAGGTCTCACAGCTCGACACGAGCTCGATTGAGTCTGGGACACTGGGACCGCATGAATCAACAACTAATACCGAGTGCTATATGGACAGTCAAGTGCATCACCCAGAAAGTCCATCACCTGGACGAAGAGGGACTCGTTCCTTCCCAGCATTCCTCCAGTACAAACGTTAGTGCGCACCGTGCTTCGAAATTACAGCATCAGTTCCTAGACAATGCAGAGCACCAGAAGAGGCTTTACGACTGATCCTGCTGCTAATCGAATCGAATTGGATCGACGGTCCACCACAGCTCTAACCGCCATGTATCCTCACTTCACACAGGGGTTTATACAGAGCGCTGATATTTTGTTTTGTGTTGCAGCATGCTCCTTAAGGAATGACATTTTATTTCATGCAAGTTATCTGCAGGAATAAAAATACGGCGCATAATTTCATCATAAAGACACAGTCTAAGTCTTCTGGCTAACAATCGGTATGCCTCAAATAACTTTATAATGCACCTTTACTTTTGTAGTAGCAATGATAATCCCAACAAACTGATTCTTCACTTGAATCTTGAGAAATTGCACTAACAAGCATTTCTTATTGACGAACTGACAGACAGACAGACAGACAGACAGACAGACAATCAGTTCCTGAATGTCCAAAAACAACTAATCAGTTCATCTTCTTGTCACAACGCTTTCCTTTTACATTAATGGCATTTAGTAGACGGGTTTATCCAGTGTGACCTACAGAAGCTTTAAAAGTCTTTATAACAAAACACACCATCGTACTGGTTAACTAAATATGACAGGTGTTTAAATCGAACCAGGATTTGTAATGAAATGAAGCGTAAAAATGATTAACATTTATTCATCACATATACATTACTGCACAGTGAAATTCTTTCTTTGCATATCGCAGTGTAACTGGGGTCAGAGCGCAGGGTCAGCCATGATACAGCACCCCTGGAACAGACAGGGTTAAGGGCCTTGCTCAAGGGCCCAACAATGGCAACCTGGTGGAGCTGGGGTTGTAAATAATCAGCGAGTGGAACGCCCTATCTTTGAACATCGACAGATAACTTGTGGAAGAGACGCTTCTGTCTGTGGATATTCTACACACAATCATTCACCAACACCACTTGCACATCACAGGAACTCGTGGTAACTGGGGGTTACTGGTACATCCACTGTACAGTCCTGACCTAGTTCCAAGCCGTTTCCATTTCATGTTTGGTTTATTAAAGGAGCTCCTGGGAAGCCAGCGTTTCAGACATGAAGCAGATCACGGCTCCGGCATACTGGGAAAACTTTCTACCTTGATGGTGTCCAAGCACTAGTGAAACACTGAGAGAAGTGCATTAGTGTAGGAGGGGATTATAAAGAGAAATAAAGGGAGTTTTAACTCTCAGAACTGTCTTCTTTTATTCTGTACAATCAAAAGTCCCTGTTTGACTTGTTTAGTATTTGATGACGATGTGGAGCTCCAGTCAGTCATCGCTCATAAACAGCCTTTTGAACATCTAGGTCATGAATTCCATTCCATTCCACCACCTACAAGTAGAACAGTGTCTTGATGCATGCCTTCCTCGTACCCTGAGACATCAGACATGGCGGGACCAGACCGAGCATGACATGAAAGAAGCGTGAAAGTAAGTGTGTGCTGGTCTGTTTTTTATTATTTTTTTTTGCTTTGCAGGCAAGCATCTGCGTTTCAAATCTGATGCAGAGAGTTACAGGAAACACACGGAGGAAGCAAAGCAATAGGGTGGTGTAGTAGAAGTAGAAAAGTTTGAAACCAAGTCGTGCAGCTGCCGTCTGGAACAGCTCCAGAGGTCGGATTGAGCTCACCTGCCAGGAACGAGTTGCTGTAGTCTCAAGATGACGAAGGATTGAACGAGCATCTGGGTAGCCTCTGTGGATATGATTTACATGGAATGATGAAGCCATAAATATCCTATAAACATTCAACCACTGACAAGACAAACAGCTGGGGAGACGACGTGAAAAGCGGACACAGAAAAAGACCTCTAGAGAGGAAACCAAACCGAGGGGTGTGGTGGATCCGGTGGCTAAGGTTCTACACGGGTTGTTGATTTGTGGATCTGAGGATCCAGGTTCGAGCCCCTCTGTGGGTTACCACACCCCACACTACCCAGCCACTGCATGCAGTGCCGGTCCCAAGCCTGGTTCGAAAAATGGGAAGGTTGCATCAGGAAGGGCATCTGGTGTAAAACCTGAGCCAAGTTGTGTGTGGAGCGGATGGTCCGCCATGGCGACCCCTTGGTGGAAACAGCCAAAAGAAAGTCTAGACAGGAAATAAACCATCAGCGAAATCCTAATGCTTATTTATTCAATAATCTCCCCTTTATTAGTGGACCACCGGATCAACCCGCTGTTGATTATTTTCCCATTAGTGCATGACACTCCGTGCCATTTGTTACACACCAACACATGCTCACCCTCACACACACACACACACATTATCCTACTGTACATAAAATCAAGCTTCACACATAACACATATAGAAACACTCCATAAAGATGAAGCGTGTGTTTTAATGGACTTGTTGAATTAAATGATCATTTTAAAGAGTAAATGAAGAGTTTAAATTAATGAAGTGTATACAGATCACATTTACACAGATACACACATTTCTACATATCCACGGGTAAAAATACCTCGCATCCTTATACAGGGCTGTCTGTGCTATATGGAGGCTATTATTTCTTCCCTAATCGCTTCCCCCGTAATATTTGTTCCATTTTCAGATTACTCAGGGCGACAGGAAGACAATATGCATAAAACGCGACTGCGTCGAGTCGCGTCGCTGTTGTCCTCGTTAGGACAGAATTACATTAGCAGATGTAACGATGGTGTAAAGTAAAGCTTTATAAATGTTCAGTTCTCCCTTTTTAATGAGTCATAAGGAATATTCCAGTCTTAAGCGCCATTAGAGACAACATACATTCATTAAAGTCACACAGTCGGAGTGTGCTAATCGTATTTGCGTTATCACTGGATACATTAACATGAACAATGTTTCTTTAATATGACTGAGATCATTATGATTATAGATTCCAGCTTAAGTGTTCACATGGATGCTGATCTAATAAGATGTGTGTTTACATGCTTAAAGCATTTAATCAGGATCTTTTTTAGTTGTGGTTCTTCTTGCTGTGAAGCATTTAATCAGATGGAAACATAACTGAAAAAGAAGAAGAAGATGTTTTTTTTCCCCTTTAGCTTTGAGGTTAAGCTATTTACCAAATATTGTAATAAATTCCACCTTCCACGCTATGATTGGTTGCAAGAATTCAGCCTCATTTGTGATTGGTTAAAGGATTTACTATCAATCAGTGCTCCTTCCTCAGCCCGAGACGCAGTGAGTGAAAAGAGAGAGAATTGTTCTCATCGAGTTCACCGATCAGGAACAGGAGCAAAATTTCCAACCAAACTTGTCACATCACCTAAAAGAAAAAGAATGTGGAGAAAGAATATATTTATTCCAACAATGGTTAATATTTACATACTAAACATGGCGGTGTAGTGGGTAACCGCGCCTAGGTTCACGGGTTCGATTCCCACCACAGTGTGTGTGTAGAGTTTGGATTTTCTCCCTGTCCTTAATGGGTGTCCTTTGGGTACTTTTGTTTTCTCCCACATGCAGGATAGGCACTTCCAAATTGCAGATAGTGTATGAGTGAGTGTGTGCTTGTGTGTCCTTTACTGGACTGTCACCCCATTCAGAGTATATCCCATGACCCTCTACATTCATTCATTAATCATCTATACCGATTATCCTGTGTACAGAGCCGTGGGGGGTCTGGAGCCTATCCCAGGAGACTTAGGGCACGAGGCGGGGTACACCCTGGACAGGGTGCCAATTCTGTGAGATTCTGGGAGCCTAATCCTGTGAGAAGAAACTGGGGAACCTTGGAAAACTCACCAAGCATGGGGAGAACATGCAAACTCCATGCACACAGACCTGAGGTGGGAATCGAACCCAGACCCTGGAAGTGCAAGTGGACAGTGCTTAACACTGCGCCACTGTGGTGGCTGTGACTCTGTATTGGATGAGCAGTATAGAAAATGATTTAACAAGTGAACAGGTTATTAAAGGTTTACACCTCTCATCCCCGTTGGAAATTCATTTCATTCGGACTGGAGTCTGTCAGACAGTTCTGACTGAGGTGTTTACAGAATACAGTTTTATTCCACTCACTTCCAGAAGTGATTTAAAGAAGAGGTTATACAGTATTAAGGCCCTCATCCTAACAAGTTATGGTTTCTATAGTAACAGCTGTGGTTTTAACAACCGTTTGATTGTTGATAAGGTCAAGGAGGAAGTCTTTAGAGTCAGTGTTGATTAATTTTGTTTTATTACCTTTAAAAGCAAAAGAAAATTAAAGATACAGCTTGAGCATACAGCTGTTTACAGCTGCTATAACGTAAGTGGCAACAGGAACCTTAAACATTGAAAAGTTCGGACACGCCTTCTAACTCCATGGTATTTTCTGATTTATATTTCTTTCTACACTGTAAAACAATACTGAAGGCGTCCAAGATGTACAATAATCTTCTTTGAACGGTTAATATTGAGATGTATATCTGTTACTTCTGCTCTGTAAAGCTTTATAACGGCTCTAATCTGAGGTGCTGTTTGTTATTTGGTGATTTCTGAGGCTGGTGACTCTAAACGAACGTCTCCTCTGCAGCAGAGGTACGTTTTGGTCTTGCTTTCCTGGGAAGGTCTTCATGAGAGACAATTTGATCTTGATGGGTTTTGCAAATGCATTTGACAATACTGTTCTCGCAAGAACTGTTCCTGAACAGCTGACCTTCATGTCTTAACATAACAACTGACTGTTGTTGTTGCTATTCGGTTCATTCATTTATTTATCAACTATACCTTTTTATCCTGTATTCAGGGTCGCGGGGGGGTCTGGAGCCTATCCCAAGAGACTTTGAGCACAAGATGTAGTACGCCCAGCCAATCCATCGCAGGACACACACACACTCATTCACACGCTACGGGCAGTTTGGGAACACCAATTAGCCTAATCTGCATGTCTTTGGACTGTGGGAGGAAACCGGAGTACCTGCAGAAAACCGACCAAGCACGTGCAAACCGACCCCGAGGCGGGAATCGAACCCGGACCCTGAAGGTGCAAGGCAACTAGGTCGTATCTCGTTGTTCTTAAAAAAAAATATATATATATAAATCCAGTATTGCTCTAGAATGTAGAAAATACATCCTAACCTGTGTCTAAACTTTTGACTGGTCCTGTTTCACGTGTAATTGTTAAAAAAAAAAAAAAAAAAAAAAAGCATGATGTGTTGTTTATTAATCAATGACAAAATTGTCTAATGGCCTGTGTGCAAGTAAGACAAGTAAAACGATTCAGGGTGCTTCGGGGTTATTCCAGTGCTTCGCTTTAGGACATATCACACCACCTTGCTGTTGATTCATTTCCTATTGCAGCGTGACACGTCATGTTTTATTCCTCACACACAGTCCACACGCTGAGTTCTCTCATTACAACATTTGTGTCATCGTTCTTTTGTGAACAGTACGAGTGGCAAAAAAACAGGGTGTTTTCTAGAATATTCCGGAAGCAGTCACACACACACACACACACACACACACACACACTCTTACGCACAGCCTCCACCCACCCTCCACCACCCTCATCAAGCCTTCCCTTTTAATTTCCCATTAATGAGGTTTATTAAATTACAAATGTACTTCACACGTTTTAACAAAAGCTGAAATTGGCACGGCTCTGCAGGGAACGTTTTTTTTTTTTTTTAATACAAATCTGGTTCGAGAAAGAGAAAGAGAGAAATAGAGAGAGAGAAAACTGGAGGAAGCTGTAGAACCCGAAACCGGAGGAAGTCATTCGGCGTGACACGGCGTAACACAGCGCGAAGGCTTAGCAGCGGCAAAACAGGGCTAATGCTGAGAGATAACTCACTAAATGAGTGTGATGTGACACAATTAATTACTCCGGTTTTATGATGTGTGCAAGTGTGTGTTAATGTGTGTGTGACAGGACCAGAGGGTATGCGCATGTGTGTGTGTGTGTCTCGTTCTCTAAGAGCTAGCGAGAAGCAGGAATAAGGGGTGTCGCTGCAAGTGACAAATGTTAACGCTGAAGCGTAGCTCTGACATGGAGCACACGCACACACACACACACACATGTTGACCCAGTCACTGGCTTCATAATAAGCTTGAGTAGAAAACATAATCTCCGAGATGGGAAATGGGGAATAGTGCAACAGTGAGACGAGACGCTTGCCAAGCTGCCGCAGATCCCACAGCAGGTATCCATGCCAGTTCATTCATGTCACAGTCGTTTTCTTCTGATTGGATACGAACTGACACACACACACACACACACACACTCAGCTAGTCGGTGCTCGCAGGATCATGATGGATAGATCTCTAAGTTCTCTTGACTGAATGAGGGTCAGGATGGACAGAGGAAGAGGAGAAAACCTTGCCATGCAATCCCGTCACACATCGTTAGAAGGTCTGCATTTTAAAGGTGTACGTGTTTATGTGTAAAAAAAAAGAAGAAGAAGGATTTAGTACTTTACACATACACACACACAGACGCACACATCCTTTCCTTCAAAAGCCTGCTGACGGCTGGAGTTCTGCTGACGGGCTGCAGGCAGACGTGCCACGTGCACAGCGAATGAAACATGTCTTCCTGTCAAGAGCCATACTCTGTAAATGGATGTCCCTGCAATCTTGCCATCAGCACCCTATTTCTTCTAAAAGCAGGGGAAAAAAAGCAAAAGGCAGATAAAAACTTCAGGAAAAAAAAAAAAGCTTGTATTATAAAGAGTTGCACATTATACAAATTTGCATATACAGATTTCCTGGCAGGACATCAGGAGAGAGTTTAGAGCACCGGCGATTCAGACACTTTATCTCAGGTTGATGGACAGCCTCAGTCTTTCAGTCCTGTCCTCGTGATCGCTTATCAGAGACAGATTTTGATAACGTTGCAATCGAGTTTTCACATCCAGTATGTCGACGTCAGTCTTCATTTAACTCAATGATTTGCACCAGTTACTGAATATCTCTTTTCAGAGTGCGCTTGATCCTGATCGGTCAAAAGGTTGTTGATTACGGGTGTCGATGTACACCGATCAGCCATAACGTTACAGTGCAAACCATTAAGCCCAGTATTCTGTAGGTTCCACTTAGGGAAAGCTCTGGTCCTTACACAAGACCTCTGGGGGTGTGCTGGGATTCTGGCACCAGATGTTAACTTAAAATGTCAATCTGTCTTGTCCCAGATTGCCAGTTAATTAGGTCTCTAAGTTAGCTAGTTAGTTTTGTTAATTTATGTTGTAAATTTATGTTGTATGTAGCACCTTGGTCCTGGAGGAACGTTGTTTCATTTCACTTGACTACTTGACTTGACTTGAGGTGGTTGGCAGTGGATCCTTTCAGTGGGGTGTCCGTGGATCAGAACTTGTTTGCTCCGTTGGACTGGGGTCTGGAGAGTTTGGTAGCCGGGTTGGCGGCGTTGGGGTCTTTGACTGCTGGTCCCAATGCACAGTGAGCTGTGGTGCACTGGGTGTTCTGGTGCCTTTCTATCACCACGAGAATTGAGAATCGTTTTTGTGGGATTTGACTGGACGGCCTTCTTAGGCTTTGGTCCTCGCAGGCTTGGGTGAGCCTTGGTTGCCCAGGATCTGCCTATTTAATGGTATATAGCTGATAATCAATATTAATTCTTAATGTTTTGCAATGTTAATGCTATGGTTGATCGGTATATCTTAATTTTCATGTTTTCTTACTAAATAATTATAAGAAATGACAGCATTGGGCACAGAGCCACCTCAGCCAGGGTCGTCATTCATGGACGTACGGCCTTCTTTAAAACATCTGCACCGTTCAAATGTTTGACTGCGGGAAAGAGTCTCATCACCGTACTGTGCTTGAAGTCTTCTGTAAATATCAATCGTTTTTGTGTGTCTTCACAAGTCCAGGTTTGATTTAAATGCCCCTACTTGGGTAAGGAGTCTCCAGTGTCAGAACTACAATCCAAGTGAAGTTATCGCAATATCCAGAACGTCTAAATGTAGCTGCTGTACCAGAAGTGATACGTTTTATTAAATGTGACTATTAATGGATAAAAAGTATAACGTTGATAAATTGTCGTTGCTGTGCTATAAGAGGAGGAAAGACTCTTCAGGACATGCTGTCAGTGGAGGCTTCATCCCATCACCCTGTCATTGATTATCCTTCTGCAAAAGCACGTCTCCATGTGTTTAATTCCTTACATGAGAATTATCTTTTGTGTGTGCATGTGAGTGTGTGTGTGTGAAAGAGAGCGAGCAACAGGGTGTCACACTGAAGGCAACAGAGAGGAAAAGCACTCTTGAGGGGCCTGTGTAGGCGCTCAGGCGGATCAGACAGAGAAACGTGGCGGGAGAGAAAGAATCCTCTCCGACTGCGTTATTGATCTCCGTTTTCGCAGGAGGCTTTCACCGAGACAAACACGACGGAAAAGCCCCAAAGGTGATCATTACTAGCGAACGCCACTGTCAGGAAACATTAGGGGAGAAACTGGGCTCGGCAACAAAAAGAGGAAGCGCGGGTCTGCGAAGGCTCTGCTGTCTTTTCCTCAGGAGATCGCCTTCGAATCAATAGATGCTACTATGATTCTTGAATCAGCTGAAGACCAACAGATTGCACTTGAAAGAGAAAGCCTGAGTAGACATGCGCGTGATGAGAGCTGGTGCCCGGGTATACACTCGTCTTCACTATTGATCAGGTTTTAGACTGTGTCCGTCCTGTAGATCAATGACATGACGACATGTAGTATATCTGAAACTAATCAGACTGAATGAATCGTCATATCTCCGTTAGACATCATGATGAAGAGAGGAGGAAAAAAAGTACATGATGTAGGCGAAAATGCCTTAAAGGTCTTGTATTTTACTATTTCTTGCATCTTGTCTCAGAGCTCCCCCAAAATGTGTGTGTGTGCCAATGCCAAAGATGAAATACTCTTACTCATCGTCTATACCGCTTTATCCTGTATACAGGCTCGTGGGGGGCCGGGAGCCTATCTCAGGAGACTTAGGGCATAAGGGGGGGGTACACCCTGGACAGGGTGCCAAGCCATCGCAGGGCACACACATACTCATTCACACACTACGGGCAATTTGGCCTAATATGCATGTCTTTGAATTGTAGGAGGAAACCGGAGAACCCGGAGGAAACCCACCAAGCACAACGAGAACATGCAAACAGAGACGGGAATTGAACCTGGACCCTGAAGGTGCAAAGCGACAATGCTAACCACTAAGTCACTCTGCCTCCCCAGATTAAATATTCATTTATTAATTCATTGTCTATACCGCTTAGAGTGTGCAGGGTGGCAAGGGCCTGGAATTTTTGTGTTTTTTTTTTTTTTTTTTTCAGTTTGTGCAAGTAAAGATTTAGTAAAGGACCATGTTGGAAAGAACATTAGCAAGTAGCAATAAGAAAACAGAGCTACTTTGCTTCGTTTTTAAAGCAGCTGGTGCCAAGAGGAATCATAAATTAAGTTTAAGTGAGGTTTAATGTCTATTTATTTCATATTTTACCTCATTTACATGCCTTTTCTTAATGTTTTGATGTTTTTTTTATAAGCAAAACAATGATTATAGCGTTGGAAATTGGTAATATTTGTAATATTTTTGGGTTGCTGGAATGGATTATTCCCATTTACATTATTCGGAACACATTTATTTTGTATGCCATATAAAAATGCTGAAGTTTTGTTTGCACGCACCCGTAGGTTGAATTCTAGATCATGATTGATCATCATGTCTTCTATAAGGCCGAATACCATCAGCTCTTATAGCAGTCCAAGATTTCCGTGAGAAGATGTTCACTTAACATTTTTAGATGCAGCCTCAGCGGCAGAGCTTTTGTCACAATCAGGCATAAAGATTCTAAAGTTTGCCAAATGGGAACACATTTAGGACAGAAGCGACTCCTGCAGTGGTTTGTGGTTTCTCAGGAACATGACAAGCTGTGTTTTTGTTTGTCACGATTGAAAAAAAAAAAAACAGAGCTTAGCGAAGGAACGACTGGTGACAATCTTGAGATGATGACACCATCCTAGCAACGGAGAAACGCGTGGGTTCATTCTCTCCTCTTCATCTCCAGCCCTATTCTGATCGGAAGCCTGATCTCGCCGGGCTGGCCGTATCTGATTGATGGTAAGCGCCTCAATTATGCACATGCCTGGCTAATCACATGGCAAGGAGGCCGGTCTGATATCGATTATCTTCCAGTTGAGAGGAGAAAAAACGGGAAAAGAAATTGTGCTTAGATGTCAAGCCGAGTGCTTTCATTGCTGTCCTCCCTTTCTCTCTCTCTCTCTCGGGGATTAGGGACAGATTAAAAGAGGTCCTATTAGGGAAGGAGCAGGAGCCGCTGGCAGAGTGTTATTAGCAAGACCACTGCTTTGTTAAGTATCTGTCCTAGCGTGTTGTATCTGTACAGGTAGGCATCTTTAATTTTTTCTCTAAGATGGAGCACCACTCCACTAACAATGATCTGCTCCCTCCAGGATGAGCATTAATACCTTAATTTGATCACCACGCTGACCTCTGACCTGACCTTTTTTCTAAGGACAGAGACTGAAAAAAAATTAATCAGTATCACACAATCATAGCTCTCAGCTATGTCGCATATTGTCTGTAGTCTCACTGTAATTAACATGAAAGGGAAAGTAATGTCATCCTGCATGCACGGTCAATTATGGTAGACCTGGGTACTCGTCCAAAGATGACTGTTGGATTGTCGGGATTCAAACCTTGCAAAACATTATAAAAAATTTGATATTGTGGCCTGAGATTTTTGAGGTTTTAAATGATTTAAAAAAGAGGGATTTTTTTTTAGGCATTACAAAGGCTAAATGACATCCTGATCACAAAATCACACAATTAGAGATGCCAAGGTCATTGCTGGGTACTCTGGACCACTGAGTATAAACACAGGAAAAAAGGAGAGAGAGAAAGAGACGGAGAGAGTTACATAGCTGCATGTCTAAGGTCACTAGGACTAAATGTAGCATGAAGTCTGCAGGGACTCACGACTAATGTGTCCAACCCTGTGTCCTTGTAAAGCACATTTTAACAACAGAAATACATCGCTTCCCTCTCCTTGGGCAGAGAATTCTCATTTCTCTTCATCCCAGTGTGTATTTGACTTTCCACTTACCAAATTCCCACTTAGTCAGCAGTGCAAATAACACACTCGAACAGCTTAACAGGGTCAAACATCAGTAAGGCTTAGATTGGACGTGATTACGCGTGAGGTTCAGGTTCATGCTGCAGAGTCAACCGATTAAATTTAATTAACCAATTTAATAGATCTTTTGTTGTTCGTTTCATTTAGTTGAATCATCAGGACAGTTTTCGATCCAGAATCGATTCACGCTTTTCAACGTATTTAGATAAACTTACAGACGTTAAACGTTTGCATAGTTTTGGCAGAACGTACAAACCACATGCATGCTTCGCAAGATACTCATATTTTGAAAGAGCATCGCTTCTTCTTCTTTTGAGTTTATGGGCTGTTAGTATTAGGGATGGGAATCACCAGGGACCTCCCGGTATGATATCATCTCACCTGGGTGAAAAAGTGAATTTTCCGATAGGATCACATAATACCATTTAACATAATACTTAATGCTTCTTATCTCCCGATCCGTGCTTCATTTTTTGTAAATACGCATACACATTTATATTTTTTATCAGATAAAAAGAAACACATTTGCTGAATACAATTTCATGCCCTTTGATGTCTGTAGTGACCATAACTTTTTTGAATTCAAATCTTTCAATGATCTTAACAGTCATTCAGATGAAACTCGGCCAATTTAGATTCACGTGAAAAGACATAAACCTGAAAAAGTGTATTATTCTAAAAGATATTGAATTTGACATGGTTACAGACACCATCCATGATTTTTAAGCTTTTATCAAAAACTTAGATTTAATTTTTGCTTTAAGCAATAATTCTAACATGTCATATGCTTCTAGAAGCTTACACCAATTTTAATATCAATACTCATAAATAAATATGAATCATTTGCATTGCAAATTATTACAGTTTGAAGCGAGACCGTATAACGCTGAAAAATGTCCATTTTTGGAGCACATATAAAATCATCTCTACAAAACAGCTTAAGTTAGCAACCTGAATTTTTAGGGAAGCGAGATTGGTCATAAACTTTGTTAAATAAACTTTATAAATGGCTTCTTTGGCACACACAATTTCTGTATTACATGTATAACATACCATAAAAATAAGTAAATAAATAAATTAATTAAACAAATTACCACCAATACTGTGTTTTGGACGATTCTCAAAGTATCACAATTTTATAAATATACCGATTTGAATCCTTTTTTTCAGATTTTATTACTATTAGAGGACACCCACCTGTAATATTATACAGGAAAGTTAATTAATACATTTTAAAAATATATCTATTTTAAAAAATAGATTTTGGAGTCAATGTGGCAAATCTTGAATCGCGATACGTACCCAAATCGATTTTTGTTACCCCCATCTCTACTTAGTGCGATACCATCACCTACTGAACTGGATTGTGGAGCAGAAGAAAAAAACAGATAATTTTGCTTTAAGCAATCAAGAGACGTTGAATCAAACGAGTTACAAAGCATTTCAATGTGTATTAGACACTTTTGGTCCTTTTTCTCGTTTCAAAACCTGTAAGAAATATCAGACAACAAACATTAGTGCTATTGAATCAGACTGAATTGAGTCGAATCAACAGTCTATTCATGATTCTCGGATCTAATAAGCTTCCCTGGAATTTTTCTGTCAAAAGCAACGTTTTAACATTATTGATGACATTCTTCTCCATGCTAATCACATATTAGCTCAAGAAACACTGAAATATTCATACTTTTCTATCTTTATGTCTATAATTAGCTTTTAATGCTCTAAGCAGAAGCAATAAGAAGCTTAAACACACACAAAAACAGCGATCTGGCATGGTGTCGTTTTTACATATTGATATTATGCATTTAAAAAAAAAACTAAAATAAATTAAGTTTGTAATGTACATAATTCAAATTTAAGTGGTTAAACCTAAACAAACCAATTTGTATCATTTAAGGTTATTTATTTTTCCTTTAACTTACATATTTTACTCAAATAAAAATTCTGCCCGTGATTTAAATATGTTGATACTTTTGATCATTTATTTTTTTTCCAGTATACACACACACACACACACACACACACACACTCATACACCTCACGCCGAGAAAACCTTTTCAGAAAGTCCAGAACTACACAACCTTTATTCAAGTACGAAGCGCTATTCTCCAACTTATTTGCGTCTTGTCTATTAATCAAAATAACATTTTCAGCCTCTAAATGTTAATAATCATGAACGTCTGTAATTAATGTGCCCCATTTAGTGGAAGGACTGTTGACACAGAACAGAGCGTTTCTAGTTATTAAAACGGCTATTCGGCAAACGAGCGCTTGCTGAGTGTCCTTGCGAACGACGCGCCGCTCACAAAGCTGGTCTAATCACAGGCACTTCAAGGTAATTCGCAGTGTCTGAAATGAAGCCCCTAATCCCTATTTCCTGTAAACTCTTGGCAAAGTGCATTAGGGGCTTTGTGCTCCGGTGAGGCTACATTGATTAGACACTAAACTACTGAAGAGCATTGTGGGATGTTAGGACTACACCAGATATTCTTTCTATTACGTTTTCGGACATGAATAACGCTAGATTTGCCCCTCATGGCCCTCATGGCTTCCCATAATCGCAGCGAGGTTACCCAGCCGTGTGTTAAAAACGACACGTTTAACGCAGATAATAAGATGACTGAGGAGACATCACCAGGTGTACTGAACATAAAGTTTCATTATAAAAAGCTTCTAAATAGAAATTTGGATAAAACCTAAGTTGTGTGCTCGAACTACCTTCAAGAAGAACTATTTTTACAAGAAGAACTAGATGTAAGACGTAGGAGTGGTGGAGTGGTGGCTCTAGCGGATAAGGCTCTAGATTTTCAATTGATTGACAGCAATAATGCTAACATTACTTTGCATTTACACCTACTAAACTAAAGTCTGACACCTGAAATGCAGCTGGAGTGGGTGGAGTTTCAAATCAGCCGCATCCCTAAGTATGTATAATTTTATGACCTTTTTTTTATTTTTATATTTTTTGTTTTTTTTTCCAATTTTCTCCCCAATATTAGTCGTAGCCAATTCCTCCCCGTCACTAGGGGGCTCC
>JAOVVA010000048.1:7964996-7987552 GCA_028565275.1 Leiocassis micropogon
CTCTCTGTGCCTCCGGCTGTGAGAGGAAAACAGCATCACCCGGGGTTCGAACCAGCGCTCCCCGGATGATAGGGCGAACGCTTTACCACTGCGCCACTCGGAGGCACATAATTTTACGACTTAATATTAATTCTATAACCAATATAAATATATAACTGATGAAGTACAAAAAAAAAAAAATCACCCCCTACAGACCAAACTTGTCTGTTTTCTGTTGTAAAGTTGGACATTTTAACATTGAGGTCTATGGGGATCTGCGATGAATTGGCACCCCGTCCAGGGTGTCCCCCGCTTCATGCTTTTTATCTTTGCTTTGTTCTTCTTGTTCACCTTATGAGAGAAAAAAAGAATGGCTGGTATGGAGTTTAACCATTAACAGTACACCTGCTATAATGTAAGTTGTTTCTTGGATGGTCCACAACATGTAACATGTACATGTAACTACAATCAGATCAGCCTTAGTCTAACATGTTGTTCTTTTGTTAATTAAAAACAAAAAACACAGAGTATCACATTGCTGTAATATATGATAAATAAAACCTGTTGTTATAAGAAAATTATGAACTTTTTTTTCCCACTCTTTGATTATTGATCTATAACAGCACAGTTTTTTATTCCTTACATATATACAGGTAGCACCTCCATGTCACATACACACCTGAAAGAGGATCACAAGCAATACCAAAGTGACAGACTCAGCAACACAAGGCAAAGCTAGTGACTTTAAAGATAGAACAGACTGCCGACTGTTCCCCGTTACCTCATGTGACTGAAGATCGTTTCGTCAACGATTACACAATCGCAATGCATTTAACATCTGAACCACAGCAAAATAAAGCCCTACTTAGAGCCTGTGATGAAAGCTGCGCACACACACTCACACACATAAAAACACGTGTCCTGGAACAAGACACACTAGCACATCGTCAGTGTGCTCCCATGGTACTTTATGAAATACAGTGGAACCTTGGATTACGAGCATAATTCGTTCTAGAAGCTGGCTCATATTTCAAGACACTCATAAATCAAAGCAAACTTTCCCATTAGAAATAATTGAAACTCAAATTATTCGTTCCACAGCATCAAAAAATAAATACATAAAAATAATTAATACAAAATATAAAGTAAAAATAAAACAAATTAACCTGCACTTTACCTTTAAAAAAAAAAAGGAAAAAATTTATCCCGAAAGATTCCGTTTATGGGTGCAGGCTCTGTGTGTGTGTTTGTGTATGTGTGTGAAGATAAAGTAAGAGGAAAGGATGATTCAGACCCCCCCTCCATCTTCTCATCTTACACAATAACCCTTCTTCCTTATTTGAGTTTCACACACACACATACACAGAAATACTGTTTTATCAGAAAAAATTAGCAAGGAAACTTCGCTAATAAGTCTCGTGGAAGTGCATACTAACAGAATTACTGCTGTAAAGTAAAAATAAAAAACTAATTATAATCTATCTAATGAGACTTTCTTTTGCTTTACACGCGCGCTGTACACACACGCATACAAACACAAAATAAAAGATGTTTTACGCGCACACACGTGGTCACAGTGTTATAGTAAACAGTACACGCGTGCACGCATGTTGATTATACCAGTGAGAGACGCGCACTAAGACCCAGCAGGGGAGACGATTATACACGATTCCGCAGCACAAGAGAGAGAAAAACCACTGGCTCAGTTGTGATCACGTGACACTCGGCGTCAAAACAAGAAGCGCATGCGTGATACTCTGTACTCGTAAACCAAGACTTATTCGTTTTTCAAGTCAAAATTTACTAAAAATATTAGCTCGTCTTGCGGAACAATCGCAAACCGCGTTACTCGCAATCAGAGGTTTCACTGTAATGTCATTCTTCATGTGCGTTCTAGTTCACAAACACAAACTTCACAGGCAGGACAAACCAATAGAGAAGATCACCAATTTGATAATGAACCACACACACACACACAAATACACAAACGCACCGCATTAAAGCGTGTTGAAACATCTAGCTTGATACAAAAGATCGTCTGAGTCGAGAAAAAGAGAAATCAAAGACGCCCGAAGCAGGAAAAGACTACAGGGAGAGAGAAGTAGAGAGAGGGATGGAGAGAAAAATAAAGTCCACTGAGTTCATCCATCACGCTGCTTGTTTCATGTGTGAAGAAAAAAAGGAGCAACAATTGGCAAAGGCAATATTTTTTTTTCTTCAAAAATGTATAAAAAAAACACACTTTGTTCCAAGAAACTCTAAGATCTATTCGCTGCCTGATGAAGTTCTTTGAACACATTTGTTTAAATTTCAAGAATGTTAAGCTGAATTAATCATTGTAGGATTTAAATATTTAAACCATCCATATTTTATGGTTTGTTTAAGCTCCCCCAGAGAGCTTAAAGAGGTCTCAGAGCTCCCCCAACATGTGTGTGTGTGTGTGTGTGTGTTAATGCCCCAGCTGAAATACCCCAGAAATAATGCCTTTTCTATACCTCACTCGTCCACCCAATGCGCCTTTTTCATTGTCTATGCAAATGAGATACTGTTGAGCCACGCCCCTCCAGAGAACTACAGAGCTGAGGAACGATCTCCTTATATGAGGTCACATTAGGGGGAATCTGATGGGTTTGTTGCCAATAAAACAATGGAGAAAGTATAAAAGCAGGGATTGTATTTTTTTCTCATCTTTTTTTTGTACTCAAACATTAAACATATAATAAATAACCTTTATGTGGAAAATAGATATAACTAAGAAAGTCTTGTGAGCTTTTGGTTTGTTGAAAAATAATGTTTAGATGTAAGTGGAACATGCAGATATGGATAAAAGCAGCCATTTTATCGCAAAACATCATGTGAGATAAAACTACCACTAACCATCTAACATATACTAGCAGTCAAAAGTTTGGACACCCCTTTTACAGTAATTCTAAGGTCGTTTCAGATTTTTATCTCAATGCTGAGAGCGTCCAAAATACACAATAATCTCCTTTGAACAGATGATATTGAGATGTTTCTGCTACTTCTGCTCTGTAAATCTGTAAATAACAGCTCTAATCTGAGAGGCTGTTTGTTAATTGGTGATTTCTGAGGCTGGTAACTCTAAATGAACTTCTCCACGCTTCAACCTTCTCCATGAACTTCAACCTCTCCATGCCTTGGTCTTGCTTGTTTCATCATTGGTGCTTGATGAGTTTTGCAAATGCACTTGACAATACTGTTCTTGCCAGAACTGTTCCAGAACAGCTGACCTTCATGTCCTAAAATAACAACTGACTGTTGTTGTTGTTGTTGTAGTTACTTAATTACATAATGCTGAAAGTGTTATTTTACAGTTTAGAAAAAATCCTGTATTGTTGTAGGAGGTAAAAAATAAACCTTTGACTGGTGATGTGTTTTATCGAACCTGATAACCTTTTATGCATTTTGCATAGGAGCTCTGCACTTTAACACTGAATTAACCTAGAAAAAAATCCGAAAACATTCATGCAAATGTTTTGAACTCCCTGATATTAACAGACACTTTCTGTTCAAGCTCTGCCCCTTCACTAATTTTCAATATTCTGGCCAGCAGCACATTGTGTACTGGTTAGCACTGTTCTCGCTGTGGCCTTGCACCTCTAGGATCGAGAGTTTGAGTTGCAGATTCAGGTGTGTGTGTGTGTGTGTGTGTGGAGTTTGCATGTCCTCCCTGTGCGTGGGGGGTTTCCTCCGGGTACTCCAGTTTCCTCCCACAGTCCAAAGACATGCAGGTTAGGCTACAAGTTGCCCGTAGAGGATGGATGAGTATGATTGTGTGTGTGCTTGTGTGCCCTCCAATGGTTTGGTGCCACGTCCAGGGTGTACCCCGCCTTGTGCCCCGAGTCCCCTGAGAGGTTCCAGACTACATGTACAAACTCCTTTGCATAAATGTATGAACAATGAAAAGGTCAGATATCTCATTGCGTTACATAGCATGTACTGTATGGAATCTATGCATGTACTACTTTTACCAGATCACAGCAGTCATGTTTTTTTTTTTTCCATTTATCATTTCGTCCAACAAATCTTACAGAAGGAAAAGATAATGTTATGTTACACAAACCTGTAGATCCGTTTAAAAAAATCCCAGCAGCCAACAGCTGAAATCAGTCATGCACACTGAGTAGTGTACGAGATCGTGATGATATAATGAGTTAGATTAGCTTTCAAACTGACTCTGCAAGTGGCCCAAACTATGCAATCAATTCGGTGTCACTGTAAAGAGATTAATTATTGGCAATTACCAAGCAGTTGAGAGCAGAATGCCTTTGCCTGAGGCGAAGTCATGATTGCATACATAACTGGGTTTAGGAGTGTGTCCTCTAACCAACAGTCAAATCATACCACAGCTGATCTCCTCCAGCTAAAAAAAAAAAAACAGCTAGTTTAAATATCTAGTCAAATGTTGGCACAAAATGATGTTCATTTGAATTTATCTGTAACTGTTATTATTGGATCTTGTAATCACCCTGAACAATCCCAGATACTCCATATGCTGGTTTATATGTATGACTGTAAGGTTTAGAAATAATTTTTGTGTAAATTCAGTGCAGATCTTTATCCCTGAAGACGACAAAGCTTACTGTTGTGTTTTAATTGTGTAATTTAATAAAAGCTTAAAAACTTAGACCTCCAGTTTATTTTTATTAGGATTTTCCCCCAAAATTGTCTCCCTAATTCAGTCATGTCTAATTCTCACCTGCTGTCTTTGGACACTCCCACACCAGCAACAGCTACCAATCAGAGAGGGTGTAGGCTCACACGTGCTTCCTCCGGCACACGTCAAGCCATCGACCGTATCTTTTCAAACTGACACATCTTTAGCGCTATCCGATCGGTTCGACTCACGTGAGCTCGCAGACGCCCGCGGCAATCTGCTAGAGTCCTGGCTACAGAAGGCTGTAGCATCATTCGAAATCAAACCCGTGATAGTGGCGAGCACGCACTTTACCGCTAGACCATTCAGGAGCCTATTTTTATTCCTTATTTATCTCTAGAAAGTGCTTTATTCTAGTGTGCGGTAGAAATAAATGGGACACCCAAAAACACAGGTGGCAATGCTAATCACTATGACAACTTGACACATATTTTACCAATAAGTAAATAAATAAATAAACTATGATACATAATCCTACCAAGCAACTGAACGTTTTCTTTATGAGTATTGCATTTGCAACTTCTCAGTAAATAATTATAATTAAAAAAAAAATTGCATAGTTTTTTTTAAATTTTTTATTATTAGCTTTAAGATAAATTGAGGGAATGATTGTTCAGAGCTCTTATAATAAGCGACAATATGAACTAATACGACTGGGACGTGTTCGACTTTTACCCCGTCTTGTGCCCTGAGTCCCCTGGCGTTAGCTCCAGGCCTCCCACGACCCTGCATGGGATAAGCGGTATAGAGAATGAGTGAGCGACTGAGTGAATGCTCATCATTATTAAATATAACTATCCATCCATCCATCATCCATCCAATATCTATTCCACTTAAACTGTGTAGAGTCATAGGGGACCTGGAACTTATCTCAAGAAACTTTAGGCACAAGAGCCGCCCAAACCCTGGATGGAGTGCTAATTGGCAAACATCAATCAGCTTACCCAACCCATGTCTTTCGAATGTCGGAGGAAACCCATCTGCAATCTCCGGAAGCGGAAGATTCGAAGATCAGAAGCGAGATTCGAACCCCTTACCATGGAGGTGCGAGGCGTACTACTAACCACTAAACCATTTTTTTTAAACATAAAAAAAAAATAATTCTTTCCTGATAATTAATGATACTGATACTAATGATAATGAAACATAATAATAATAGAAATAAAACATGCTGATGTTGATTATTTTTCTATAAAAGCACACCATAGAATGCGTCACTCCTAACATAAGGTATTGTTTTTAATTAGAAGGATTCAATAGTGAAGTATCTTTTTTTTTTTTTTTTTTTACACAAAATGGCAGGGTCACATAGTGACCTGTAGTAACTTTAAAATCGTCTCTAAACCACAGAGTCGTTCAGCTACGGCAAGCATTTTTACTCTGACAAAGAATAATACAATTACCAAAAAAAAATAAAAAAAATGAAATACCACTGGAAAGAGGGCAAAACCCTCACATAACTAAGAACCAAGGAAATCTTAGACATCTCTGGCCAATTACCTTGTTAATTACAATCTATTGTCGACAGCTCCAAAAGAAGATCTGCTCGCTGATTATACGGCACATTTGTCCTCCAATCCCGAGCTTTAATCGGTAATTACTACCTGCAGCTGCACATCTCCAGCTTCATGGGTACAGCGGGGAGACAGACGCAGCTCGAAAGGTTTTCAGCTGTCACTCTTAGATAGCGAAGCTTTCTGTCTGTCTGTGTGTGTGTGTGTTTGTGCGTGCATGTGTGCGTGTGCGGTCAGCAGGCCTCCTGCCTAAACAGTATCTTGCCTGAGCACTCGTCCTTACCTCGGCGACACCCTCTTCCTGTTCATTAACATTACGGGCTATGAGTGAAAATGTCACGGCTTCCTCTTTAGAAAAGGAAGAAAAATTTGACTCCCAGGCAAAAAAAAAAAAAAAGAATAAAAGCTGCTTTCCCCCTCCATCTGTTCAGAGAGCGAGCTGTCAGCTGTGAGCAGTGTACAAAGTATTAAAAGACAGACAATCTGTGTGAGTAATAGTATCTCAGAAGCTATCCATTAGTGGTGCATCCTCGGTTTGTTCCCTACAGCTTTCAAGTGCTGCACACGATACGCTCTTTAACTGTCAGAAACAATTACGCCATCATTGTTATCGGCTTTGTTTTGTTTTGAGGATTTCGGTTTCGTTCCAGGAGTCTTCATGCATGTACGCCTTTTCTTGGATCTTGTTAAATCATGCGTGTTACAGCAGAGTTAATAAGTTCATCGCATACTCGTCATTTAACCGCGTAATCAGTTCAAAAGGGTGTGACTTACATGCGCTCATGCATCGAATACTGTGTGCTTTTATGATTTGACACAGTCGTACAGTAGTATGATCATTCTGAAGGTAATTTAAAGGGCCACTATTTTATTATTTCTTTGACACGTCTCAGAGCTTCCTCAAAAT
Organism: Leiocassis micropogon; assembly: GCA_028565275.1. NCBI lineage: Eukaryota > Metazoa > Chordata > Actinopteri > Siluriformes > Bagridae > Leiocassis > Leiocassis micropogon. Next base: position 7,972,075 of record JAOVVA010000048.1, read on the forward strand.
GTGTTCATACTCCAGCTGAAATACACCTCATATAATATTTTTTTCCCCATACTTCAAATTTTCTCAAATAATTTCACTCCTCACCCTCCTAAAAAAAAATAATAATAATTGTCGCTACCGGATCTGCGTCGTTACCGAAACCTTATCACGCATGTGCAGATGGCTCTGCCGTCTTGGACACGTAACTATGTTATCTCCAACTGGACAAATTGACAATAAATCATCATACTTCATATCATACATCATACATAGTTTGACATAATTGGATTTCATGAATTTAAATCTGAGTAACCCTGACAAATAGAATTTAGTTCTTCTCCTAACTTGGTCTAGTAAAATAATCTGAACTTGTAAAAAAAAATAAAAATACAATATTACTAAATAATGCATGCAATTTGCATGTCCTTGATTGTGGACAATTAAGTTAAATTCGCTGGCTTGTATAATTGGATTGGTGTATGATCATACGTCACTGAAAATGAGGTTAAAAAAAATCTAAATAATCATAAAGAATAAGGAAATTGTGATACATGAAAAAGGACATAAATAAATAGACAGATAGACAGGAATACAAATGTAATGTATTGACCACTGTATGCACGATTTCAATGTTATAAAAAATAATATACGCACATGTGTCGGAGCCATTTTCAAAGCGGCAAAACTCATTTGTCCAGGTGGAGATACCGTAATCACGTGTCCAGGATGGCCATGCACATGTGTCACACAGATTCGGTAGTGACGCAGATTCGGTAGTGATAGTCATATCTGGTTGCCGCATGGTGGTGTAGTGGTTCGCACTGTTGCCTTGTACCTCCAAGGTCTGGGTTCGGTTCCCACCTCAGGGACCGTGTGCATGGGGTTTGCATGTTTGGTGGGTTTCCTCCGGGTACTCCAGTTTTCTCCCATAGTGCAAAAACAGATTAGGCTAACTGCAGTGTGCAAACCGTAGTGTATGAATGCGGGTTTAAATGTTGACCAGAGGTCCTACCACAATTGTGAAAATGGGAATAAATACAACAGTCACCACTGGCCTCCAACGTCCCTAGTTGGACTACAGTGGTTCCTACATGGATGGACGGATAGAGTCATATCTGCCAGGAACGTTACTCCTCCATGCCTGTAGAGGGCATTCTCCCTGAACACTAGTTCTCTATTTCAACTACGTAATCACTGTCCGTTCACATACTATTTAAATCACAAACTTTCAATGGTCTTTCCATTATAGTACCTTTATAAGGACCTTTTGGTGTCTGACCCCCTTCCTTATTCTTTTGACCTCTCATTGGATTTTCCATTTTAATGTATTGGAAATTGTCTTGTTTGCCCCTGCCCTGTTTTAATTCTGATTTCTGGATTGTGGATTTGGGTGTGTTGTCACACTTCCAAGGGTCCTGTCTATTGCAGTGGTGATTTGTTAAGAATGGAAAAATAATAGGTCTGGGTCTTAAATCCCATAACACCACATGTGTAAGGTTGAAACATTAGATGCCACAGGTTCTGTCTCAGGTCAATGCCTATGACAGTAGCAACCAACTAGCATGTACTGTACACAGTATGGAGCATGGAAGGGTTGAATATATAAAATGATAGATGCACACAGAAAGGGTAGTTCCCTGGGCCCTGGAGCAGTGAGGGAACAAGTGACCTCTCCAAATGGTTCCACCAGCCAGCATTTATACAGTAAGTTGAATTTGAGAAAAGCAGGAAAAAACGGTTTGGCTGTTACAAGCTACCTGGTTGTCACAAGGGATGTTCTCAGTTTATCCTTGTGTTAGTGCCAATTTAACCTCTCTTGAAAAACTATGAAATATTGTGTGTGATATATGGCAGGTGTAAGGCTTTTGACCCTGAAGGTTTCCCCAGACAGAGTTTTGTTTGTTGTCCTTCTCTGCACCTGTATCCCCGGCGGTATGTCTTTGTTTCCTGATGGAAAAATCTATTGCTCCTGTTGGTCGTTCAATCCATACCATTTGACCAAATAACTGAGAACCAATTAGGAAGACTTCCAAAAAGTACAATTAGAAGAATATGGGTTACATGATTGGTGATGCTTAGGTTCAGATATGAGGATCTCATACTGTACGCTTTTATAAAATCTTTCTCTATGAAAATCTTCACTTGGATGTTGCTCCAAACATGTCACAGCGGGTGGACTGGCTGTACTTTATTACCCCTTGGTGTGAATGAGTGTGTAAATGTTTATGTACATGGTTCATCCTGGGCTTGTCTCTAGTGCCCCAAGGACAAGCTTCAGTCCCCCATAACCAGAAAACAAAGTAAGTAGATGGTGTGGTGTATATTAGGGCATCATAACTTAGGCGGCTTTTGACACTAATGAATACAGATTGTGATTGATGGTTATGTAGCCTCTGCGTGACCCTTCATTCAACCGAGATCGACATAGCAACTGATTAACCAGCACTGAGAGGTCTCTATAGATCACATGAACAGTGAAACGAGATCAGAAAATATATGTTTATGGAGCGACTATTGATGGGACCTTAAAAGCTTTGTTACAGGAACAGGTGCTGGCTTCAGAGCCAGCACTCTGTAAAAAAAAGGGCTATAAAAAGTTATGTTAGGTGAAAGTTAGGTGCAGTGTACACCAGCCATAACATTAAAACCAGTAGGTTACAGTAGGTTTTGGGGCACCCTTGTGCCACCAAAGCAGTTCTGGCTCCTTGGGGAGGATCTCTGCAGCATCTCTGGCATGTGCAAAGGTATCTGGCAACAGATTCTTTTGGTGCTGTGGGTTGTGGGATGGGTGATTAGTTTGGGATCTGGAGAGTTTGGAGACCAAGTCTGCGGCCTTGAGCTCTTTGCCTGCTCGGCCCCGTGCACAACAGCCTGTGATGTCCTGGATGTTCTGATGCCTTGCTATCTTGGCCAGCAAGATTTACTTTTTTCGTTCGGTTGTGCTGCATTGGCTTTTATGTGGTTTTGGACCAGACGGACTAGCCTGCAGGCATGAGTGACCCATGGGTGCCCATGAACCTGTTTACTGGTTGAGTTTACTGGTATATAATTGGTGATCAACATTGTATTAATGTTATGCAGTGTTGATGTTATGGCTGATTAGTGTATCTTTTATTTACAGTACCATCTGTGTTGAATGTTATATTTTCCGTGACTGGAAGAGAGGTGGGATTAAATGCCATACAAGGTGACAACAGAAAAGATGTAATGCATATACTGTACTGCAAATAAGAATTGTGTGAACACTACGGTCAAAAAAAAAAAAGATTCCCTTTTTGATTAATGCTTTTTTTTAAACATTTGTAGTCTTTGGAATGCTTTTTAAAAAGCAGCTATTTTGGAAATGTTACTTTTCCAAGATAACTTAAGGCAACTCTGCTCATGTTGCATAATCTCATCATTATCTACGGTGATTTAGATTGTAAAATGTGTTCTCAAAACAAAAGATTGCAAGATCTGAATATTCACATGCTTGGCTCTAAAACTGGTGAAAATGCAGACTGGTTGTTAAGAAATGGCACCGTGTTATCAGAAAAGCACAGAACAGCTTTGTTAACACACATGTAAAAGCTGGCTGTAAGCGAGGCAGGGGTTAACCGTTACACATTGCTAACACAGATTTATCTGGCAGTTAATTAACGACAGCAACATGAGTTGTGGGAGTGAAGGGGCGGGAGAAACCGGCTCGGTTTTGCCTAACGAAGTTGGATGAAGCATGTTATGAAGATATGAGAATCCAAGGACCTTCAGAGGTGAAGGCACGGCCATCAAACATAATTCACATTCATGTCTAATTTGTGCCGGAGTGATGAAAAGCCCTTGATTGGGTTGCGGAAGATTAAGAGCCCACAGATACACTGTGAACTCACCACAGCACTTCCCACCGCACCAGCAAATGTCCCCTGCAGTCCATAAATCAAACTTTGGACTGGGGTGAATTGGACACATGGCTGTTAGTTAAGGAATTAAGTTAAATTCAGACCACACAGAGCCAATTTAGACATCATATCTATCCAGGAGGTAAATGTGCTAAGCAGCGCTATGTTTCCCAGTGTCTTTCATAAAAGATAAAAGCCCATCAATATAAGGTTACATTTTTTGCCATCCACAAAATCCACATTTTTTTGGTTAGTCGTGCAACAGCACAATAATTAGTTGTAAAAAACGTTCAAAGAATGGTATGGAGAAGTGGAGTTGGCACTGATTGGCGTATAGCTCAGAGTGTAAATTCATGCAGACGATAAACTTTTCTGGTTATGAAATAAGTTAATTCATTAATTAATCTTCTACACCGCTTATCCTGTACAGGGTTGTAGGGGACTGCTGCCGGGTACAACCTGGCAACCAGGGTGCCAATCCATTGCAGGGCATGCTAACACACTACGGGCAATTTGGGAACACCGATTAGCCTAATCTGCATGTCTTTGGACTGTGGGAGGAAACGGGAGTACCCGGAGGAAACCCACCAAGCACGGGGAGAACATGCAAATTTCACGCACACAGACCTGAGAATGGAATCGAACCCTCGACCCTGGAGGTGCAAGTCTCTTGTGTGGCACGAGGGTGAAGTGTTCATACTGTCATCTGGAAAAATGTGATTTTGTGCGTTGGGTGATGCTACAGCCATCCGTAGCGGTGAGTTTAGAGAGCAGATTGGACGTGCCATATCAATTATAGCAATACTAGCCAATCATTGACATCTGTGAGCTCATGCAAGCGGAAGGGACGGATAGCGCTTTCCTCCGAGATTGATGCGGTGCCTCCTAAATGCTGTGTGATTGACAGTTTGAGAAGATGTGGTCGGCTGGTGTCTCATGTTAATTTTTTTATCCAGCCTGGTTGGTAGTTGATGCTTTGGTGAGAGAGTGTGTTACGAAAGAGATGGGTACGAATTGGCTAGGAAGGAAAATCCAAAAAATACAATAAACGAGAAAAAACAATTATAAGTGTCTTTAGGCGTCTCTGTAGGTACGTTGCTGGTTGTAATAGTTTGCCTTTTAATATTCTATCATTGAGTCGAGTGTATTTGTCCACACTGATAGTGTAATTGTTGAGATATTGACCGATATAACATTGCTGCCACAATTTTGATAATATTACGATTATCATACAATGATCATATGCTGGTCAACAGAACTAAATTCAATCCAGAAGGGACAGAAAGTCATGCCCTTGCACTGGTTTTGTTGTAGCCACTGCTATACAGATGCCCAAACTGCCTGGTCGACACTTCTGATCTCGTCACGTCTGAGCACGGCGTTTCGGGACAGGTGTGGACAGGCTGGGGCGAGAGAGGGCCTGCAATCTGTGACGCTCCACTACCACCACCTGACAGCTGAGTGAGGAGATGGGGAGACACACTACATGGCACCTTTCCGGGTTTATTTGTTACCGGCTCCGCGATGCATCTGAGCGTGACCTAGCTAGTGCAGCACCTAGCACTCCGAACAAAAGAAAAGAGACACAGAGCACTGTGAGCACTTTGGGTACTGCCACTAGTAATAAGAAGAGAGGTAGGGAGTTTTTGTTGGTCAGCATTGTCAGTTTGTAATAGCGCGAGTCCCTCTTCAGCTCCTTCTGCTTAGATAACAGGCAGTGAATGCACAATGACTTAATGCTTTCCCACCTGCCACTTCGCATGCCTTCCTGGGAAAAATGTGCTCAGCTTATCAGGACGACGACGAGGCTGAAGACAGGGGATGCTGGGAGAGTGTCAGCGCTGCTGGATAAGTGCTACAGGGAGACAGTGTGAGGCAGGTGTCCTGATTAATTACCTGGGAGGAATATCATGCTAATCTACCATCATCTGCTAGATTGTGTACGGTGCTCCGGTACAAATCGCTCTAACACAAACCGCTATTCGAACACATGCTCGGCTAGGTTTTGCTGTGAATATTTTATGTGTTCAATGCTAAATCTAGTTCTGGCACTAAATACACCAGAAGAATTCTGTTAGAAGTTTTACGCTGTTTATGTACATAGTCTACATCCATCGGCAGAGGATCCACATTTCATTTGAAGTTTGAGATCTCTTCTCCATTTACTCAGCTAAAGTGGGTGTAAGTGGGTTAAATGACTCATCCCAAGATTATTTATACCGTTGCATACTTTATTTAAATATAATATCTACTTATTCCTAATGATTGTGTTGAAGCTGTGGCTAAATCTAAATGACCTCCTAATGAAAATACCACATGTATAGAGAACTAGAATTACTACAGGGAGCGTATAATGACATTATGTTATATCCGACATACAGAATATTAATAAAAAGACATTTGGGACTTGGTGGCAAGTATACTGGTTATGTTTTTGCACTGGGTGTTAATCCTTGTAATTCCTACTTGCAATACACTGTACTATTAATATCATATTAAATCATTTTCACTGTTCCTACTATGTGCAAATTTGTGCCTATTATTATTATTATTATTATTATTATTATCTGTAAGTACGTGCTGGTTGTAATAGTTTGTCTCTTAATATACCATCATCAAGTCGAGTGCAATTGTCCACATTGATGTAACCTTCCCATTATTTCTAACGGGTCTTGGGATCTGCACTGCATCCAATGGTTGATTTGGGACTGGATTTGGTTAAGGGTCTTGTCCAAGCAACCATTAGTGGGGCCCAGCCATGGCAAGACTCAACCCCTGACCTTCCAATCAGCTCCCCGGGGCCTCACCCACCTGAGCCAACACTGCCCCTGTATATATACATCTCATTCATTAAAAAAAAAAACACCTATGACCACATTGATAAGAATTACACAAAACTAAATCTTGAAAAGTATTGATATAATATTAGCGATATTCTTTGTTCACAAAAGTGACTTATCACAAATACACAGTAGTAGTGTAGAACTACATCTGATGCTCATTCTGTCAGTGATAGTACTAATTATTGGTACATTAATATTCAAATATTAAACATTATAATAATTAAATTCCTTTCACAGAACTTTAACCACCCTACTATCCAATAAAGCCTCGATGAAAATAGAAACAGCATTTCAAAAGATTTTCGGATGGATGTCGCAAAAAATCAGAGACGATATGACAAGCTGACAACAAAGTCAAATAGCTTGTTTCTGCATGCAGAGCCTTATCTCAAGATGCGTTCCTCAAAAACGAGAGACAGACAGGACGAATGGAAGCTCTCGTCGTCTCTGCTCGGCAGCTTCAGCGCTCCGTTTCAGTGTTGTGACTCTGGATCATGCTTTCATCTCTATGCGTCAAATGATATCAATAATAATCAGCATACAAATGACTGTGAAGTGTTTACCTCCCCCAATGCTCTACAGGCATTACAGATGTACATAATGTACATAATGTAACTTTATCAGAGTCATTACACTTCAGAAATCCTGTTTACTGGCATCACAGCAAAGCTTGTCACGCACTCTTATTAAACACACGCCTGAAGACAGCACTCATTGCAGTGTCAGCTAATTAAGAGAGCTTCTTTTTTTTTTTTAATGGAGTTATTACAGCTGCCCGGGATGACGAGGCTAGCCGTGATTCACAGAGAGGGGCCGAATCCAGCGGGCTTTAATGGGATCTACATGGGGGGCTGCTGGGAGTCTTTTGTGTGACATCAGTAAGGGGTGCCACTCTTATAGAGTACAGCTATAGAGGGTACATTAATCACTGCAGGCCTTTTTCCTTTTCTGCACATTTTAAGACCGACTCGGGGCAAAACTAAATCGACAGAAATAGGCCATGTTCTCGCTGATATCATTTTACAATAATGAGTTACACTGCATGAGTCCGAGGTAGCAGGGACAAATTAAGATTATGCAAAATGTGAGCTCATGCTTGCTGATCATGACTAGCAGTAAAAAGTGGTACCCGGCATACAAATTGAATCCGATCTAGAGGATTCTAGAAATAAGGAAATTTCGTAATGGGAAATGCATTTCCTTATAGGAAATAATGTAAATGCAGATTATCCGTTCCAGCCACCCAAAAATATTACCAATATTACCAATTTCCAACACTATAATCATATTTTTGCATATAAAAACAATCCAAACTTTAAAAAAAAGACATGTCAGTTAAGTAAAATAAGGAATAAATATATATTAAACCTCACTTAACCTTAACTGATTCCTCTTGGCAGTGGCTGCTTTAAAAACCAAACTGAACTTGGCTCCCATTTCTTCTTCCGTCTGTTCTTGCTAATGCAACATGTAACATGTAGTACAGGGGTCCGGGGACTATTCCCGCCTTGGGGTCTGTGTGCATGGAGTCTGAATGTTCTCCCTGTGCTTGGTGGGTTTCCTCCGGGGTACTCCGGTTTCCTCCCACAGTCCAAAGACATGCAGATTAGGTAAACTGACGTTACCAAATTGACTGTACTGTGTGTGTGTGTGTGTGTGTGTGTGTGTGTGTGTGTGTATGTTAGTTTGCAGTGCGATGGATGTGCACGCCATCCAGAATGTACCCCGCCTTGTGCCCCTAGTCTCCTGAGATAGACTCCAGGCCCCCTGCAACACTGTATACAGGATAAAGTGGTACAGATGATGAGACGAGACAAGACGAGACGATAAGATGAGGTTCGGCTCGGTTTGTTCGCTCATATGCTGAAAATGCTTCGTATGCCGAGACAAATTTCTTGTAAAATTTCAGTTCTTAAGAAGTGCCATCCATATGCCGCAGTACCACTGTATTTTCATCGCCATTTTGTAGAAGTATTAACTTAATCACTAAACCACAGCATGCCGAATACTTGATTAAGATTGGTTTAATTCATTTTCTCATTTATTTGAAGAGTAGTTTGGCTTCAAGGGGTTACGCTAACTTTATACTTTTAAACAACTCGTATAGCGGTTTCTGCGTGTGCATGTTGGTAAATGCTCCACCAACCAGAAACTACCTTGTTGCCTATACAATACAAAAATGAAATGTAACTATAAATGGACAAAACACACATGCTTTTCTTTAAATAATTAAAAAATGTTGTTAGTGTTGGTAACGTACTGTAGAGTAAAGGAGCAAAGCACATTGGGAAGTGGCCCTGCTGTAAAACTACCTTGGCTTGTTTTATTCTTATATAGTCACGGCAAGATTTTCAGTTAAAGTAAAATTAACGGTATGATTTACTGAGCATTGTGTGAGTCACGTTCTAATAACATGCTGAAGCCAACCACTATTACAGCAGATGTTAAGAGAACACTGAAGGGACATTCTTGGACAGTTTCAGACAGGCCTTCTGGTTAATTGCTGAATTCTGGCAGAACATTCTAATCAGATTCCAACTTAGCCAGGGATCAGTTACCAAAATGTAAAATGCGTCCAATTCAGTGGTATCTATTGGACATGTGTCCCACCCATTTTTATCAAAGTAGGCTCAAGATTTACAAAGAGTCTGACTAGAATAATGAACTTACTGAACATGAAAAAGAATGTTACGCAGGACTTTGCAATAAATCAGTGTTGCGTGTGTGTCAAATTGGAGGTCATGCTAGGAATCCGGATTGAATTCAAGATAATAATTTAAAAAAATCTGTGCATGGCAAAAGCGGCAGCGTTTAAGTATACTAACGCAATTTACCTATATAGAAAAAGTCAAGGTTAGAATAATTGACTGACACTGATATGTTTTGTCCGGCTCTATATAAAAAGAGCACAAGAAACGCTGCACACTCATTTAAGGGGGATAAAAAAGCTTTCAACGTGTTCAATCGTGCTTTTTCATAATGATAAAAACAGTCACCGGGGAATGAATGAATGACACCAGGGAGAAAACATTACAAATGTGGAGAAATTAAAGTGCCAATACGAGCAAGCTTGAAGAGAGCTTGAGGAGAAAGAAAAAAAAAAAGAAAAACAGGACCTTGATAGACATGAAGCGAGAGGAAAAAGAGGAAATCTTTTTGGCCAGCCATGCTTGACCATGCTCCTTGGAAAGCCCTTCTCTCCCCTTGTGCTTTGGCTCATGTGCTGCATGGAAATGAACCAGCACTTCAATGCTCCACTCGTCCCCGTAATACACTCTCTGTAGTGGTGACGGCCCACTAATGAGTACACTTCCAGCCATTAGGCTGCTTACGACAGCCAGTGTGCTGCTAAGCCCCAGGGGTTGCAACGCACCATGTCCTCTAGGCTTTTAAGCCTCTGCGCAGTTATATCGCAACGTGTTACGTTTTATTGTCCATATAACGGCGCTACTTTTAGGGGTGGATGATATGGTCTAGGGTTATCTTCTAAAAATAACCAGAAAATAACAAGAAAATGAGAAGAGCGCTGCATGACTACTGAGTGACATTAATTGGATGCAAGTATCAACTGAGAAACAACAAATAATAACATAAAGGGAATAAATTAGCCCCTTTAAACGTTCCCTTGCAAAATTATTAAGACAAATCAAATATTTACATAGATTAGCCATAACATTATAACCACTGAGAGGTGACCTGAACAACACTGTGGTGACAGGATCATGGGCACCCAATGCTTACAGTACACGTGCCCACAGGGACCAAAGCCCAACTGATCCGATCCCACGGAAAAGCCTAATTGAAGAAAACTCAATTAAGAGCACTAATGAAAAGAAAAAAACTCAATCCTGGCCAAGATAGAACCAGAACACCCACCGCACCACAGCCCACCGTGCACAGGCAACCCGGCCTCCGAACTCTCTAGATCCCAATCTAACTGATCACCAGGGGATGCACCAGGCAAACAAGTCTGATTCATGGAGGATCCACCAGGTAGGCCACAGCACCCAAAGGATCCGCTGCCAACATCCTGGTGCCGGACACCACAGCCCACCCCTAGAGGCCTTGCGGAGCCACAGCCTTGAGGGACCCCAAAGCTCCCCCAGTGGCACAATGAGACCAATATACAGTACCTTGGTGGTTTTAATGTTAATGGTTTTAATGTTATGGCATATATACCTTATCATTATAATTTTTCCTAGAAAACCAGGACAAATCCAGATCCACTGTTGCATGATGGAAAAACAGTGTCACAGTTACCATTACAAAGAGATTCCTTGCCTAAACTTTAAATAAACCTCTCCTTACAGACAACTTCAGCATATGTGAAGCCCATGAGAATGATGCACACATGCACGCCTAGATGTTTTTACACAAATATTGCTCTGTTTCTGTCATGCAAGGACAGTGACGTTCCAGGCAGATCCGGGTCAGTGGGAGCTGAACAGTGTGCAGTAGAATGCATAGGCTTAGCTGGCTCAGTTTTTTTTTTTTTGTCTCTACAGGCATGAGGCAGGCATTTCCTCCCTGTAATCCTAGCAGTTTACAAGACAGCCACTTTATAGGGCCATTGTGAATGGCTGTTTCCCTCCATTTAGCCAGCGCGCCACACTCATTCCAGCTAGTTTAACGCTGCCACGGCTCCAAGAAGAAGGATTACGCTCGGGTCTGCGCTGCTTTGCGAGGTTCATGCAGCACAGCCGGCAGGCGGTTGTTTGTATGCTGGCGATTTTTTTAAATGGGATCAACGATTAGCTAGTTAGCATGTAGCATGGATTTGGAATGGCTAAACAACAATACAATTATAGCTTTTGATTGTACAGTTTAATATGTTTTAGAAATAGTGAAGGAAAGCTGCATAGAAGTAAACATGGTATGTTTGTGGTTTTTTTATTTCCAGGCAGCAAAAGCCACGTATAATAACATTAAGCTATCGAACTGTATAGGTTAATCCAGTTTAAGCACACGCACAGCGCGAGTAAAACAAAAACAATTACATGAACGTTAAAAAAAAAAAGCTATTAAATCTGTGACCTTTCATGCTGTGGAACTGAGCTTGTGTGCCAGTATAACTCCTGTTAATTTTGTTAGTGGGATTGAATGTATGCGAGACTAAGAAGTAAAGGCCACTTTGCCATTTTAAGTGAAAAAAAAAAAAACGCTAAATGCATGCCTTTTATAAGTGGTAATGCATGCATAAGCAGGCACTTGAAATTCCCTGTCAGCAAACATCAGAGAGGAGGAAATTTGCTGCATGAGCGACTTGTAGCAGGTTGGTAATGATGAGGCCAGAGGACTCAACCCTGACCAAGTTATTATCCTGCCATCAGATTTTATATTGAAAATGACAACTCTACAACTCTTCCCACCACTCGCTTAACTGGCACACGCCCAGCCTGCCCGCGTGTCCTTCACCAGGACACTGCTGCTTCTCTTTACTTTATTTTATATCAATACTATTCAAATAATGGAATAAGATGTTCATCTTGAACCTTTTGTAAGAATATCATTCTAACTAATTAAGGTTCCCACTGGGGAGACTGTGAAGTCGGCCACGGGCAAAGACTGAAAGAAATCAGTGAGGGGGAAAAAAGAGGCAAGAAAAAGAAGAAAAAAGAAAAAAAGGAGAAAAATCCAATTCCATCATAGAGGAGCGTAACAAAGAGGGGCGGTGGCCGATACCACACGAAAGCGGAATGAATTCACAACAGCCGAAGCGCGCAGGCATTCTTCTACTTCTTATTATAGCGCACGTCCGAGATGTTGTGATCTGATTCTCGACGGAGTCTCGGCGCTTTTCCGATCTTTCTGAATTCCAAAGCCGCTTCATCCATTATCTTTTAATAGGAGGGTGATTGCTCCACAATGCAATCGCTGCTGCTCACAGCATCCACACAATGAGGGGAAATAAATAAAGAAAGAACACCACCGCGGACGACAAAACAGACAACAATGAGCGAATGTGCTCACATAATGATTATGGTATTGATAAAATCTCAGGGCTACAATTTACACTAAATAGTCCGGCTCTATCCAAAGTCCTTAAAAAGCCTTTGAAGGCCGACATGGGGTTTTACATTGGCTCTACTTTACTCTTCTACTACTACTACTACAACAATTCCTTCCCGTACCCGTCCCATTCCCCCGATCTTACACCACCTGGTGCCTACTGGTGGGGAACGTTAAAGGAGAGCGTGTTCTCTCCTCAAATCGTCTCCTTTTGCAGGAGTCTGTGTGAACGATATGGACACTGTCTATAGCGAGGCGGTGCACACTATTATGCATACACACATTATGCATACCGTGGTAAATCAACACGCTAATAGTGTGTATGTTAGTTTCTTTCAGGAGAAATAAACTCACAGATGACAACAAGGGAATATTGTTCGTCTTTTTATTTCAATACTATATATTTTGAGAAATGCACATCACTACCTCATTTAGATTTTCTGTTTTGTCAGCCAAACTTTATTATTTATCATCACGGCTAACAGTCTATTTGACTTTCTTAGCTTAATGTCTTGCTTAGCATAAAAAAAGGCATATCCACCTACAGTTTAGCAGCATCAGCTAAGCTCACCAGTGCTAACATTACCCCAGCACAATACAACTTTTGTAGGTGGTTAAGTTCAGTAAAAACATATCTAACGTAAGGATTGATTTCACGAGGTGCGTTCAAGTCAAACTCGGAATTGTGATGAATTTTGTTGTGAATGAGAGAATAAAACCGATCAACATTTACAGAAGTCTTCAAGCGCAGTACAGTGACGGAAAACCGGAAAACTTCTGAATGGTGCTAATTTTTTAAACAAATCCTGCCCTCGGACCCCCTGCAGAAAATCTACATCGACGACTTGTGTAAGATCCGCATCTGTCAGTTTGACCCAACATTTACCTACAACACATGCAAAAGACTTATTTTTTTAACAACGTGTGATTGTTTTGTCTGTGACGGCACACTTGGGCTAAACAGCAGCTTGAGCAAGCGCTTTATTCTAACTCGACTCGAATCATCCTGAGACCAGCTGAGAGCTACCTACGTACAGTATCTAAACATCTGACCAGCTGACGAGTCATGAGAATGAGTAAGCACATAAAAGTTATCATGATCCAGTCATAATGCTAACTGATGGCTTTTCTACTTTCTTCTGAGTTCTGAATGCTCTACGATCATCAACATCACAACAGTACTGTGGTGGATTATAGTATCAAGGATAGCACGTGTCAAGAAATTCCTGCTCTAAAGCCTCACCGGCTCAAGGCGGAGACTCGTGAGCAGCGGGACGAGGAGATAAGCGTGAGTAAAGGCGGTGCACGCGGGATTAATTGCACTGAGGAAGCAGTAGAAAGAAGCACTTATTATCTGCTGCCTGTTTGGCTCGATTTTCTCGCCACATGCAAAATGATGATGTTTTTCTGACACATACAGTGTTTCAGCATCTGTCACCGAAGCGCCGCCATAAGCCCGTGGACTGTAATCGCTCTCGGGAAACAGACAGCGGTGTGACTTTTTTGTTTGTTTGTTTATTTGTATGTTTGTTTTTATTGAGCATAATTCCTGTGTGTGAGAAAGCCAAGAGTGTCAGTGAGAAAATTAGTGAGTATGGGATGAGTCAGAGTGTGCATTCAGGCCTACAGGTTCTAGTGCAACCCATCACTGGATACAACGCTGCTTCTTCTCTCTCTCTCTCTCCCTCTCTCTCTCTCTATCTTGACAAGCAGTCATTACGCATGGACAGGTGCTGGGAAACCGCTTCAGTGAAGTAAGCACCGAGCAAAGGAACACCTTTACAACATCCAGATATGTTCTACAGGAAGAAATTCAAATTACATCCAAGCTGCTGGTTTAACTTTCAGGGATCTGATTTAGTGCTACAGTAGGAATAGAAAAGTCAACTCCTCACTAATGTTTAGTGTACTGGCATATGTGTTTATTGTGACATTAGAATATATTAAATCATGTTAGGAGCGCTTCCTAATTTATAGACATATATGCAAAATTTGTCTATCCAAATGATATCATTGTAGTCACTGGGTTTGATGTCAAACTGACAGGTTAAAAACCACAAAGCAAACTAACCTCCTGTTGAACGTACAGTACATCCTGTACATATACGCTTTCCTAAGGCGAAAGTTCATAATGCAAAACGCATTTTCTCATAGGAAATAATGTAAACAAGGTTATTCCGTTCCAGCCACACAAATATTACCAATATTATGGTAATAGAAATTATTGTTACCAATGCCCAACATTATGATCATATTTGTGCAAATAAAAACATATAAAAACATGTAGAAAAGACATGTAAATGAAGTAAAATATGAGCTAAATAGATATTAACGCTTACCTAACATTAATTTATGATTCCTCCCAAACTGAAAGTAGCTCCCTTTTCTTCTTATTACTGTCCTTGATAACATTTTCAGGGAACCATCTTCACTAAATCTTGCACTAAATGCTAAAAAATGCACACACACACACACACACACACACAAAAAAAGTAAACTCCCTTCACAAACAAGTGACGCAAACAAGTTTTAAACGGCTCTCGGATTCATTTTTAACTTATAGATTTTTGCATTTGAGATGGTAAAATATTGCTGTTCTTTAATATTCCCACAGGTGGTGCACTCTTAATTATTCACATGCCACAGCATCCTGTGTGTGTAAAAAAAAGCGGCCATCCGATGCGATATTATCATGATACCCCGGTGCAGATTCTATTTGTATTGCGATTGTAAAATAATAGAATCTGCACCGGGTATCATGATAATATC
>JAOVVA010000048.1:7990629-8015385 GCA_028565275.1 Leiocassis micropogon
TCTTTGGACTGTGGGAGGAAACCGGGGTACCCGGAGGAAACCCACCAAGCACGGGGAGAACATGCAAACTCCATGCATATAGAGACGGGAATCGAACCTGGACCCTGCAAGGTGACAATGCTAACCACCAAGCCACCGTGCTGCATACCTCATACAGAATAAAAATATATTTTGATCAAATTGATTATCAATGTGACACTCAATACTTTACGGTATTGTTTCCTTTCTCCAACTAATCAATCAAATTTGTTCAAAGTTCAAACGTGCTAACCATTAGCATGACTCAAGACATATAAAAAAGGTTATGAGGATGAGATCTACAGGTGTGGTTAGTGTTTGCATTTTCTCCATCCACTTCAAATTATTTAGTAAGCACTTTATACAGGGTTTATCACAGGAACATTCAGGAATACACACTGGATCGGACATGAGTCCATTACAGTGAAACATTCACACACACATTCTCAAATTACAACAGAATTTAGCAT
The DNA here is from genome assembly GCA_028565275.1 of Leiocassis micropogon. NCBI lineage: Eukaryota > Metazoa > Chordata > Actinopteri > Siluriformes > Bagridae > Leiocassis > Leiocassis micropogon. The sequence goes on from JAOVVA010000048.1 coordinate 7,991,118, forward strand.
AGCATTCATGTTTTTTGGAGATGGAACTGCAGATCCCAAAGGAGAACACGTGAAACACTAGCTCAGGATCGAACTAGGAACCTTGAAGCTGTGACCATCATCATTGTTTGTTTGAATTTATACAAATATCTTTGTACATTAGCATTGAATAATAAAAAAAAAAGAATAATAATAAAAAAGAAAGAGCACCCTCCGTCTCAGGCCGAACCAGGCAAAACCGATAATAACCCTGGAAGATCTGAGACGCGTGTCTGGGCTAGCAACATCACACCATGCAATGTGAGTAAAAAAATCAAGCAGTTCTTTCGAGCCTCCGGTCTCACACATAGCACAGATCATCATTCCATCAGGACGCCTCTGCCTGCAGATCTGAAGCCACATGCTGCTGAGATAACCACAGAGTGCTGAAGATTGCACCGTCGTCCAGCATGAAGGAACCTGACCCGATCCCAGAGCCGAGAGGTGACTCCTAATTAACTCTAATTATAATGAAGATCACACATTACAGACACGATATTATAGTAATTATGACTTATGTGTAATATGGAGAAATCAACGTAATAAAATTTAACAGCGGACTCACTATTATAAAGATTTCAGGTCACATGACCTCCATCTCAGACAAAATGCTTGGGAAGGGCTTTTGTTGGTCTAACACTGTTAAATTTTCTCTATATAGGTTATATCTTGTTCACATTTAAAGGTGCGGTTTGTAACTGTAAGTATTTTTAAGCCTTAACAACAATATGATTTGGAAACCTGCAAAAAACTTACAATACAAAATAAGGATGGGTTACAAAATCGGTCTTCCTGTGATGTAGCCGAGGTCAGTTGACAGCGCGGGCATCTCTACCTTTGTTTCCAGGGGCAGCGCCTGCTGTAACCACACCCTCTTTAGAGCATCCGAGTCGGGTTCAAATCCAAATACATTGTAGAGTAGGGATGGAAATCACCAGTCACCCCCTGATATCATATCATCACGATTCTTGGGTGCCAATTCAATTAAAATTGCACTTCTATAAGTTTAACATTTAACTGAGCAGCAGCACGTTATAATCATTATTTCTAAAAAAAAAAAAAAATTATTCATTCCTTCCACACAGGATAAAAATTATAAAGGATTATAAAGAAACGGTGACATTTTACCTCCTCAAACGCCTCCAAAGTATCAAAACTCACAAGTGAGTGTGCGGTTTGCTCGGCTGTGAGCACGTGGGCGCGTCCGTCTTCTCACGCGGCATTCTCTCTTCTATTGCACACCATTTTCAACTAATTTGTGCTCGCTTTGTTTTAAAACTAGTGCAAGTGTGTTATGAGTGAGTTTGAGACTAGTTCGCTCACAGATTTTGGAGAAAAAGAAAAAGTTTCTCCCATCTCTACTGTAGCGTGCTAATCGTATACTGACTGAGTTTATGTGTTTAGTAGATTAGACACGAGACATTGTTGAAGGTGTGATGTTGAATGCTGAGTTAAGGTCACGAGGAGCCTCCAGGAAGGACACTTAAAATAAACAACAGGAAGAGCTCTTGGGTTGGTGTGCACACTTGGGCATGTGATGGGTAAAGTTAACACACTATGACAACAGGAAAGTACACCAGCACTGCAGGAGGCAATGACGGGGAGGGGAAATGAATTTTTAAAAAATGCCATTCAGTGATTTTGGACAAACCAATCTAGAAGACACCAGACCTGGATGACATGCACCATTTCCCCCTCATCTCCATGTCAAAAGCGAAAAAAGCAATAGCTGCAGTTTCGGGCCACTTTTTTTTTTTTTTTTTTTTTTTCAGCTGTAATATGTGTTCAAGCCCAAGAGCGAGCATTTCCAGCAGCTAGTTTCAGAAAGCCGGATGGAAGCTGACGAGCACGCGCAAAGATACAAAAAACACTCATAAAGAAACGAGGAATTGTTGTGACAAATAGAATTATGTTAAAGACTTTTTTGTTCTTTCCAGAACATTCCTCATACGGTGTATGCCGCATTATGAATATTAAATGCATGGAAATGGACTTATTATAAACACTCCACCTGCCATCATCAACGCTTTCACAAACAAGCGTGAACATTGCGTGCTCTTTATTGTGTTATGATTGCGCTCGGTAATCTGATGGAGCCCTCAGTCTGCTCGGCTGTGATTTGAAGGATAGGCCGCCTCCAACTGTGCGGAGGCACGCAAGGCTCATTTGAGACAAGGCAGCGAGAGGCGCAATCAACACAAGAACAGCGCCGACTCCGGGCCCCGAAAATGCGATGCTAATTTAGCCAGAGCCACTTGAAAGTCAGCGGGATCCTTCTTAATTAATGTAAAATGACTTTCCGGCTGCGCGGGCTCACAGCCTCCGGACCCTGCACTCTCAGACCCCGGCAAAGGGCAGAGGGGCATCATGGGGGGGGGGGGGGGTCATCAGTACATCATTATAGAGTTGCACACAAGCAATATTACACTAGTACATCATTTAAACAGAGGACTGATAACAAATATGCACAACTATGAGCACTTTACGTACCACGTCGTGCTTTTTACATTTCGGAATCAAATGATTTTGAGTCACATGACCTCCATCAGAAAGCTAAATGCATAGTGTTGTTAACATTTAAAGGTGCAGTTCGTCATTTTTTTTTTTTTACGTATTTTAGACCTAGTGATCAATAATCATTTAATAAGAAGATAATTTTAGTTCATGACCTTAAACTAAATCTATATAACTAAATCTATGCTGCTTAAACGAATAACATTAGAAGTGGCAGCTTGTAATACTTTAAAGCACAGTGGTACATACGAGTAGGCATACATACCTTACAAATTTTTGCCTTAAGAACTGAAATTTTGCAAGAAATTTGTATGGGCATACAAAGCCATTTTAAAATACGACCGAACAAACCGAGCCAAATCGAACGCCAGCTGAGTTGCGCGCACGTCCAGGAGCCGCTCAAAACTTGTTTGCATGAAGTTTTCAAGTGGGAAGCCAAGCGAAGTTTGTTTTTTTTGCATTTTGTGCATGATTTAGTGAAGACATACTGTAGCACTGTAATCAGTCCCAAGAATGTTAGCAAGGAGAAGAAACAGAGTCACATTCAGTTTGTATGTTGGAAATTGGGAATATTGGTAATATTTTTGGGTGGCTGGAACAAATTATCCTTCTTTACAATATTTCCTATGGGAATTTGCATTTCACAAAATGAATTTTCACCTTAAGAAATCACCGCCGGAATGAAATATCCTTGTATGCAGAGGTACAGCTGTACTGTAGCTCCAGGTATAATTTAATTGATACAATTGTTGTCATACAGTTGATCTGGCTGTTTTCCCTTGTCATCAGTATATATTTTGTTGTTGTTGGTCTTTCGGCTGCTCCCGGCAAGGGGTCGCCACAGCGGACCATCCAGGCTTGGCACAGGTTTCAAGCCGGATGTCCTTCCTGATGCAACCCTCCCATTTTATCCGGCCTTAGGACCGGCACTGCATCCAGTGGCTGGGGTTTGGGCTGAGAATCGAACCCAGGCCTTTTACATGGCAGGCAGGACACCTACCTCTGATCCACCAGTGCCCTTTCATCAGTTTATATTTTATTACATTTTTTCTGGCCCAGACAAAAGCTCTGCCCCTAGCTGGAGCCCGTCTACTCGTTTTCTTAATGGGCAACATGATGTTTAGCAAAAAGTTTGGGACCTGTTGTGCTCGCATCTTTTTAACCAGCAAACAAGGTGCACCATTGAAACATAATTTGGACCATAGTAAAGCTGTTATGCAGTATATTTGTACAGTATATTATGCTTCTGATTGTTTTTCAAAGCCATATAGCCTACCAAGCTGGAGAGGCGAATCAGCGCTGTGCTATTGTTACCTAATTGCTAGTAACCTACAGAGAGTTGAGAAATGTAGGGCAACAAAATAGCTAGAGTAAGACAGGGAGGAAAAGTGGGAGGAGTTAAAGGCTTATAAGATTTAAAGGGTTAAAAGAGAAGCTGCATGACATGATTTGCTGAAAAGATGTTAATCCAGGAAAGTGTACGAGACATCTTTTCAACTCTTAAAAAAAAAACCTGGTTCATGCTGCAATAAAAGGCCACGCAGGCACGCTTATTGTGCCAGACAGGTGCGCTTTTATCGTAAAAGCCTTGAACTGCGGTAGTTTTGTTCATCTGCCACACGCACATGGCGACAAAGTCGGAGTTAATTTAAAAAATATGCACGGGGATACACAAAGAAGGTTCATGTCTGTCCGTGCCAGCCCCTTCAGGGAGGAGGGAACAGGAGGTGCAGGAGTCAGAGTCAATGTCAAAGCTTCGTTTTGCCTCTGGTAATGGACATGAAATGCTTCGACACGGCCGAGATCACACGGTGAGACTGTGACCTGGGACAGGACACACAGGAGGAGGAGGAGGAGGAGGAGGAGTGCCATCCACCATGTCAGCCTGACTGAAAGACATTAAGTAGGCCATGATAAAGGAGCAGAACACCAGGAGAAGGCAGAAACTCCTGCCTGTACGCGTTATTCTACAGGACGTAGGTGGGTATATACATCACGCTAAGCGTATCCGTCGATCTGATAAAGCGAACAAGCTCCTCCAAATAACAAATTGCTTTTGTCATGAGGGACGTCGATGATCTTATTGAAATAGAGTGCCATGAGGGTTGCTTTAATCAGGTACCAGCGCCGTAATGCATATCATATTCAAGTCAACACAGCTCCAGGAGATTATGTTCACTGAGTGCATCCGTGAAATGAAGATAAATCTCTGCTTTCACCATTGTGAAGCCGAGCGCCCGCCCGACAAACCTCGCCAGGCATGGAGTCTCCAATAGCACCAAAAAAAAAAAAGAGATGATAATTTAGCTTTTTAGCTTGTTCCTGACCTAGAAACGTAATTCTCTACTAGACGCTAAACAAATAAATCAGAAATGAGAAAAAGAACGACTCGAAGCCATCAAAGGCAGTGGCACGGGCAGTAAATCTCAGGGCGCACTCAGGTGTAACCGCGTGCGCGAATCAGGAGCTAAATTTGGAATTAGCAGCTCGCCGGCTAACAACACATACATCACGCTAATGCACTTCTGTCATCCTCGGCATCCTCTTAATCAGAGCACATCTGTGTTCAGATGGCTGGCCCGCCCGCTGATAAGGTAAACATGGACGCCTGGGTTTGTGGTTTGCGTTCACCAGCTTTCTTTCACACAATACTCTCTCTTTCACACACACACACACACACACACACACACACCAAGTGTTCTCACTAAGCTGAGCTAGCGACATATTAACAGCGCTGTTCTTCTCACATGGTTTTAATGGGCTAAAGGTGCTTTCAGGATTTCTTAGCAACTCAGTCATTTTTGTTTTTTGATAATGAAACTGCAGCTGTGTTCATGTAGAGGCTGGAGAGAGAAAATTTGTCAAATGAACGCAAACACTTGGAGCTTAGCGAAAATGCTTGAAGCTCCTGAGTGTTGGACAGACGTGACGCTTCTGCTTCAGTGTGTAAGCAGAATTAAATTGCAAACATACAGAGTAAGGAATTATACAACACAAACAAACAAATGGCGAGTTCAAAATTACAGATGCACCAATATCACTTTTGGTCAGATCGAGTACAAGGACGTCCATTTGCGTCCTTGCTGATAATGAGTGTCAATATCAGTACACTTACATTTACGTCATTTTGGCAGACGCTCTTATCCAGAGTGACTTACATTTTTATCTAATTACACATCTGAGCAGTTGAGGGTTAAGAGCATTGCTCAAGGGCCCAACAGTGGCAATTTGGTTAGATTCAATTTGGGTCAAATTGATTTCAATTTGGTTCCAGTTGGTTTTCCAACAGCTTAACCACTGAGCTACCCCTGCCCCGTACAACTTGAACAGAACTTTTGGGAATGCCCCATTTGCATGCAATGCTACAGTACTTAATGCAAGGGCATTGCATTGCATTAGTGGAAGGTTTCTCACCTGCCATGCAGGTTCAATTCCCACCCAGTGACCAAATCCCAGTCCCTGGACGCAGTGCCGGTCCCAACCCCGAATAAAATAGAAGAGTTGCGTCAGGAAGGGCATCCGGCATAAAAACCTGTCCCAAGTTGTTGTGCAGAACAGATGGTTCCGCTGTAGCGACCCCTCGAGGAGAGAAGCCGAAAGGAAACAACCACATCAACAATTGTACTTCCTGAAAAATTACTATATCAGATCATATATTCTTATTAGCAGGAAATACATTTTATTAGGCAGGAAATCACCTCCTTTCCCTTTGTGGGCTTTCACCACTATGACAACTGCAACATGAGTGTTAAAACGTTGTTGCTTAAGTCACAACATAAACTACGCAATATTTAACTAAAAAAAAAAAAAAAATTACGGATGAAAATTTATATTTATATATACTTTTACAAGTCTAAGAAGAAAAATATCCATTAGCCACTTCTGCCCCCAACCCAGAAGGTACGACGCGATAACTCCTAAGCATCCATGCAATTGTATGATGAAATAATAATAATAATAATAATAATAATACTTAAGTATTATGATAAATATTGAGACAATGCATTTTTCATGAACAAGTTACATTATAATATCTTTTTGCAGACATTATAAACATCAATTGTAATGAAACCCTAGTTTTTTCCAGCAGATTACCTCCAATTAGAATGAAGTTTGACGTATGTGCATGTGTGTGTGTGTGTGTGTGTGTGTGTGGTGTGTTAGTTCATACTGAATTGTGAATTCCTGATATAATCTAGACATTAAAACAAGATTCACACAGTTTTGTATTCCTGGGTTACATGATGCAGAGAGTACACCGTGTATGACAACATCAGCATTTCCTGTCTATATTACATTTATTTTAGTACATGTCCTGGTGCAGTTATGAGTGGATCACAAATAATAGGGACAGGGTCGGTCCCAAGGAAGTGAAAATACAAATAATAACAAATCATTGTATAAAATAAACATTACATATAATAACTCAACATTCAAACAGTAGAAAAAAACTATTTATCTTTGCTTAAGATATAAAAGTGCATTATTTAAAGAGCAATATTATATTGATGCTCCTAATGATTATTATCAATAAATGACATTCTTGGAATAATAGGGTACAGTAGGCTGTTTTTTTTTTTTTCATTCCACAAATTGAAACTGTTACACAAATGTAAAAATCCCATTTTTTGGGGAATAATTCTAACAAGAAAATCACTTAGTGAACAGATCAGGTAATGGGTTAAAAAAATTATTTATAAAAAAAAAAGAAATCTGAATATCATGGAAAAGAGTTTTGTTGGTAATTTAATTTAAAAAATGGAATCTTGATATGATTCTATGAAGGATCTTCATGGAGCTTTTCAGCAGACAGAAGCATGAAGTGCTCTAAAATCTCCTGGTAGACGGCGGTGTTGACTCTGGACTTAACAAAATGCAGTGGACCAACACCAGCAGATGACACGACACACCAAATCATCATCCATTTGGGAAACTTCACACTGGACTTCAGGCAAAATGGATTCTGTGCCTCTACTATCGTCCTCCAGACTCTGGGACCTTGATTAAATTAATTCCATCTGAAAAGAGAACTTTGGAAAATCAAGTTTTTCTTTCTAGCCCAGATAAGATGCTTATGATGTTGTCTCTGGTTCAGAAGGTGCTTGATACTAAGAATGCAACAGTTGTAGACCGTTTCCTGAAGGTGTCTGTATGTGGTGGCTTTTGATGCACTAACTCCGGCAAATTTTCTTTTGCTTGTGCACATTTTCCTAACAAACTTTTTCCTTGGTCTCATCTCCATGAACATGGTTCGACACAACACCTTCTGTGGCTTAGCCTCCTCATGGAGGGTGTCGATGATTGTTGATCAGTGATCATGGGTTTTCCCCAGGCGTGTACTGAACTAGACCAAGAGATATATGGTATTTACCATACAGTATATATATTACAGTAGTATATTGTATGCATTGTAATTGAATGGAATAGATCTATTCTAATATTTGATGATACTGTATTTTTGATTTTCAGCTCAATGCCAGAATCATCAAAATAAAAAGAAACAAAAAAGCTTGCAATATTTCACTTTACATGTAATGAATCTAGAATAAGAGTTTCACTTTTTTATATTTAATTACAAAATAAAAACTTTCACACACAGAGTATATGTGTCTGTGTGTGACCCTCCCAGCCCTCCATTTCTTCTGCTTTCATTTTGTTCTTCTCCTGAATACACAGCTCATATCTTCCTGCAGGCTACTTAGCATCCAGGAAACGGCTAGCGCTTCCATCAAGGTCACTTCATTGACCGCAGCCATGTTCAAGCAGAGGATGATAACCTGCTCTAAAGTACTTTTATATAGAAAGTAGCAAAGTTTTGTTAAAAGTCTGGATCAAATTCTTTTTTCAATCATGATTTTCTCCAGAAACTCAAAAGCAAGAGCGCATATTATTACTGCTTTCATGTATATCTTTACCACTTACACTTCAGGAACTCCTTATGATGGTTTCGGACGGATGAACGGATAACTCAAAGAAGTGCTTCGCCTTTGCATTCGTAAAGCACCGAAGAAAGTCTAGAAGAATTCCTGGATTTAGAAGGATTTAGAATATAGAGAGTGCAAGATAAGTGCAAATAACATGTGTATGTAAAGGAAAAAGTACTTTAGCGGGTTTGTGAAAGCATCATATAGAAATGTACTGTTGTGGAGAATCATTTCCAAATCCAACAACCAGCTGAGTTTTTATGAGTTGCCAACTGCACAGCTGGTAATACTAGTACACACTAGACTTCTCTTCTTGAATCAGAAATGGTTGAAATGCTCAGGGCGTTTAAATCATTTGCTATGATATTTTTGAAAAAGGAAAATCATGAACGTGGAAAATCAGTATCGCATAAATCTAATACGCGTGTCAGAAGTGAGTCCTAACATACAGTATAAAGTATATAGTATATCCAGTATAACCACATGGGAGTGTGCTTTTAGGGAATAATAATCAACGATTCAAACAATGATTCAATCAACGATTCGATTCTCTCTTATCATGTACAGTGGGGGAAAAACATTGATTCAATTACGTATTGTTATTCTTTTGTGTGGCAATTCATGTATCACCACACTAAGTCAAAAACATATTTTTATTTATATACGTTTGCATTTGAAATGGTAATCCTACAGGTGATGCACTGTATTCTCAATAAACTACACTCTATATAAACTATTCAGAATACGAATTGTTTAGTATTGTAACAAAATATTTCTTTTAAAAAATTCTATTAAATCGGGGAATTTATAAATATCATAATAATATTGTATCAGCTGTAATAAATGATTTATTTATTCATCAGTAATATTATATATTATATTTTATGAATTTATAGTTCCTTTTTGAAAACTGAAATATCAAGAAACAGTTATTAATGTTTTAAATTATTAACTGTATTAATGAGTGTATTTTATTCCTTTTATGCTGCACAATCAATCAAATAAATATTCGAAATTGCGATATGTATTTGTGCAGTGATTTAATTGTAAAAGGCTGCAATTTACTATAGGATATATTTAAAAATCAGGAATTTATGTAGAGTTTGTCTCGTTTGTTTTTTAATAATAAATAAATATTGCAAAACATCCTTTTAATGGGATCATACAACTAAATACAAACATGGTCCATTTAATAGTTACGTATCGCAGTTTAAATCGCAATCACAATACGTGTCGAAATAATTGCTATATATAATGTAAATAATTTTAAACTAGGTTTAGATTATAAGGAGTGCACGTGATTGAGTGTTACTATAGAAACACTGAAGCAGGAGCATATCGTTACGTTTAAACCGTAAGTGGTTACCTTATACTAGTGCGCAGACTGGACGCCGTCGAGTCATGTGATGTGTTAAAGGGAACAATACATAAAAAAACACAGTGGAATAAAAAAAAAACTAAACAATAAATTAACAGAGTTACATAATAATAACAATTAATTCAATATTCTAAAGATTATGTTGATTAAACATTCTGAATGTTGGTTTTGATGATTTTTTTATGAATAGCCGAGCCCTACCTTTACTGTAGGTACCTGCACTCCTATTAGAGCTACGGTAATGAGAAGGTTAAGCAAGTCAATAAATATTTTTTTTTATATGAAAGTTAAACTTACAGTATAACAAACTTATAGCTCTGGTTAAACTTATAACTTATAAGTAATACGTTTGTTAAGCCAGTAGGCCGGTCTCTGCACAAAAAAAACTCTAACATCATTGTACACTAAAATTTAACACTGTACACTTGTATTATTTAAAAACCCCTGCAGATACAGAACATTTTTCGCCAGATTTATCCAGATTCAGATGAGGACAAAATGACTGTTTATGTCACAAAAAAAATTTATCAGTAAATAAATAAACTATAAATATCTCTGCGGCCCGGGAAACATGCGTGCACCAACATGCGAGGAGAGAGAATTATAGTACAAGCCTGGGAAGTGGAAGACTTTGGGGGAAAAATATATATATAAATATACACACACACACACACACACACACACACACACACACACACACACGCACACCTGCAACGTTTCCTAATGCACCAAATATGCTAACTAACGTGTCACTTCCTGACAAAGCAAAGACAGTGAACGGCATTTCCAAAGCCGAACTTGCGGAGGGATATAGTGCCACGCTTTGATCGTCCCACGTGTCAGCTCAAACTCTTTGAGGCCACGGCGTTCCTGAACAGAGCTGACTGGCTCAAGCGACAGATTTATCGTCCTGTTCAAGCTTCTCCCAGGCTCCCTGAATATTCATACAGACTGACGAATGACGACGAGAGCGACACCGGCAACAAACTCAAGAGAAAATTCCAACACCAGGACAAAAGTATTTCCCTAAACACCAAATAAATAAAAGGAATACATATGCGAAAAAAAAAAAAAAAAGTTGATATTTTGAACTGTTTGACAGGCTGTCTTCTTAGATCTAGAGATCTGGAAATACCTCAATATTTTATATGGTTTATTTTCTTGTGAGAAATACATTGTGACAAGAAAAATAAGGTGAGAAACAATGAGAGAGGTGTTTAAAACAGCACTTTGGAACCACAATAACTTTAGTATATAAATATCTAAAGTCATACCATTTAACGTGACAAGGAAGAAAAGAACATTTAATGATTTCATTCAATTTTTACTGAAAGATGCCACGCCTTCCTAAGGCAGTCAACTAATTGGATGAATAAGAATTGAACCGATTAAATAGTTTTTAACCGGTAATGTTTGTTTTGCATAACATTTCTCCATAGATCACACATCTATTAACTTGTAAACCGTAACGGGGCGCACTTGCAGCTTAGGCAATGCACAATATTGGACATTTTTAGTCAAATGAGGATTGACAACCCAGCAGCATTTACAACAGCTATGTTCTTTTTATTATTCCGTTTGTTTACGGAACTATTTATGCTTCATTAAGTTTTCTAACACAATTAATTAGTTGAGATTGTGTCACAAGAACAGTTAAAATAACACTTATAGTAAGAAAGATCGTGTGTCTTACAATTAATTAGCAATGACTTGTAAGATGTAAGATGGATGGGAACTGGCAAGGAGTTTGTCCACAAAATGGGAAAAATATAAAAAGCAATACAAAAAACAAAAACACAAACACTTTACTACTGAAGAGATGCTAATAATTAATCATCAATTAATTAACTGATAATGTTTGTTTTTCAGGTAGTGATAGCGTTGTCAACCCAGCTAACATTAGCATAGCCATCCTTACTAGACAGGCTCATTACACGCTTGCTAATAAATTATTAAAAAACCTGGGTCTCCACAATTCCCTTCGTGGACACTTGATTGAGTCAAGTCCAAATTTAAATTGATATTTTATTTCAATTTACATACACAGTCACATCACAGTCATACACAGCATTTGAAGTAAAATGCTTGTACGACCGCCTGTGACCTAAAAATTAAAAATAGAGTTTTCAAATGAAGAATATAAAGTATGAAATAAGAGAAAAAAGATTATACGGATATAGAAATCTAAAAAATATATAAAATGTTAGTACAAATAAAAAAAATAGAATTGAAGTTACAATATACAGTACAATATACAGTATAATAATCAATATAATAAATGTGCAACATGATGAGTAGTGAGATCGTATGATACAGCAGATCTGAGTGTTTAGTTCTGTGTGGTGATCCACTTACCCTTCCGCTATCGTTATCTTCACTGAGAGCTCAGTCACAAAACTGATCACTGTTGTTCTAACACACTTTTGCTATTTTAAAGGTCAACAGCATGAACTGTTGTATGCTCACGAGCATTTTATAGGTGCATCATGTGCACAATGTATATGCGGAAGTAAGTTTATACCTATTATATATAAAATAAAATAAAAAAATAGAAAATGATATGTGAAGGTCAGGGTTGATAATGTGGCAGGACATGACAAATAAATCAGTGTCTGGGAAAAACTGACTTGTGCTGCTAGAACTGTTTACATTAAACTTAAACTCCAGGGGAAATGTGTCTTGTTATCATTAATTATTAACAATTAATCGATTATCACATGTTAACATGTTCCCAGAAATTGCAACCCAAATTATTACCAAATTGAAGTATTCGATATTTACAACTGGAAATGATTAGTTTAGATTAACGTTTAAAAGCCAGTATCATGGTTTACTCTGACCTCTGTTCAAACTCACATAGACATAGAAATAAACTCCAAGACACTCACTCTCTTCATTTCTCTTTCGAGTCAGTTATTTAGACGCACAGTGTAGCCGCTCTCAGATGTTTTGATGATGATGTGACGGCGCAGGAGCATGGCGGACATTTTGACAGATTAAATCTGATTACAAACAGACTTGAGGCATTAGGCTCATGTCCGTTTCACTATGAGACGTAACTATCTAACAGGATGATCAAAGTGTGTGCACTCTTAGCTATCACGGTTTTAGAGCTATTTCCATGCCATTCCAGTGAACTGTATTCATGCTTGTTTAAAATAGAGATGGCATAGTATATTACTGTAAACCATTTTCAGCGGCAGCAATAGACAGGTTTTTCCAACGCCGCCCCCCCCCCCAATACCAGGGATGTTCAGATCAAACTGGGACTACTGATAAATGCTGATTTTTATTTTGTGCAATTTTTTCTTTGCGTGATGCTTTTTTCATCATCATTTTATTTTATCCATCAGGAGATTTTGTGTCAAGGGCACAAGGGGTGTTCAAGTCAAACTGGGACTTGTATTCAAATGTCTTGTAAATGAAGATAAACACGATTGACACTTACAGAAGACTTCAAACACAGTATGCTGATGAGACTCGTAGCCACTGTAAAATATTTCAGTAGAGCAATGGTTTTAAAGAAGGCTGTAGGTCTAAGAATGATGATCCTGGCCAAGGTGGCTCGGGGCAGACTTTCTACCTTGATGGTGTCCAAGCACTAGTGAAACACTGGGATAAGTGCATTAGTGTATCAGGTGGTTATATAGAGAAATAAAGGAAGTTTTCACTCTTATAACTGTGTTCTTTGATTCTGCACAATCACAAGTCCCGATTTGACTTGAACGCCCTATGTACAATCATTTTTGTACTTTCACAAACACATTGAGGAGTTTTTCATGATTTGTTTCAGTTTTATTACTAACATTAGTGTCCAGAATGGCTATTAATTAAGAAAAACAATTAGGTGTTTCACCAAAGACCTAAACCTTTACTTAAAGAGCTATTAACTGCTCAGTCTCAGATCTTAATGGGACTCGAAATGAGTGTTTAATTGAAAGCAAGAGTACTTGGAGGGTAAACAAGTTAAACATATAATTAAACGACAGATGAAATACATGAAAGTATAAACATATATATATATATATATATATATATATATGAACTGTATATATGTATTTTGCATAATACTTAAATAAACTTCCTACAATTAAAATTACAATATTTTAAATGTACATTGATTAAAATTAGGCTACTGCTTTAATTTTATAAGAATTGTATACAGTATATCCTCTGAGTGTAATGAAAATAGGTCAGAGAGAATGTAGCACAACCTCACACAGCTAAACAACTAAAAAAAGTCACAGTTATCATTTATTAAAGATGTAAAGCTGTAGGCAAAACAGCTGCACAACTAAAAGTTTGACAGACACATCAGTTCTGAACAGAAAATTAGAGCATTTAAGTTATGTTAAGGTAAGTATATTCTTTGGTATAAATTTAGTTTCCCAATCAACATAGAATATATGGTAAAGTCATTTGATTGGTCTTTGTTTTATGACTAAAATATATGCATTTTATATCTTGTGAGATATCATATTGTGTTCGTATTGTGAATAATACTGTAAGATTTTCTCCCTTATGCTGTCAGATAAGTTTTCACCATCATGCTCTACCTGCAGGTTAATTCTATTTTACCAATTAAAAATAACATTTCAATCCTAGTACAGTATTAGTACATTTTAAAATGTTCTTACACATCTTAACACCTTAAAGTCTTTGCTTATTATTTTTTAAATTGTAATTCATATTTTAAATATGTAAAAAATCAAGTGAATTTTTCCCATTAAACCTTTAAGTTGAAACAAATAGCTTTTTAGTATAATTGTAATAAATGTATCTAGTGAAAATGCTTGAAGGATATTATTCAGAAAGGGCTCATGTGAGTGTAGTTCAGTGTGACACTGCAGTTACAAATCAATTATTTATGCATCTTGATGCATGCTGATTTTTAATTTGTGTAGCTTTTTTTTGTGTGACCCTTTGATGCTTTCATGCATATTTATTATTATTTTATTTTAGCATCAGAACAGTTAGTCTTGAAGGTACAAGCAGTATTAAATTCCAGCTGGGACTTGTGACTTTTGTGCAGAATAACAGGACAAAGTGTTACATTTTGATAAACTTCATGTTCACTTCATATGAATATTAGCCTCAATAAACAGTAGGTAGTGGGGGGCCGACGCATCTACATTAGAGTCAGATAAAAGTCACTTGTAATTATAAATGCGAACCGCCATGATGTGCAAATAAAATCGGAAATGAGCAATGAGCTTGTAATGTGAACGTCACCTAAGTGTCAAGTATATTTCATATATTCAGCAATGACTCTATGACATATTGTGTGTGTGTGTGTGTGTGTGTGTGTATATTGTACAAACCAAGGGCATCATTCCATTTCTAGATATTTGCATCAGTCCTCAATAGCACATCACCGTTCAGTATCAGCGAGTGCTATGAAAGGCACGTTCGTTTCAGGTGAAATGAAATCCAAATAGAAACTGAGCAACATGGGAAAGAAAGGAAACTGGACAGCTGCCAGAGCCGGCGCTTTCCCTCCCGAAGCATGCCAGTCAGCGCGTACAGTATGACAAATTACCCTGCATGAGACTTCACACTGCAGTCACCTCCCAACAGCAGCCTCCTCCAGATGGACCCAATTAAGCTATTAGCCAATGAGAGGTGCCTGATGACTCCATTAGGAGCCATTCGGAGGTTAAATAAACGGAGGAAATCAACAGAACCCCTCGATTTCAATCTGTCTTCGTTTATTTGCGTAGCGGAGCGTACTTTGAAAAACTGACCCACAGGTGAATAACTGACTCGAATGATTACTTTTTTTTTTTCAGGCGGTGCTAAGGGAGAAGGGAGAAATGAGAAAGAGAGAGGCAGACAGAGAAGGGAGAAGAGGACCTCTAAGGTAAAGGCAGGATGATAATTTAGAGTGAAATACGTGGAGATTAGATCTGGAGTGACTTCACGCACTCTCTCTCCTGGGTCCTGTTTATCTGCCATCACCTCGGCTGTCCCATATATTTAAGCACAGAGTCGATGCAATTCAGTGGCACCATCACTCACAGACCGGCACTCCAGGTCCGCTACTGACAACCAGCTCCAAGAATCAAAGCTACTAACGCAGCTTTAAGTTATACTAAATATTGAAGGAGATAAAAAAAAAAAAGAATCAAGTAGGTATCAAGTGGAATGAATTATTACACAAATACAGTATATGGCATTGAGAAAAAAAATGAATATTGCTGCGTTAAAGCATTTTTCTTTAACACAAATGGCTCATCGTGTAGTTGCCCAAATCATTAAATCCCCCAAGCTTTGAAACAGTCACATGCCACGTTCCCCAATAAAAAGCAGAAGAAACTGGACAGAATCAGGTGTTTTGCAACATTCCAGTTTACTAGACGGTTTTGAAGCTTACTAGTTTATTCAGTTGAGGATGTATGCCACAATTCTAGGAGCTCAGCCAACACCATGCGGCTAATAGCCTTGCAACTGTCAATTTGAAGCAGAACCAGCCAGACCTCCAGGATTGCTCCAGACAGCTTTGCCTCATGGAAATGAGCGAGCTCCTGCTATTTCCCAGGCACTGATGGTGAGATCTCCCTGACTTCCACTCCGTGTCTTCCTGCTTTCCCCAAAATACACACGTACATTTCACCATCAGGTGCCATCAGACAAGTTGCAACAGGGATCTCGTTCTCCAGCAAGCACATGTCTTTACTTTTCCACTAACAAAAAAAACACGGTGGCACCGATAACAGGGTCCCTTGATGAGGCTTCACAGCTGTATAGCTGCTCTACTTTTAGCCATCACCAATTCAGCCTAGAGCTCTCACGAGCAACACAACCTGCATTCTATAAGGCATGCTAGTATTTCTAACTACATGGGCTTTATTCGAATTTGTACCCACTTCAATGAACATATACACTTCAGCAGATAACTTTTCGCAGATCCAGTGCGTCAGCATCTCATAAAACATCTGCTTTCCTGGATTCAGATGCTCATATCTGTCTTCTTCCATCTGACGCCTCTTCTGCGGCTGGGGAATTCCCTTCTTGCAATGACATTGAATTTCTTCCAAACTGTAGTGGTGAATTAACGATAAAATAGATGCTTCAGAAGGTCCTTTTGTAACCATGCTGGGAATCTTCACCGAGTTTTCTAAAAGCCCTGTTGGTGTCATTTTTTTCCTCGGCATAAAAATAAAATTCATGGGGGGAGAGTGATAGGTGAATATTTGTATGTTTATTGGCTAATTCAACCTGGCATGCTTTCTCAGCAGCGCTACAGGGAGCACACGGAGTGCAGTGGTTTGTGTAGCTGAAACAGCAGGGCCTTAGTGAATCGCTTACTGATAGTTGCCAAAGATTGTGCTCATCAACCTCAAGCTGAGAAACCTCAGCCATGCAGCAGTCCTTCCTCAGTTTACTCCAAACTAGTTGAAATCAACGCTACTCCACTTCTCCCTACTGAACGCTTTTGGCTCTTTGAAATCTACACTTTATGGAAAAAAATATATGGCCAAACCTGTTAATTATTGAATTCAGATGTTTCATTCGAGCCCCTTATCCCCAGTGAAGGGAAATCTTCATGCTTCAGCATACCAAGATATCTTGGACAATGCTATGCTTCCAACTTTGTGGCAACAGTTTGGGGAAGGACCTTTTCTATTCCAACATGACTGTGTTCCAGTACACAAAGCAAGGACTATAAAGTCATGGTTTGATGGGTTCGATGTAGAAGAACTTGACTGGCCCTAACACAGAGCCCTGACCTCAACCCCATCAAGCACCTTTGGAATGAACTGGAATGGAGATTGTGAGCCAGGCCTCCTCGTCCAACATCCAGGGACGACCACTTAAATGCTCTACAGAGTGAATGCGCACATAAACACTCCAAAATCTTGTGGATAGCCTTCCAAGAAGAATGGAAGCTGTTACAGCTGCAAAAAGGGGACCAACTCCCTATTGAAGTAGTATATACATGTATATATTTGAATACATTGTCATTCCAGGTTTGGCCAAATAATTTTGTCCATATAAGGTACTTTAGATATGCCTGACATAATCCTCTCATCCCCAGGCTCCTAGTGTAGACCAAAGACAGTCCTGATATGGTGGTCACCTCTTTGTCATTGTGTTCAATGGAGCTTGAGCTCAACTCAGCAAAGTCTGATGCTTACATCTGTGGTTTCTGTCCTTATAAACCAGACAAAACATCAGACAAAAAAAAAAAACCACATCTAACCTTCCCATCAGCTGTCGAAACAAATAAAAGTCAAGACTCCATTTTTACATGCTTTACCTGTCTCTTTGCTCAACCTCCCTCTGTCTTTACTTCACAGCCTCCATGCTCCATCCATCATTCTGTCCTTTCGTAAACTAGGACAGCAAGTCACCTCACCGCTTAACCCCACTTTCCCTCCTCCTTCTTCTCTTCCTCCTCTCGACATCCATCTTTCTGTTGCACCTCCTGCAAGTCTCCGTTTCCCAGAAGGCCAGGCAGTTCCTTGAGGAACCAGCTGTGGATAACCTGACGACCCAGTGGGACGTCTGTAGGAAACACGTCATGTATGCACCACTTTCTAGTGTGCCCCCTCACCTTTCTCCAACCGACTTGCCGGCTCTACATTCATCATCCCTCCGTCTCCATCCTGAATTTCAATGCTCCTCATCTGTTTTTCCTCGTCTGTTGCCCGAAGGGTCTTCTGTTATATACTGTACTTTCTTACTTTTTTGAGTCAAAAATCAGGTGCAGGTCTAAGTAAAAACATGTTCTGTGGTTAATCTGGTTTCAAGCAAGACCTCCTGCATCTCTCCAGAGTCAGTCAGAAATGAAGAAATGGCAAATTACAGGAATGCACAGCATGTCTCTTTGGCTCTGACAGTCAGAGCCACAAGAGAATGAAGACTGATAGGACGCAGACAATAAAACAAAAGGACCTTTGTCGGAGGCGTAATTAAATCACCGGTGACAGCAGCACATGTGGGGTCAGAACCACCATGCGCCACTTGACTTCTTTCATTAGTGCGCATTGGGACTGGCAGGACTAGTCGTATATATGTATATTTATAGTTTGATAACCAGCTGGAGAGCGGCGTCCTGCAAAGCTGCTCGGAGCTTTGTGATCTTGTCAAATAGAATCAGAAACACAAAGGGAGGTGACAAGCACTCAGGGTCTTTCTGTGCTGTTACAGAAAGAAACCAAAATAACTGCGGAACAGAACAGCATTACAGGGGGTTTGGAAGATAGAAATCTGATCTGGTCCTTCATTAGTCAGGAAAGAGAAATCTAAACAGAGTTTGGTTAGAAGTGGCAATGTGTCAATGTTAATAAGCCATAGGCACTTTTAGAAATGTGCCCAGACTACAATAATCAGCAAATTAAGTCGGAATGGACAACACTTTGGCTGAATTGTTAGTTCTTGGGGCTAGTCAATAAGAAAAAAAACCTGAGTGTCTAAAGGGCAGTGGGATAAATGATGAGTGGCTCTTGGCAAGGGTGGAGGGCTGTACTGATTCCGCTCAAGAGCCGTGCTATCGTTTGAGTTGACTCACTTCAATGAATGTTGACAACTGAAGAAGGAAGCAGCGGTGTATGAGAGACATGTAAAATTAGAGGCTTAGTGACTGGCCTGGCAATTGTCAGACTAATTAAAAAATTGCTAATTATAACGCGCTTTACTTCGAATAATCATTGGGCTATAAAGTCCTGGCTGTCAGGTGTAAACAAGGCGTGCGACTGCAGTGGGGGGAAATCAATGGACATCTGTTCATTTATCTCAGGCAGGGAACCAAATTGAAAATGGATTGCCCAATGCACCACAAATCTGCATTGTGATAAAGGAGCAATAAATCGCAACACCTGCTTAGTAAACGATAATTACCATTCCGGCAGCAGGCCCCACGGCCCTCCGCGAACCGCCAATGAAGAATCAAATTGCAATCTCTTGCTGGTGGGACAACTGGATGCCAGGAGAATTTGTAGGTGCAGCCGAGGCAGGGCCACACAGGATGTCTTCAATCACAGAGTGAAATTCTTCAGGTGGTGAACTGGGTTCTTCATTACGGAAGTCTAATGAGTCAAAATGAGACAATAAATCCATTCTGCCGCCTCCCTGGCTATGGAGTTTCCGACCTAATGATATTACATTTTAGTCTTTCAGCAGAGGGCCAATCGGTGCGTCCCCTGACATGCTCTTGGAGATTGCTCGAAATTTATAACACGAGGCACCAGGGCAGAACTCAAATTCACGAGGGACGCTGTCTCTAAATGATTGAAAAACCAGTGAATGGGCTTTCTACGTTTCAGGTTTTGTTTGTATTTTTACCCAGAATCCTTGGCATACATCTGCTGTTGGATTGTATACTGTGAGTGCGTTGATATTTTCAGCATAACTGCAAACAGGCCATTTTGGCAATTTGTTCGACAAAACCAGTAAACAGATGTTTTCATTCTGCAGTCTTGTGAATAATTAAATGATTCGTGTCCTTCCCATAGCTTTAAAAAACACAGCACTACAGAATTATTGAATTTGGTAAAAAATGCCTTGATTAAGTTTATATTCCTAACAGCTTAAATTTTATTATTATTGCATTCGTTCTAATATGGTATCATGTCTAGTGTAATGATTTATGCAATTCAATCGGTATTTTACTGGCCACTTCAGAATCGATTCACACGTTTTAAATTTCTTAGGTAAACTTTTTTAAAATTGTTAAATAGTCTAAAATGTATAGATTCTTTCTTTAAAAATATATTGCAGTATGTGCAGAACATAAAAACAGCTGTATGTTCTGCGAATACTTGAGTATACTCTCTTGTGAGAGTATCACTTTGTCTTCGATTTACTGCTCCACGAGGAGCGCTATAAGGTAAGGAACAACTGGTGTCACAACATTATTACTCAGAATATTAAATAGACCAAATTTTGCTTTGGCAAATTACTATGTATAAGAAGAATATTATACTTCTTGTTGTAGCAAGTTGTATAATTATCACAAGAATCACTTCCAGGCTGGTAAATTAGCTTTATGTCAGACCATCGTCATCACACAATGCCGTGGTTGATTATGTTCCTATGACAGTACACGTCCAAGTGTTTCATCCGTTACATAACAGATGGACATATTGCCAGTCTGGCACTCCAGTGTTTACTGACAATTTATCATCTCAGCTTTCAGGAAACGCCAGCTTAGTCATCTTTCTGTCAGTCTCTCAACCCTGTGGCACCCCCCAGAGATAAAACAGATAAGAAGAAAAAAAAACAAAAAAACAACAACAACTGAAACGTGGTTGGTTATACCAGGTGTTTTGTGGTTGTGTTAAGTTTGAGCCATACAGCTGTGGATGGCTTTGACAGCCATCTATATGAGCAGTACTGCATGTGCATGTTCGCTGCTGTTCCCTCGCAGTCCATATGACACCGATGTAATTTAAAACCCTTAAAACTCAAGCGGGTTTTCATAAATACGCCCCGGCAACACAGCATACTGTAAGTCAATAATGATTTATATATATATATATATGCTTTTATGAAAGCCTTGCCAGTGGACATATTGTCATATTGTTAAAGGAGAGGCTTCAGACATCAAACTGTGTGTTTGGGTTTTCGGATATATCAGGTGGAACAGAAGTTATCATTATTTTTATAAAGGGTAAATTGCACCACGGCCGGAATATGGGAATGATGTTGCAAAAATGTAGAACCCTCAAAATGAGAGTATTATTATTATTATTTTTATTATTATTTCTTTTTTTTTGGGGGGGGTGATAAAAACAACCGAAAACAACAATAAAAACGTGATTATGTGTGTTTGTGCTTTTTCTTTTCCTGTGTGACCCATTTTATTTATTTTTTGCTCTGTCATGTTTGGAAAGTTGGTTAAAATATGAAATAAAATTCAGTTCATCATATGGCCTACATTTTCGCTGAAATAAAGGATATTTCACTCTATTCTGCACAATCCTGAGCCCTATATATGTTTATAAAAAAAATAAAATAAAAAAAACTGCAATACATGTCCAAAAACGCTCTGAGCTTTACGTTAATAAAAATGATAGTGAAAGAATGGAAACAGAACCAGTTGAAGTAATAAACCATTACTTCATACAACTTTCACTTGGCCATCACTGAGGCCTAGACCTTTTTCGACATGCGCACACAAATCTTGTGCGGCTCAGTAATAAAACCTTCCTGATTAACTTCCAGCATTAGCATTTACCCTGCGCACGTTAATATTTCCAGCTGCCATCCATCTCGCACTTCTGAAATACATGATTTTGCATTTAGCAACATCTGACAAGCTTATAATCATAATGATCATTCAGATCCAAGATAGGGGGAACATGAAAAGATGTTAAGAGTCTGCGAGATTGCTACTGAATGGAAATATGCAACAAAATTAAAGACATCATTCACGAAGAGACAAGAATATTACAAAACTTACATCATGTCTCCTTAAGCCTCAGTGAATCAAACAAGATTTGCCGGCTTGTCGAGAGGGCTGCAAAGCGAGGTACACACACAAACATCATCAGAGCCCAGCCACGGGAGCGAATTGTGCTCCTGTCACAAGCCCTTCTCGACGACACTTAAACAACAAGCAGACATAGATTAGTCACGTTAGGAGCTCCATCTGCTACCGAGGCTCTCGTTCCCCCTCTCTCTCTCTCTCTCTCTCTCTTTCTGCCTCGCTCACTCTTCATCTCTCTCGACCCAAACTCCTGCCGTAGCCTTTCATGTCAAGCTAAGCTCAGGTAGGTGTGTGATTCTCGGTGCACTCATTGCTCTCGGCAGGCTTCTTTGTGTTTCTCAGAGTCGGAGCACATGGATCTCAATAAAGAGCCACGTATTACACGCACGCTCCCTCGCTTTTCACTTCGAGCGTGGGCAACAACACGCGCTGAGCTTCAGAGTCAATATGGGGTAATGAGAGCGACATAAATACCTCCTCCTGGAACCAACCCGGTGCACAAAGTCACTCCAGAGTTAACATATATACACCTGGCCTGCTTTTACGCTGGGTTTTTTTTTTTTCCGAGGCTGTCTACTAAACACACAGTACGGCAAAAAAAAAAGTTAAGTACCACCTTCCTGTACCGAGACATCAGAAGTTTTTCTCACTTGGTCTCTCTCTCTCTCTCTCTCTCTCTCGCTGTATGTCTCATTTTTTTCCTTCTTAACCAGGTTTTTTTTTTTTTTTTTTTTTAAACTTCTCTCCCACTCTTATTTTTTTTAAAACTTCCCAGTAGTTGGTAAGCTCAAGCTGAGAGTGACAGGTAAGGGAACAGCAGGAAAAGGTGACAACAAGATAATAGCTGCTGCTTCTGGCGCTAATAGCGGCTTCATCATCATCATGACCTGACGTATGTGTGTGTGTGTGTGTGTGTGTGTGTGTGTGTGTGTGTGTGTGCGTGCGCGTGTGTGCCTGTGCCTCAGTAAGCGAGAACTACATTTTCAAAAATCTTAACCCAAAGATCACTGATCCACTTCACGCTGTAGGATCAGACAGAAGAGATTAACGCCCATATATACAGCATGTACTATTAATGTTTCCTGACTGTATCTACAATGACATACACGCAAGACACCCTTCGTCATCTGTTACTGGCCTAAAACTCTATCGTTCCCTGAACAGATTCTGCTGTGTCTGTGTTTTTCCGCCATTAGCGAGGGACTGAAAATATCTGGAACACATCATTAGGTTTGTCACACATCTTAGCCTCACACCCTGCTGTTTCTGTAGGAGACCGATGTGATGACCAAAAAGGAAAGATCTTTTTCGGAAAAAAAAAGATTTTTTTTTTTGGGAGATTATTATTATTATTTATTAACAACTGTGAGCAACTGTAACCTAGCATAAGCAATTTCCCTCTGGGATTAATAAAGTTCTTTGAATCTTGAATCTTGAACCGGTCGGCTCAGTGTGTGTGTGTGTGTGTGAGAGAGAGAGAGAGTGAGAGAGAGAGTGAGAGATATCAGGGATCACCACTAAAGCAAACATTTGATATCTAACATCAACAAGTTCATCAGTTCATCTGAGAAACATGACAGAAGAAGAGTGAAGAGTCTGGTGAATTCAGTAATGGTCAATATTTATATAAATATACTGTAAATGTATGTGACCATATACGGTATATGTGTGTGTGTGTGTGTACGTACACCATAGCATTAATATCAGTTTATAATGAAAATTTTTTACATCCAATATCAGCACATTACAACTCAGCACATCTACAGTAACGGCATGTTTATTAATCCATGAAGTAATTATGGTTTGCTTCAATAATAACAACAGCTGTCAAGTTAGTTCCAGAGAAACTACATTTTCATTCAGTGGAAAATGTGAACAATTATATTTTGTATTTATATGGTTTTCTGAAATATTTCATTTATTATTATCCTTTTTTTTTTTTACATTTCAATTATTTTAAAAATATGTTTTATCGCAAACTGAAACGATAGAGCTGGTGTT
>JAOVVA010000048.1:8017623-8041949 GCA_028565275.1 Leiocassis micropogon
CCTCTCGTCTGTTCCAACCACTCAGCATTCAGCATCAGCAGTATACTAATCACCAGCCTGATCATCTGTCATCATCTACACCTGTTTCTCACTGGTTTATGCGTTAAGTAAAAAAAAAAAAAAAAAGAATTATGCTTAAATTATTCATCCGTCACAGAAATGAGAGACAAAAATGTCCTTCAGGAAGCCTGGAGAACTATTTCTCGAACCTACTCTTCGAAAGCAAAATATGGACGGATGATAGGAGGCTCATGACTTTTGTGCATTTAATTACTAACTAATAGTTGATATAGTAAATATCGAAACTGTAAAACAGTATAAAGTTTTACGGGGTCAAAGTATTTATTTAATTATTTATTCCTAACGTAAAAAAAATACAATTAACTATCCCTATTGTAGCCATTAAAGCCATTACAGTTGAATTTTTTTCATGCAAAACTACTAGAGAACAAACCTACCGTAAAATATTGTTAGTAAGTATTGTAAAAACTGGGACTAGTCCGTATGCATCCCAGTACTGTAAATGTTACGCTTACATTCATTCAGACTGAACGCTTATCAGATCGTTTAAAGCAACTTAAAATCAAGGCAGAATCTGTCCCAATGAGGTATCTGAGACATTTAAGTCCTGAGATATCCCTTTCCTGGGTCAGAACAGTACAAAAAAAAAACTTATTTACTATGTTAAAAATATAAAGAGTGTGTAGCTGAGTATACATTACAGTTTTTACAAATATGCTCAGAGTCACTGAGAGAGACTTGAAAAACAACAATGGAAGTGTATGAAATGTTGGTCAGTGACTCATGAAATGACTACTGGGTTAATATTCTGTTATTGCTTTTGGGGGGAAAAAAGAAGAAAAAAAAAGTCTTCCATTCTACAATATTATACACTTTTCAGCTTGGCAGGTTCATTTCCTTGACGTAGCCTTGATACGCCTTTTGAATGGCCATAGAGTTTCAATGCAAACCCACACACAGACAAACGCACATGCACACGCACACAAAAACATGCATGCACTCACACACACACAGACACACACACACACACACATGCACCAGTGTCTTTCTATAGCATACTTTTAATACAGTGTTTAAATCTCTCAGGTCTGGCGCATCCTCCCACTCTCTCTAGATAAAACATAAAGAGTGTAAGACCAGTAACGCTCCGTCTGTCACCGCTGAAACAGCCGTGATTATTTCCCATAACAGTACATCTCAGAAAATGGAGAGCGGCTTTAAAGCTTAACTGTGAGAGCTCTGGTCGTCGCCATCATGGCAGGAGTTGACTCCGCCTAATGTAGCCTGGCTTTTGGTTGCAACACGACTGCTTACCCCCGGTTACCATAAGCTAGCTAGCTTAGCTTTAGCTACATTTTTAGTTGTAAGTTAAACTACAAGTTCCAGTGATTCATAGCAGACAGCGAGAGGTTTGGCACCAGTAATGCAGCTGTCATTTAAATCAGCCATGCCCCTTATTATGCACAATTTTATGCTGAAATATAGTTGATATTATAGGAAATTAATCAACACCTTTGGACCAATGTGATTTCAAGCTTTCAACAATGCTGGAGTTTAAACACAAATCATGTCAGTGTCATCTAAACCATGATACAAAATCCATACGGAGAAATTCCTGAAATGATTGACAGTGATTAATCATAAAAAATAAATAAACGTATCCTTATGTTTGGGTCAAAACATTGTTGTTGGTTTTTTTTCCAACCTTAAGGATCATATAAAGATTCCACACTTTACATAATTGACTTATTCCGGAATGGCAATAAGAAATCTTGTATGAACTTGAGCGGGATGGTGTGGCCTCGCACCTCCAGTGTCGAGGATTCGATTCCCACCTCGATTCCCAGTTTGTGTGTGAGTGTAGTTTTCACTTTCTCCCCGTGCCTGGTGGGTTTCTTCCCGGTCCTCCGGTTTCCTCACACAGTCCAAAAACATGCAGATTAGGCTAACTGGCATTCCCGATTGGCATTCCCAGTGTATATGTGTGTGTGTGTGTGTGTGTGTGCGCCCTTTGATGGACTGGCACGCCATCCGGGGTGTACCCCGTCCCTAAGTCTTCTGGGATAGGCTCAAGGCCCCCCGGTGACCCTGTATACAGGATAAAGCGGTGTAGACGATGAGTGAATGAACGTATTTATAGTATACTGTATGGTCAAAAATATGTGGACACCTGCACAATGGTGTATAAAGTGTCTTCACAGTAAACAAGAGACCGAAACCTGTTCCAGCAGCACAGAGCCAGCTCCATGAACACACGATGTGTTCAGGTTCGAGTGGAAAAACACTCGAGTGCACTGCACATAGCCCTGACTCATCTTAACATGACTAAAACAGTTCGGAATATTATATACATTAGAAAATTAGTCAGTTTTCTTGGGACACTAAACTAATAAAAAACACATACACACACATATTTTTCAGCATAGGCAAGGCTATGTTTTTCCCAAGCAAAGTGTGTGTGTGTAGTGAAAGTAAGTAAGAATTTACAACAAATCTCCCAACTGTACTGCTATAAAATTTAAAGAGACGCCCCGAGTCAATAAAACATTCATTACTTTGCATCGGATCAGACAAAGCTAATACAGACAAAGATTGGTTTAAACACCTTATAAAGGATTTGCTCAATAAGCCTGATGTGCGCGCATACGCACAAACAGAAACACACACACACACACACACACACACACACACACACACACCCTGGAGGAGCTGGGAATCAATGGATGAGCACGGATTTACCAAAGGGCATGAGAAGAGAGAACGAGAGAGAGAGAATGAGAGAGAGAGAGAGAAAACAGTCCTTTAATGTGCGCCGTCAGAGGAGTGATGAACCTAAACTACAGCAAAATACCTAATCTACTCAAACAGACATAATCATCTACAAACCAAATCTCTCTCAGTGCACATCCTGCCAGCGACGCACTGAGCTAATGCTTCTCTTACACACTGAGTCATGTTTAAATAACACCATCGTTTCATACACACACACGCCAAACGACGGAGATACAGTCAGCCGCGCTAAGCAGTCTCTCGGCACTGCCTATTAAGATAAAAGATGGAAGAAAAAAAAAAAAATCAAGAGTACCTAGAGAAAGCACTGTGGTTAAACAGATGTCTCGAGTCTCTGCCTGCAGGCCGGATGTGTAATGAAACAAGGACAAGATGGCTAATAATCATTAGGAATTAACAGCTCATACTGGAGAAATATTATGCTAGATCATTAAATGTCAAAACAGTCAAAACAGAAATATGGCTTCACCAGGGACGTGGCGGTGAATCACTGTTTTTGGGTGTCTGTGTTCGTTTTGTAGTGGTACTAAAGCATCAGGAGGTATCTTATACTGTACATACGGTACTATATACACGTATCTCTCTCTTACTGTGCAAAAGTTTGCACCCCCACGGTCACCCCCACAATGACTGCTGTGTTTCTACTAAAAGGATGCTATTCTCAAACAAGATAGGAATAAGAAAAATATACTGTATATTTGATTAGCGTTACTATTTTTAATACGGACATGCATATTGTCAACAGTCGTCATGTATATATTTATCGTAAGTCTTTGTGCAAAAGTCTTTGTGCAATGTCTGCTTAAATCCAAAAAAAAAAAAAAAAAGGATTTTCCAAAACATTTTCGAAAAATATACCATTCCAATAAGACAAACAATGAGACGTAGATGTTGTACTGTATGCTGCAACGTTATCAACCGGCTCCAAAATCCTGATATTGAAAATGCCTCAACAGATATTGAAATAATTTCAAGCTTGTCTTATCATTTTTTAAGCGCATTAAAAACTCTCAATAGCTACTACACGTATACAGTACGCACATCTGCTTTACGTTATTGCGCAATTGACTGCGCCAACCATTACTGTATGTTAAACGCAAAAAAAGGGATGTTTACTTAATAATAAAATGAATAAATAACTTTTTTTTTTTTTATTATAAGCTGGAAAAGGTAAATGAGTAACATTAACAGGAAAGCAGGTTAGAAAATGTCCAGAAGATTATTCAGAGGGTAAAGATTACAACTGAGAGGATTTTAAAGGATATAAGACGCTGGACTCGAACACAAAGAATGGACGTACACCTTGTAGTTTCTTTTGTCTTCTTTGTTTTTGTCCTTTATGTGGCATCGCCCAGGTCTATACAGTATCAGCTCTCTGTAATTACCAACATCCTTCAAAGAATCGTGTCATTTTCCCAGACACGAAAAAGTGTCGCGGCATTAGCCTTATTTCATTGTGTCGTCTCAGTGCTAGCTCATGGGCTTTGTTAATTGATTTGTGGCCCACATTGCAATACGGCGCTGGTTTCTACTGTACTTTCAAGATGTGGTTTTGTGGGTACGTGCTCACTATGTGTGTGTGTGTGTGTGTGTGTGTGTATATATATATGTATGTGCGTAGGTACAAGGTCAGACACCTCCCAGAGACGCTAACGCTATTACTCTGTTGGTCAAGGCAGGCTACGAATGCTAAACAGGGTGAGAGGTAACTGCTCATGCTAGTGCTTGTTATGTAATGAAATGAGTAATGAAGTTCTTTGATCTCAGGATAAATCGCAAAAACATAACATAAATATTTATCATAAAAAAAAAAAAAAAAGAACTGCATTGTTTATTCACGGCTATGTCAGGATATAGGGTATTAATGTACAACCTGAGCTTTTTGGTTATTCTGTGACCAGTTAGCCTTTTCTAATATCATTTCCAGAAGGTCTAAAAGGTTCTCCGTCTTGTCAGTTTTAATCCGTAAAAAATGTACAGAGGGTTAATCGGACGATCACCCCACCAACTCATCATGGTATTGAGACGTTTCAGCATGAAATCTGTTTTGTTCCCCTCGCTGAACTTTAAACAAAATTCAAGCAGCCACGTCTCAAAAAAAGCCAGCAGGGCCTGTTAAGAGATAATGACTAATTATGCTAATTTGTAAAGTTGTGCTCTTTCTTTCCTTGGTCATTTTATCAGCTGGTTCCTCCATAGGGAGCACTAACCGTTTAATGTTAATAAGAGGTTTTTTTTTTTTTGGTTTTTTTTTTACCCTCACCACCTTGGACGAATGTCCAGAGGAGGACACCGTGTCCTAAATCGAGAAGGATTTCACAGTTAATCAGGGAAGTGGCCGCGCAAGTCAACGCTGCAGCTGCGGCGGGTGCCGCAGACGACCTTCATTAACCTTTTAAATGCCAGCGGCACCTCGCACAAAAAAACTCTTATCAACAAAAGCGCACGGAGAGGCAGGATTTTCAAACCTAAATGTAAGTATATCTGTTTTCCTTCCCTCACATCGTGCGAGAGATTGAACTGAATGTTACGCGAGATCTTCTACGTGAAGGGAGGACGTACGTCCGCATGAAAGAAAGATAGAAATGTTGAATGTAGCCATAATACAATAAAGTGATTGTGCCTTGGTGAGCTGCACGTCTGAATCAGAAACACCGAGACACAGAGGAAGCAGAGGCAGAGACTCCAAAGAGAAGACCAGGCAACACACACAAACACACACACACACACGCGCACACACACAGGTTTATGAGAGGAGTCTAAACAGTATGATATGTCAAAATAAAGACACCAACCACAGCTTCACAATCATTTAGAATCCTGTGAGGTCTTTATATATGACTTTGATGATAGTGAGATGAGAGAAAATACAGACCTTGACCTACATAGGTGCATTATTATTATTATTATTATTATTATTATTATTATTATTATTAAAATGATTAATGATGTAATTTTACCCCTTACATCTAAGACGTATTTTGAAGAAATGTCCGTCAGAGCTAGAAGATTAACGCCAGTCTTACCTCATGAGCGTATCCTTTCTAAAAAATGCACATATGATTCTTTTTTTTTTTTTTTTTAACATAAGAACCTTTTATTGTGTTCCAAATCAACACCCACTGGCATATGATGCCAAAATTACTACTAATTACTGTACTTGATCCTTATTATTTTTACTCCTCCGCTCTTTCTATACTCGACACTTCACAGTGATGACCAATGCCATGAGAATTAACTTCACTCTGCCCCGAAACAACCTCCAAATCCAGAGCCTTACGTACATGAGCCACATCCCTGCGTCACGGAAAGGAAGAAAACCACGACGTTTCTACAGCGTGACCACAAGCGGACGAGACAAGAGGATGATTTCGATGCTGACATAAGTGTGCAAAGCTGCAGTAAAGTGTGATTTTTAGAAAATCTGATTTGAAATTGTGGATACACAGCCTTCTGTGTAATCCAGGAAAAAAAAATGCAATGCTCTCGTTTAAAACCTTTTCCTCAGGTCTTTTTATAAAACATAGGAATTGACATGATCCAGGGAAAAAAAATTCAAAGAGGTAATTTTTAACCGTGACACAAAACACATTCTTTTTTTTTTCCTCGCACTTTTGCCTTTCTTCTTTCAGCTAGTCTTTTTCAGACCAGTCTGCTTTTTTTAAAGCGACCTTGAGTGTTATAAAGGTGTTTATATGTGTTGCAGAACAAATCAAGATCATGATATGCAAAATGCGCTTTTTTTGTTTATGTTGTATAACATTGGCTCATTCTGTATATCTTGTTTTTTTTTGTTTTTAATTGCCTGATCTGACTGCTTTAAACTCCAGCAATCTGTCTTTACACAATGTACGATTAAATGAAAGGTGTGACGTCGTTTTCTGTTGTACATTTTGTTACGCTAGAGTCCGTAAATGAACAATGCCACATCATAATCTATTATAATCAGACAGGGGGAAAAAATCCCCTAAATCTGATTTGGGTTCACATAGATTGTAATGTTCTTCTAATCCGTTGCATTTTATGAGGATCAAGTGCATTAAATGCACGACGTCAAGATAATCCGAAAAAACGTCAGGCGTTTGCCAAGATGACTATAAACGTAATTGATTCAGCGCTGGAAAAGACTGACATACAGTATATTAGAATAACACTTAGATTTATCCTTCCATCTCCATTATGAGAGATTAGAGCAGGAAAAAAAAGAGAGTTAAAACAATGCCCCGACGTCATCCGGCTTTGTGGAATTAATTGTGTCGACATTCCTCGAGTGTGCTTTCCATTATTCCGATGGAAATCTGAATCAGGGTGATAACATAACGTAGCGTAATCATGAAAAATGCTGAATAAGAGACAAGTCAGTTGCCAAAGGAGGAAGAAGAAGAAGAAGAAGAAGAAAAATGTGTTCTGGTGCTCTTGATAAGAGTGTGTTCCGTTAATGCGCAAATCTCAAGAATTTCAGTTGTAAAATTTCAACACTTCGAGTGTACTGTATTTTGGTGTTCTGGGGTGTCAGTGTATGAAGGAACGGTCACCATTAGAGCCCATAAGCTCAGCTGGGAAATTGGCAATCACACTCATGCACACACTCTCTCACACACTCACATACACACACAATGTTCATATGCAATGCTTAATGCTCTGTGACCATTTCTGTCACTTCCATTATGTAAATACATTTGACTCAGCACTGCACTTATCTTTCTTTTCTCAATTACGCACATTATTAATAACACAGGTTGCAGAACAGGCCTCAGCTTAAATAATAATAATAATAATAATAATAATAGGTTTAATTTACATCATGCATTTCTCCACCCTGAGGTCGCTTTAGAGAGGGTGTTATTTATATCCCAAACACCTCTGCTGGCATATGTGACAAGCAAATTGAACTGAATCTTTTAACACTTCCTACATGGATGTGTGTTTGAGGGAGAAAAAAAAGAAGTACAAACAGCAAAGCTGTATATCGACAGCGTCTAAGACAGAATGTCTGTCGCCAGTTGTTTGGATCAATTTCGATCTAAAATTATCAAATTTCTGGTAATTCCTCTATCCTCTGTGAACCACAAGATAAGAAATATGTGTAACGAACACGTCCCTGCCAGTCAAAGCGAAGCAGCTAGAGAGGCAGTGTGTCCAGGAGCGGGAGGTCTGATCACCAACACGTTATCAGCCCCGAGGGTCTGTCACGACAGGCGATAAGCAACTGTCTCACACACACACACACACACATCTGTCAGGGTGAACGCAGAGGTGTTCTTGATACCCGGGTGCCCTCGTTTATTACCATTGAGAGAGATGAAGAAGCGCCACGGCTGCCGTCACTCACCTCAGCCTCTGCCTCGTTCGTTTACTCCTCGCGTCCTGTGATGAAATTTCGGATTGTGATCGCGCAACTAGATGGCAAGCAAAGTGGCCGGATAACAGAGGGGGTGGAAAAGGGCATTCTGCAATGATGTGCAACAAGTCTGGATTTGGTTTGAGTTTGTTTTTCTGTGGATTGGCTTATAATAATAATAATAATAACAACAACAATATTTCTCGCTTTAAAATCCTGTTTTGTATATGTAATAATATGTACCAAAAGTATGCTCAAACATCTACTCATTCCTAATCACTTCTATAAACCTTCTCATAGAAGTGCATTAATAACACACCTTAAAAAAAAAAGAAAAGTTGCTTTAATATATCTTACAGAAGCCCAGCAGTGAGATGTCCTTGCAAGGAAAATGTTTGACCTTACAGTCTCAGACATCCTAATGTGCCATAATGATTTCTGATCATCTCCTGCAGCGACACAAACAGACTGGTGGATACACCAAACACCGCCTGCCCTCTGGTTAACCTGAGCAGGACTCTTCTGAGTGTGACATGTTATGTTATGTGATATGATATGATGTTATACAGAGCATTATATTCCTTTGTATATTCCTTTGCTTGGAGCTTGGAGTGCCTGGAGAGCGGGAGAGAGAGAGAGCGAATGGAAATCACAACTGGTCGCACCAACATGCAGAATTACGCACAGGATCCGTGCGCCTGGGAATAAACGCTGCTTGTTTCTTTATTTAAAAAAAATAAATAAAAAATAAACAGAACATCTGGGAGAGTTTCTAAATGATGCGTGTGGTTCTTTTTTTCCGGTTTTTTTTTTTTCTTCTTCTCATCATCAAAGGAGTTCGAATTCTAAAAGAAAACTAAACAAATCTCCAGAAGCGCGTGTGTGCGTTACGCGCAAGTGCACCACTGCGCCGGCACAAAACGCGCGCGCGCGCACATTCACACACACACACAGGGCACACTTGAGAACATGTGAGAACATAAAGAAACGACGTGATTAATAATATTGCTGATTTATAATAATAATTTTAAAAAATAATAATAGTAATGTCGCACCGGCAGTGTGAAGGTGAAATGGATGATGACGCGTGTGATACAATGTGTCGACTTTACCTTTGCGCTTTGATCGTCTCCTCCGTCTCCGTTTGAACTTGCACCTGATCTGGCCGCTTCCCGCTCCGCTGCCGCCGCCGCCGCTGTTGCTGTTGTTGCCGCCGAGTATTGAAGCCATCGGTGCGGATCGGGACAAGTTGATGCGCTTCGAGCTTTTGTTTTACCAAAAAAAAAACTTGTTCAGGTTGGCTGAGCGCGGCGCATCGGTGGATCTCTCTCCTGCATCCGCTCTCCTGTCTCCCTGCTCCTGTCCTCACTGCTTCACCTCGGGGTAGAACCTGCTCTCTAACTGCCCCTCTTTACGCAGCGACTCTCTCGTTCGCACCTCACTCTGTACCCAAGCGCTTCCAGTTTTTCTGCGTCTCAGCGATCGATTTTCTTTTTTTTTGCGTGTGTGTGTGTGTGAGTGAGAGAGAGAGAGAGAGAGAGAGAAAGAGAGAGACGCACACACACTCTGTGACATCCAATCACATCCATGTGCTGATGAATATGCAAATTATAACCAATCACAACCAGAGAGAGCAGTGTGACGTCGGAATCATCTAAAGCCCGGCCCCTATCCAAAATAAATAAATAAATAAATAAATAAATAAATAAAAAGTGAGACTGGAAAGTTTGTGAAAATAATTTCTTGGGGTTTTTTTTTTAGGTGTACATATAAAACGAATCTAATCATCTTATATTGTTTTTATCATTATTTTATTAAAATGCCTTTATTTTGAGTACTGCATGTTTACATTTACGGCATTTAGCAGACACCCTTATGCAGAATGACTTACATTTTGTATCTCATTATACATCTGAGCAGTTGAGGGATAAGGGCCTTGCTGAAGGGCCCAACAGTGCCAACTTGGTGGTGGTAGTGCATGGGGTTTGACCCGGGGACCTAGCGATCAGCAAGTCAAGTCAATTTTATTTGTGTAGCATTTTAAACAATTTTCATTGTCGCAAAGCAGCTATACAGAATCAAAAGGAAAATTATGAAAATGTGTATGAAATGTGAGAAAATGTGTATGAATCAAAATGATGAGAAAGTCCCCGATGAGCAAACCGACAGCATACACTATAAAGCTCAGAGCATTTATTCCTTTATTTGCTTTGCTTTTTTAGTTTTTTTTTGTTTTGTTTTGTTTTGTTTTTGTTTTTTTAAATAAACATATATTAGGTTCAGGATTGTGCAGCCTAGAGTGATGTATCTTTTTTTAAGCCCAAAATAGGCCATGATGAACTGAATTTTAAAATTCAAACTGAAATTTTAGTAAATTGTAATCAACTATACAAACATGACTGAGCAAAAAATTAGAAAATGGGTCACAGGCAAAGAAATAGCACAGATAGGCATGATCACGCGTTTTAATGGTTGTTTTTTAGGTGTTTCAATTACCAAAAATCATAATAATTGGCTCATTTTTTAAAAGTTCAAAAAAAAAAAATCCAAATTCAAAATTACATTTTATTCGAAACATACACAGTCATACACAGTATAATATGAAGTGAAATGCTTGTACAACAGCTGATGACTTAAACATTCAAAATAAAGTTTTCAAATTATGAATATAAATCACAAAATAAAATAAAAAAATATATAGAAATAAATATAGAAATAAAGAAATAAAAAGAAAAAAAAACTTGTTCTACCTGTTCTATATTTTTGTGACATCATTCCCATACTCCGGTAGTGGTAAAATTTACCAGTTTTAAAAGTAATGACTACTTTCGTTCTACCTGACATGTAGGGTTTTAACCACTGAGTTAACCCTGACCCTATAATCTATATGTTATGCAAGCATCATCAGTATATAAAAAAAGTTTTTTTTTAAAAACCCACATAATAAGTAAGTAAGTAATAAAAAAAAAAGTAGACAGCAGATATAAAAATTTATTTGAAATTTCATTTATTTGAAACCCACGCATAAACAACATGCACCAAAACAAAATGGGATCCTAAAAAGATGACATGCCAGTGGTACCCACTGCCACTCAATAAGTATCTGATACATTACTTCAGGGAAGTCATGTTATACTAATTAACAGCATCTATCTTATATAAATAGATTAAAGATAAACTAATCTAATAATAAATGCTATGTCTTATTTCTTCTGCGTCATCTCTTTCAATCCCACCAGCCTGCTCGTGATGATCGATTTCGTCACTGTCCATCAGCTGGATGAAGGTCAAGGAGTGTTTTTTTTTCCAGCATTCAACATCCGACATTGTCATACTTCTGAATTCTATGACATTTTATATATTTAAACACTCTGTCTGTGTGTGAGTCTGTGTGTGTGTGTGTGTGTGTGTATGTGTGTGGTTGGACTATGAGTGAGTCATGCTCTCTGTCTGCCTCAAAAATGGGCAAGTTCATCCTAAAATCACGTTTTTCCTCCAGTCTGAATCAGGTGTGGACCATCTTGACTATGAATAGAATGAAGAGCACATGTGTGGATTAGGAGTGGTAATGGCGGGTGCACTGATCGTCAGTCAAATCAAGATGTTAACTTAGAACATGTTCTTGGTCTCACTTAGACCTAGACCTACCCTAGACCTTCTGATTAGTAAGCTTCCAGATCCTTAACTGTTTGAGTAACCACTGCCCCAGACTAGCAATGCATTCAAGATGGTAAAATTCCAAAGAATTATAGCACTGGTGTATAAAACTCTGTATACGGATAAATCCGTACACTGCAGATGGGGCGGTAGTAGCTCAGTGGGTTAAGGCTTTGAGTAACTGATCAGAAGGTCAGCAGTTCCATCAGGCTGCCACTGTTGGGCCCTTGAGCAAGGCCCTTAACCCCATCTGCTCCAGGGCTGCTGTATTACACTCTGACCCAAGTCCCCTAACTGGGATATGCAAAGAACGAATTTCACTGTGCAGTAATGCATATGTGACAGATAAAGGTTAACTTAAACTTAATCTAAGGGTAAATTTGTGAAAGAGAGCTTTCACAAGCTCTCATTCAAATCCCAGTGAGTGTTATGAAGCCTGGAGCAAAACTCCTAAGTGACACAAACTCAACTGCTTATATTACTTTCTATCTCATCTCGAAGTCACTTTGGATAAAAGTGTCTGATGAAGAGAAATGTAAATGATACGAAAGCACCAAACATCCCAAGGGACGGTCTGTCATGCGCGTCAAACACGGCAAAAAACGACTTGGCAGCAGACGTCATCTAGATCAGCTCTACTGCAAACCTGAAACTGCAGCAGCAAAGACACATGCTGTGAATCCACCACACTTTCTTTAACTTGGGCTTAAAGTTTGATAGCACTCTTATCTGCACACCAATTCATTTGTCTTCGTCTCATACGTAGGGAAGTGCTTAAATGCTTTAAATAGAAAAACTTCTAATACAGAATGTAGTACCCCCAGTCAATCATTCTAGGAAGATTTATCCAGTTAGTGTTAAAAGACTTAAGGGATATACCACTTACAGTAGGTGCTTCATCAATCAACAGTGTTGTGTGGTTTGATGAAGCAAAATTGTCCCAAAAAATGACTATTTTTCTACAACAACATGTCATGAAAAACTGGTCAATGATTGCCATTTGTTATTAAATGATACGTTATGGTCTCTAGTCTGTGTGGGTGGAGTGGGTTCCTCAGGGTACTCAGTTTCCTCCTACAGTGGTGATTGGTTTCTCCAAATTACCCATTAGACACAAATAGTTATGTGCATGTGCAATGGAATTGGCATTGTTTTTTTTTCTAGTTGCTTTTTAAAATGCTTAGTCAAAAAATGCCACCATTTCAGAAGGAACAAATTATTCTACAGCACCAAGCGAAAAAAACAACTTAGGAAATTACTGGAACTGAGTTAAGAACCCCTTAACACATTATCAAAACTCACAGGGTTGGGACTAAACAGATGTTAGTGAGACTCATCATTGAAAAAATCTTCAGTTTGCTAAGGAGCATGAAGACTGGACTTTGGAAAACGGTCATGTGATCTGATGAGTCCAGATTAAGTCTATTCCAGAGCGATGGGCATGTCAGGGTAAGAAGGGAACCACATGAAGTGACACACCCAACATACATAGTGGCCACTTCACAAGCCTCTGGAGAGAGTGTTACATTTGCATTTACATTCAGGCATTTGGCAGACGCCCTTATCCAGAGCGACTTACATTTTTATCTCATTAGGGTTAAGGGCCTTGCTCATGGGCAATGAAACCTTCCGAACCGGAGTCCAATGCCTTAACCACTGAGCTACCCCTTCCCCAGTGTTATGATCTGGGATTGCTTTAATTGCTCAGGTCTAGGCTCATAAAATGAAGTCAGCTGACGACCTGAATGTACTGAATGACCACGTTATTACATCTATGGAATTTTTCTTACCCGATGGCACGGAATATATTCCAGGACTCAGATTGTGAGATTTCCTAAATGTTGAATAAACTTTTCCATATTTTATTCATATTATCCATTCTGTATAACCATATTTTTTACAGTATATTACAAGCTTATAATATTGCTGTTGCAGAAAATTTATGAACACCTGACCAATCGGATTCAAGATTCTACAGAGCTATGGTATAAATACTGTAAGAAAGAAATACTAAAACAAATTCTGGCTTAAATTACAGTACCTTTTGTCTACATCCTTGTAATGTAGTGTAAATGTTTTCGCACCACGATGCGTGTTCTTTATGTCCGCTTTGAGAAAGCTCCATTCTAAAGAGTAAAGCGGAGAACTCCTGCAATTCAAATCGACAGAACGCTGAACTGAAATAATTGTAAACATACAATCCACTGATGCTGACATTTTCCTAACAAAACAAAAGGTTATTTTTTTTCCTTGTCAAATATCATTAGGCTTCATCTGAAATATGAACACTACGACTACTCGGTGACATTTACAGAGGGGGAAAAAATAAGTAAGAAACAACAAAACCAAATGTACATTTGGAAACATGGCATATTTGCTGATGTCAGACAGCATAAGTCACTTTGGGGTGGCTATTTTATGGCAGGAACCTTTTCATGCAGGCTGTAGGGTGTGTGTGTGTGTGTGTGTGTGTGTGTCTAAGTGTGTGTGCAGGTGGTCTTGGATGTTGGACAGTCCTTTGGGACACTGCTTGCCCAAGGGCCACCCACAAATATCCATGTAAATTGAAGTTTAAGAGAAATCAATAGCGGTGACAAGTTGCCAATGCCACTATCAGGGGACAAAATGGTGCAGCGGGGTGAAACATCCGCGCCCGGATACTGCCACAGGGTGTGTGTGTGTGTGTGTGTATGTGTGTGTTCCTCAGTGTCTGTGAGTGGCAATTGTCCAAATGTGCACTTTGGTGTGACTCCAACTGAATAAAAGAAAACGACAGAATGAGATAAATAAAATGCAGGAAGAAGAGCAAGAACAACAACAACACTGGTGCAATAAGAGAATGATCGAGTGAGGCTTAAAATAAAAGACAGAGAAAGATATTGACTCCCTGGAGATTTAGTACTGATTCTGAATCAGGTCTGAGGGGATTAGGAGTCATCAGGTTTGCTCCTTCTTTTAATATGACCGTGATGGAAAGTCAGGCTGTGTAGTATTGTATATGCCACTGAATAAAGATGAACGATTATTACATTAATTCATTTGTAGCTAATTATAACAGCAACTTTTGGTTTTACTTGCTGCCAGGGGAGAAATTCACCAGTTCAAAGATCGGTGCTTCGGTCTTGGTAATAAAGATGAGTTTCAATATAATGGACTAATATTTACCATATACTGTATATGAAACAGACAATATTAAAAACCAGAAATAAATCTGTATTCGTCCTATGGACACTGAAATCAAAGTCACTAAGCAACCACTCTAACTGAATAGCAAAGTTTGACTTGATACTGAATGCAACAAAGCTTGACCTAATGCAATATTCATTCATTCATTTTTTTACCACTTATCCTGTGTAAGGTCTGGGAACCTGGAGTCTGTCCCAGGAGACTTTGGGACCAAGCTGTTGTACACCCAATTCATTGTAGGGCACACACGCACAAAACAAGACATTTGTAAATTCCAATTAGCCTAATCCACATGTTTTTGGACTGCGGGAGGAAACCAAAGTACCCAGAAAAAACCATCCAAGCACAGGGAGAACATGCAAACTCCATGCGTCCAAGGCAGAAATCGAACCCTTGACCCTGGAGGTGCAAAGCCACTACACCGCTGTGCCACCACCTCATGTAATTTATATTTCTTAAATAATCTGAATAAAAAACATGATGTGTCTGCATTATGTTCCATTTTATACCAATAAGGTACACTAGTAAGGAGCAGGAGGAATGAGGACACAGGAGGCTAGATTTGTCCCAGAAAACAAAGCTAATTAGATTGCATCAGCCAGCCACAGGTGTAAACACTCACTCATTACCTGCTCATTGTCCATGACTTTTCCCCTGCCGCAAACCCTGTGTTTATAACCACACCTCCATAGCTTTAGTAATAAAAAAAAAGGTCTGACTGCTACTGTAGCTCTAACCAAAACTTAAGCTTCATATTAATTTAATATGACTTCTTATGAGGTTGCAAGTGTGAGACCATGTTGGGGAAAATGCCTTGTAAACAAGAGAATTATGATTTTATGCCTTAGAAAATATACTGATATGAAAAAAAAATTAAGTATAATTTTAGAAGCAGAGAAAAAGCTTTGGAAAAATGGGACAATCAAGTAAATTAGTCTGTGTGCTTGAAAAATATGCCCTGATTTTATTGAACGGATGGTATAATTTGGAAAGTGTAGCAAATTATACATAAAATTAGTGTATAAATAATTTTGATTAATCTGCTTTAGCCTCACGCCATGGCGACTTTGTTGATTTTTTTTAGTTAATCAGCAAGAAAGTAAAAAATTTATGCGCAAATAAAATAGACAGTCCAAATGAAGCCATCTGTTATTTCCAATGAAGGAGGTGTGGCCTGTGAGTGTCAGTATCAAAGAATGAGAACTCGTGCAAGTAAAGGAGGTGTGGTCTCTCTGTCTGTTTCTCCAGGTAAAAGAGGTGTGGTCTCTCTGTCTGTTTCTCCAGGTAAAAGAGGTGTGGTCTCTGTTTCTTTAAGTAAAGGAGGTGTGGCCTCTTTGTTATTCTAGGTAAAAGAGGTGTGGCATCTCTGTCTGTTTCCTTAAGTAAAGGAGGTGTGGCTTCTCTGTTTTTACAAGCCAAGGTGGATGTTTCTTAAAGAGAAGGAGATGTGGTCGCTCTGTCTGTTCCTCCACAAAAAAAAAAGAATTGTGGTTTCACTGTTTTTTAAGTAAAGGAGGTGTGGTCTCTCTAATTGTTTCTTTAAAAAAATCTCTGTACATCTTTAATCAATTATTATTATTAATCAATAATTTATTTACAAGTTATACGTGTTTCAATAGTATGTTTTATAATGGTATCAGTTTTTGTTTCAATAAATATAAGTATTGTGAAATTTCCACAGCACAACGACGGGTATCCGAGGTGCTTATGTTACCATGGTAACACATGGAGGAAGTGACGTCAGCGCTGCTGACTTTGCAGGGTGTTCCGAATAAGTTCCCTTTACCGACATTCGCTGCAAACGAAGCAGGGAATAGGGAGCACCTGTGTCTGTCAAGAATGAAAAGTAAGCATCCTTTTAGTTGTCATATTAGTTCTTTAAACTGAACAGTTCCTAATCACATATATTACATTAAAGCATTGCTACTTTAGGTTTGAATTAGCCTAAAGTAGCAATGCTTTAATGGAATCATGATCTGCATCATGTCATCTATGGAAAGAAACTTCTGAAAACAGGCTGATAACACAAAGTCAATTTTCATCATCATCCTCTCCATACAGACATATCCATCACAGTCAAATATTGAGTTATTGTCATAAGGTAGATGTGAGGGTACAACATGAAAAGTGTATTATTTTGGGTTTAAAATAGGTAAGTGCTATACAATAAAAAAAAAATATATATATATATATATAATCCACTGAAACATCAAATAACACCCTTGTTATTACAAAGATAGAGACGTAATAAAATGCCTTATTGTACACTCAAAAATAAAGATACCAAATTGCACATTTTCTCCTTGCTGACAGTGCTCCACGAGGGTACACCTCAAGTACCATTTATGATGTATTCTAATAACACAACCAGCCCTTAAGATCTACAGAAAAATATACTTCCTAAAGGTACCAAAGATGGTACCAGTCCACTCCAACTCCAACTCCAGCAACAAGGGAAATATACAGTATTTTGGTACTTTTAGGATTTATACACAAAGTGGCAAATAGAAACATAAAAATATATTGTAATAATAACATGTATTTTTAGTGTGAACTTGACAGTGTGATGCTTTTCAGGGGGCTGAGCACCAAAGGAATTTTTTGGTAAGTCCAAAATTTTGTTGTCTGTAGTCCCAGTGGTTTGTACTGAAGTACAAAACACAAAAACACATTTCAAAATTACAGATAGGATTGGGGCGGCATGGTGGTGTAGTGGTTAGCACTGTCACCTCGCACCTCCAGGGTCCGGGTTCGATTCCTGGCCAGACTCGATTCCCGTCCCTTGTGTGCATGGAGTTTTCATGTTCTCCCCGTGAAAAATAAAGCGGTATAGAAGATGAGTGAGTGAGTGAGATAGGATTGGGAAAACATTCTGGTTTTTAAATTGGGCAAAACTGAAATAATTTTTTCAGTTTATCCTTATCAATTAATTTCTTGCTTACTGTTTCTTGCTGTGATGCCTTAGTGGTGTCAATGCATGATAATAGCAGCTAGTTAAACTATCTAAGAAGAGATTTAACTAATTAGAGCAGATTTTAATTAAGGATTTTCATATGAACTTATTTGTGACATGCTGTCAATACACCACATGCCTTCAAACTCTTAAAAACATCCTGAGTGCATTCTACTCTTCATTAGAAGACCCATCTAATCAGGACTCCACATTTTCTGTGTAATTATATCAAAATTCTACCGATTACTTTGAAGATGAACGAGTACTCAATAAGGCTTTGGTTTTCATGAAATAAATATGTTAGGAGGAAGGACCTATTCACCTTTATTCATAATTAGCCACTCAACCATGGAAACTTATTACAGCTTTATGTAATGTTTTTTGCTTTTTGAAAATTTGGGGTTTATTAAATGGTTTTGTTTTGTGAAATGGTTTTGTATTTTGTAAAACATTTTTATGCTTTTTGAAATTTTGTGTTTTGTAAAACATTTTTTGTATTTGGGGAAATATTTTTGTATTTTCTAAAATGTTCTTGTGTTTTGCGAAATGTGGTTATGCTTTTTGAAGCATGGTTGTGGTTTGTAAAATGATTTTGTGTTTTGGCAAATCTTTTTGTGTCTTGTAAAATATAGTTGTGTTTTATAAAATGTGGTTGTGTTTATTGGAATGTTTTAGGAAATGTTTTTGTGTTTTGGGAAATATTTTTATGTTTTGTAAAATGTTAAGATTTTGAAATGTGATAGTGTTTTGGGAAAACTTTTGTGCTTTGTGAAAAGATTTTGTGTTCTGTATAACCTTTTTTTGTATTTGGGGAAACATTTTTGTATTTTGTAAAATGTTCTTGTGTTCTGTGAATTGTGGTTACAGTATGTTTTTTGAGACATGATTGTGGTTTGGGAAATGGTTTGGGAAAATGTAGTTGTTTTTTGTGAAATGTGTTTGTTTCAGGGAATGGGGTTGTGTTCTGGAAAATGCTTTTGTGTCTTGTGAAATATGGTTGTGTTTTATAAAATTATGGTTGTGTTTCTTGAAATGTTTTTGTGGTGTGGAAGATGTGATTGTGTTTAAAAAAATTATGTTGAGTTTTGTACTTCAGAGCACAATGGCTATACAGTAAATTGCCCATCATTTTGAGTCATTACCAAACAATTTTTTTATTACCCTCTGGAGTAAAAGTAATAGCTGACCAAAAATCATAGTAACAACAAAATAAATGACATTTTCATCTTTAGTTTCAACAAGCCAGTGATTAAAATATAAATACATAGCTTTTTAACCTCATACTGTTTTATTTATTATATCTATAGCAAACTTGTGAACATCTGTCCTGTCTTTTTTTGATGGTGTTGATTTTCTAGAATGTTTGTAATACGTATATTTCCTTTTTTTCACAAGACCATGCATTAAAAAGTGTCTTCTTTTTTTATTTCCTCAGTTGTAATACAGGTTGATGATTGATTTTGTGTTCTTGTGATGTAACCTCTGCTGACTGTAATGCACAGAGGAAGCCTCAGACATTGTCCGAGATGTCGAAGTGCACCATTACAGACGATGCATCGCTTCTGAAGACATTTCTGAGTTATGAGTTATGTCATAACATCTGTAAGACAAGCTTTCAGTGAGTGCACTTACCATGTAAGCTGATGATGGGGGAAAATTTAGGGAATGAAACCGAACAGGGCTTTACAACTACAAATCATTTCAGGACACCTTTTAGGGTTCATTCTTAACATCCAACAGTTTTCTACTTTCGGCAGCTACTCAGAACGCATTTACTTTGACACCCTAGGGTACCCCTTCATCATTTCCTTATTCTGGAGCTCTCAGAGCTCTATACCGTCTGTCCTTACACTTTGTCTTGCCGTCTCGCCTGTCATTACTAGTCCCTGCTGCACACTCGATGATTTTTTCAGAAAACCATTGCACTGTATTTAACTCTGCGCTCGGATGCGTCCTGAACTGCTAAATGTCATTGCACATGGATTTGAATAGTTTTATAGCTTTTTATTATGATTATATTACAGAAAACATGCACATCTCAGGGAAATACAGTCCAATTGAAACAGTTCATAACAACACAGTGCCTTATGAATTATAAAAGATATCATAACCTCTGAGCTACGCACTTTCACTATGCTGTTAATGTGATGCATCATTTTGTCTTGGCTGCTACTCGAATGTAGCACCGTGAATATGGTCTTGTTTTTCATGACAGATCTATTATGTTTAATGATATGATCATTTCGCTTTCTTCCGAGTGGGCCTGGAGGACCATTTATTTAACACAGCACCCTGGAGGAATGAAACTCATTCCACTTGTGCGTTTGCATGTGTGTGTGTGTAAGAAAGAGAGAGAGAAAGAGAGAGAAAGAGAAGAGTTTGAAGGGACATAGGAACTCTTTCATTGTAAACATATTGCAATAAACTGTAATACAATTTCAATCACTCCTTACCATCACAGGTATAATGTATCTATTTGCAGATGCTTCAAGAGTCACTCGACTGGAACCCATTAACCAAATGACACATA
Source organism: Leiocassis micropogon (assembly GCA_028565275.1). Classification (NCBI taxonomy): domain Eukaryota; kingdom Metazoa; phylum Chordata; class Actinopteri; order Siluriformes; family Bagridae; genus Leiocassis; species Leiocassis micropogon. The sequence continues at coordinate 8,038,102 of JAOVVA010000048.1, forward strand.
ATTAATATGGAAAGAAGAGCAACGACTGCATTTAGGTGACACTTTTATTTATATGTTCCACAGTAGTGTGGTGCAACCCTCAATGTACCCAGTCACTATTTGGGGGTAAGTATTAGAGACCACAAATATTTCACCTTAACAGACAGACACAGAGGCCACACTTCCACGTCAAAGCTCTGGCACTTGGACTAAAAGGCACAGGAGCTATACTCTTTCACTTGGACTGAAAGAGTCAGAACTCTGGTTTCCTCCCACAATCCAAAGACATGCAGTTTAGGCTAACTGGCGTTCCCAAATTGACCGTAGTGTGTGAATACAGTATGTATGTGAATGTTGACCGGCGGTCCTACCACAGTCATAAAACAGCCAGATAGACCATCCCTCCTTTACTTGGAGAAACAGACAGAGAGGCCACGCCTCCTTTACTTGTAGAAACAGCCAGAAAGGCCACACCTCCTTTACTTGGAGAAACAGCCAGAGAGGCCACACCTCCTTTACTTGGAGAAACAGCCAGAGAGGCCACACCTTCTTTACTTGGAGAAACAGCCAGAGAGGCCACGCCTCCTTCACTTGGAGAAACAGCCAGAGAGGCCACACCTCCTTTACTTGGAGAAACAGCCAGAGAAGCCACACCTTCTTTACTTGGAGAAACAGCCAGAGAGGCCACGCCTACTTCACTTGGAGAAACAGCCAAAGAGGCCTCACCCCATTACTTGGAGAAACAGCCAGAAAGGCCACACCTCCTTCACTTGGTGAAAAAGATAGAGAGGCCACACCTCCTTTGGAGAAACAGACAGAGGCCACACCTCCTTTGGAAAGACAGACAGAGGCCACACCTCCTTTGGAGATAAGCAATTTACATTCTGTTTTAGATCTTAAACATTCATAATAGGAGAACTCTACTCTTGTGAATTAAATAATAATAATAATAATAATAATAATAATGAAAACACATGATTAGATTTGGTTAGGCTTCTTCTATAATTCTTTTATAATTTTAATATGCACCTAATTAATAAAAATAGGGTTTATTCCTAAATAATTATTTTATAATTATTATGATACTAATAACAGGCTAAGCATTTCTAGTGGGTTGGAGCTAATTCTTATTTACACAACTGTTGCCATTAAGACTCTGAGGAGGTTCTTAAAGTTTGAGAAATGGCTTCTGTTTCTTTAGCTACGTTTACACTGTCAGTTAAATGTGACCCAATTCCGATTTTTTGCTCATATGTGACACATATCGGATATGTTCTATGTCCATGTAAACAGGAAAAAAAACGCATGCATTTCGATATTTCAATATCGGTTTCAGGCCTCCTTCATGTGTGGAAATAAATCAGATATAAATCAGATATGTGCTAATGTGATTGTCGTGCAAACAGACAGATCGGGTTTCCTGAGGCATTGTGTTCTGTACGTCATTAAAACTACAACTTCTTCGCACTTTAATGACGTAATGTTATTCTCTGGTGGAAGCGCGTGTGGAATGATCACATCGCAGGTGACATGGAAGAGGAAAAGGTCCCCTTGCCTTGTGTTAATGCTTATTTAGGCTAAATAACATTAAGACATTAGTATTTGATGAATGAAGCATATGCACAGGCTGCAATTATGGCGTTTTTTCCCTTCTCCTCCGTTTCAAAACCATGGTGACGTTTCGCAAACTTTGCATATAACGCAGCTATACTGTATATTTCGCCTTCGTCCATCTTGGCTAGTGTGTAGCGCGAGAACCTCCCTTTAAGTATGCGCAATGTTTCAGATGGTATGGCAAATGTAAACACTTGAATCGGATATGGGTCATAGTTGAAAGAACGTGTAAACAGACGGTCAAAAAAAAATCAGATATAGGCAACAAATCCGAATTGGGCATTCAACTCTTCTAACTGTCAATTTGAGTTAACATTTGGTCTACTTGTAACTGGATTATTTAATAGAATTAATTAATTTATTATTTTTTATTGAATATTAAATTATAATATGTGGCAGGTTCCTAAAATGTAAATATCTAAAAGAAAGGAATCTCAGACAGACGACAAGTGGATATGTCATTCAAACCAACCACTTCCTCATCGTCTACACCACTTTATCCTGTATGCAGGGTTATGGGGGGGGTCTAAAGCCTATCCCAGTAGACTTTGGGCTACACCCTGGATGGGGTGCCAATCCGTCACAGAGCACACACACTATGGGCAATTTGGGAGCACCAGTGCATGTTTTTGGACTGTTTAGGAAACCCACAAAATATGGAGAGAATATACAAACTCGAACCTTGACCCTGGAGGTATGAGGCCACAGTGTTAACCACTAAGCCACCGTGCCACCTTCGTTCAAACCTGACTTTCAAAAAAGTCTTTTTGAAGACGGAAAATGCTGCCATTAATATTCTTTCTTGCTGTAAACTAAGTGTTATGTCAGAATTGTCTACTAACAAAGTAAACCTGGGCATATAGGACTATCAACTGTTAGAAGTATGGAAAGAATATTGACCACACAGTGCCAAAATGTATGTTATTGTAAGTATAAGTGTATTAAAATTTTTTTTATGATGATGGAGTTACTTAAATCATGGCTGCCATCAGTCAAAAAGCTTTGAACAGGCATTTGAAAGCTGTGAGCTACACAAAACCTAACCAGTGTGTGTTAACTCTTGCTTTACCATTCTTCACAACCTACCAAGAACTGGTAACTGCTGGCACTACTTATGACGAGTGCCATGACTTCTCCTCATATTGTTCACCATACACAGATATTTTAAAGGTCCCATTTTTCTGTGTAGCCACCTGCGACAGGTGACCTAGGAAAATCCACCTAACTAATTAAAAAAAACTATTTTCTGGGATATTGTTCTTTTTAAGTAGTTGATATGTTGGTTACTTCTCCCAGGTGTAGGGTCCCTTAACTGCAAATATGGCAAACTTGTGTGTGTGTGTGTGTGTGTGTGTGTGTGTGTATATATTGACTTTTAAGCTTTCTGCAAAGGATTAAGCTGATGCACCTTATCTCCTGCTCAGCCCCCTCTCATGGCGCTTGCAAGAGACCTTCAGATCTGCCTTCATCTCCCCTCCACAGACATTTCACTCCACACACACACACACACACACACACACACTCTACAAACACATTTACTCCCACCTTCACTCAGCAAAAGCCCAATCTCTAAGCCACGTCTGTCTGCCCCTGTGAGGCTTTATCACTTTCGGTTCTGGGATTGGTGTGAGGACAGACGAGGCTCAGGCCCAGGTGAGTACAGAGATGTGTGAGATGTGGAGCCTCCTGCTTTTTGAACAGATCACTTATATTTCCTCCCTTTCGTCTGTTGCTAACAAGTGTTCGACTCAAAGCTATCCCCTAAACCATGGAATTAATAATAATAAAAAAGTTCTTCTTCAATAAATATCTGGATCTGAAATATGGCAATATTTACTTCCACACTGTAAACTATATATATATTGTACACTGTACATACTGTATGCACTCATCACAAAGAGCAGTTGCTTTAGCGTAGTTGCAAGAAAGAGGCTGAAATTAGCCCATAAAAATTGGGACGTAACTCTCCCGAGTTCTCCCCGTGCTCTGTAGGAGAATAATGAAGTCGCCACTGCGCAGGCACTTTGGAGAAATTTATGAGAAATTTGCAGAAGTATATCAGTTCCCTAGGGCACACCTTAATGATGATGAAGAGATGGTGCCTTTATTTAAACATCTGTAAAAAATACTGCTCCAAGATCAGATTATAGTTTTACTGTTTTACTTTATTTTCAAATAAGGTGATTTTCACTTAAATGTGAAGTATTAAATTGGGTATATTATAAATTGTATATATTATAAATTGTATATATATA
>JAOVVA010000048.1:8066264-8078357 GCA_028565275.1 Leiocassis micropogon
TACAGTAATTCAGTTTCCTGCCAAATGCTTTAGTCAGCAGCCACAAAGTTTGAGACAGTGAAGACAGATGAGCATACTTGCTTTAAGAAAACACTGTGTTAATGATCTGCAAATCATGAAAGCCAAAAATATTGTAGATTTACACCCATCTGCAGAAACATGCACAGATGAGGTTTGTAGTTGGATCGTTTGATGTTTTACAGTTTGAAAGCTCTGTATTAAACCTACAATGTTTTTTATATAACAGGAGTGTTCGATTCAAGCCAGAACTTTTGATTGTGCATAATAACAGAACACAGTTATGAAAGCAAAAACACCCTTTACTTCTCTATATAATCTCCTGTTACACTATTGCACTTTTCCCAGAGTTCACTAGTGCTTGGATACCATCAAGGTAGAAAGTTTTCTCAGTGTACCAGAGCCATGATCAGACTGCCTGCTTCATGTCTGAAACGCTGGCCTCCCAGGAACTCCTGTGAATGAACATTAATGACAACAACATTAACAATGAATTAACATGCGTCCTCAACAGAAACAGGCCAAGTTAGCTAACTAGCGAAGATTTCTTTTAATTATACAGTATGATATGTAGTTTATAGCATTAAAAGTGCTCACCTTGGCAGGTTATAATCATCACCACTGTCACTTATCTAAAGGCAGATGACTAGACATACATTCGAGTAAAGGATTTCAGAACGCACCATAACATCACCTTATGTAAAAATAAACCAGGGTCATCAAGGTTTCGTAACCTTTGTCAACTTAAAACCAAAATGTGAGTCTTTATACCAGGTGAAATTAAACATTATTTTGCATGTCAGTTATCATAAAGGGTGTATGTAGTAGATTTCATGCATTAGTTGAAGTAAATAAAAAATAAGTGGATGTTCTTTGGTTTTCACCGTGTATGCGCCATCCTTTTACTAATACTGTTGCTATCAATACAGAAAGTTTTAACAGCCTTAAAATGTAGGGGGAAAAACTAACTGTGCACAATTTTCTGTGAAAGGTACATTTGTTAGAATGTGAGCGAGAAAGAGCTCAGGAGGAAGACGGTGACAGCACCAAGGTGCTGCCTATTAACGAACACGTTCACTTCTTCACATCATTAGACAAGCTTTAATCTTTTCAAGGTGTGGGAACAGCGCTGCGCTGCAAACCGTGCCTCCATGACGCCTCTCTGTGAAGGTGTTACTAGTTTCCTTTTTAAAGAAGAGAAATCTCTAGCAAGCTTCATCATTTAAAATAAATGTCTGCATTACATACAGCTTTATTCACTCAGCTTTATTTCAAGGTTGCTTTAGAAAGGTATATGTTTGAGGCTGAATCAAATACCACGAGCACCCTCAGTCTCATTTGTTAGCGTGTTCATTTCAGCCTCAGTATGTCTGTGACTCAGGGATTAAGCTTTCTCCTTCCCACCACTCCTCTGGGAGCTCCGCTAGGCTAATCAGACCCTTGTTGAGCCTTTGTTAATGAATCCGCTGTCTGACCAGCGTTTCCCTGATTAAGAGCTGCGTGTTTTTCTGCTCTTTGACTACCCGTAGCATGAAGGAGTGTAAACTTTAGATTAACAGACAGAAAAAAGTCAGAACAATAGAAAGGAAAAGTCTTGCTCAGTTTCCTCAAGAGAGAAATTATTGAATAAAAGGGGAAAGGAAAAAAGGGAAGGAAAGTAATAAATACAAATCAGTAGATTCTGATTGAATTATTTGGTTCGTAGGATAAGTAGATGCATCATAACGATGAGTCTCCATATTTCAAATAATATTAAAAGAAGATCATCACAAAACGTCTAAATCATCAGCTGACGAGTCACTAACAAAAAAAATTCTTTCTTTCTTTCTTTCTTTCTTTCTTTCTTTCATAGTATATTTATACCATGTTATATTAAATAGTCAAAATTAAACTCACTTATGATACAGTATATTAAAGGGCATCTATTATTCAAAATTGACATTTTATTAATTTTTAGAAATTCAAAAGTCTGTAGTCCTTTTTTTTTTATCTGTTGGGGTTTTAAAAAACCAATTAAATTTTCCCCTAATGTGACCTCATATAAAAATAGACCCCCACCCCTAGCTTGTTGCTCAGCTCTGCTGTCCTCTGGTAGGGTGTGGCTCAGGAGTTGTTCATTTGCATCAACACTAAAACAGCACATTTGGAGGAGGAGTTTAAGGTTTGAAAATTAGGACATTTAATCTGAGGGGTATTTCAGCTGGAGCATTAACACACACTTTGGAGACCTGTATTAACTTGTTCAAGAAAGAATAAAATAATGAGTTCTTTAAAGAAAAGCCAATGAAATGCAGTACAAATCACCAAAAGAGTCAATGCTTACCACAATAGAAAGGCACCAGAACAACCAGCCCACCACAGCCCATGCACACATCCCGATCCGATTGAGAACCCATGGGATGCACCAGAAAACAGGTCAGATCAACAGGGACCCCACCCTGCAACTCACCGCACGCGAAGGATTCAACATACTGGTGCCAGACGCCACAGCACCTCCTAAGGGAAAATGTTATGGCTCAATTATAATGACATACAGTATATATTATAATAATAATGCTTTCCAAAGAAATTATATGAGATAATACAAAACTGACTTTTAACAATCTATCTATCTATCTATCTATCTATCTATCTATCTATCTATCTATCTATCTATCTATCTATCTATCTGTGGCTTCACAAATACATTTCTGAGCTTTTTTCAGACTTTTCTTAGCTAAGATTTTTACAACAGAATACATGGCATCAGCAGGCTGGAGATTTCCCCACCTCTCTCTCCAGGCAGTATTGCTTACACAGGAGAATCGTCTGACTGGCCTTCCTGCCACCTCGAAGCATTTTGTGTTCAAGAGGATTGCTTTCGAAGGTCTCAGACACAGCCGACCTTCTAGCTAACTCAAAGAAGGCTTTTTCGCTTATATATTTATTTTTGGTCACCGACATTAATCTTCACTTTATCCGAGCTGTCTGCTAGATACCTCAGTAATGGAAAAATCTACCATGGCATTATCCACTGTCTTGTGTTTTGTGGGATGACAGAGAGACTTCAGATGAACATTTTTCACCAGGACTTTTTTTCTCCCTGTGTAAACAGTGCTCTACACAGGCTGCTTTCCTCACGCTGTAATTTTCTTGTGTTCTAAAGACCAATGTGCATCCACTGTTTGACTGATATGCTCTGTATGACAACAACTATGTGAAATAGGTATGTACAGCATGTGCATAAAATAAGCCTTTGTCTAATCAACATTATGACTGCATAAAACATAATTAAATCTATTTTCCTGATATTTTCCATATCACCAGTATGTGTACAAACATGATCACTTATAAATAAAATTGAGGAGCGTGTGAAGGACATTAGAAACTGGATGCTTATTCACTTCCTTCCATTTATCTGTCTCATCATGTGCAGCAGGAAAATACCTTGGTGTGATTATTAAATTCATTCTTTCTTTGAAGCTCATTTTAATTACTTACTGTGTGGATGTTTAACTAGGTGCATAAAGAAGTTCCATTTAGCCCAGAATGCAGAAACCAGAGTCCTTAGAACGAGAAGGTATGAGCACATCAACCCTATCCTGTCCATACTGCATTGGCTCCCAGTGAAATTTCATATACATTTTAATATACAACTTTTGACCTATAAAGCGTTAAATGATCTCACACTGGTATCTTAGGGAACTGCTAATGTCTTATGAGCTGCCCCACCTACTTTGATCAAAGAATGCAGGCTGTTTGTCGGTACCTCATACTTAGAAAACTACAGCATGGGTCAGAGCATTTTCTTATGAAGCCCAAAAGTTATAGCCTTCCAATCAATGTTCGAAACTAGGACACAGTCTCAGTGTTTAAGTCTAGGCTAAAAATCTATTTATTTAGCCAAATCTTTTGTGAATAGATTTGCCTTAAGTAAACAAGCAGATCTGGGGCGCTCATGGATGTAGAGAATTATGGTGAACTGATATGTTTGGATGCTGTCTTTCCCACTCTCACTGATCACTCAGGTTTGTGATAGTGAAATGGCTGGTTGCTTTACTTCTTATGATGCCCTCATGTCTGTGTTTCCTTCTAGCTCAGCACTTTAGTTGTGTTAGTCTTGCTTACACGCTACACAATTGAAATTCTTGTCACATGGAGGCCTCTGGCTGCTGCTGAGGATGGCCCCATATGGTCTGCTTTGGACGTGTGGGGTAACTTAATCACCTTTGCCATTATATTGAACTTTCAGTCGAATAGAACACAGATATACCAGGGACTGATTTATGGTCATACTGTTTGATATCATTCATATGAGGATGGGTTCCCTGTAGAGTCTGGTTCCTTTCAAGGTTTCTTCCTATTGTCATCTCATGGAGTTTTTCCTTGCCATTATCTCCGTTGGCTTGCTTATCAGGGCAAACTGATAACTGCAATTTACACATTTTCCTTAAAATTTTCAAATGTATTTCCATAATTATTTTCATTTTTTAACTTTTTTTTTGCTTTGCAAAAATGACCATTGTTAAAATTGCTATAAAAAAAATTGAATTGATTTAAATTTTAATTTTAATATTCTGACTATTTTCAATTCACAGTGGAGAGCTTGCCCACAAATCAAAGTTTGGAAAGACACTCAAAAGTTGAGTTAAGATCACAAAGAAGATTTAATAATTAAATTGTGCACATCAGCTTTCAGATCTGAAACATTTCTTTTCAGTTGTGTGAGAGTTACAAACAAAGTGTGGTTCTTGGGTAAAACCATGGTGTGTCTTTTTTATGCATGGTTCTAAACCTTGAAATTGCACATTATCAACCCAAACTAGTATTATTAAATTCATTGCTGAATTTCATTCTTGAGACTGTAAATACACTGGAAAAGAAATGATGTAATATTAATGTAATATTACATTAATAAATATAACGTGTTGATTATTACCATCATTACATTAAATTCCAAACACTGTCCTTTTTTGCACATAGGACATTGGAGGAGAAAACAATCCCTTTTTTAAAATAAATTATTATGAATTTAGTTAACACTCAGAAAACTGCATGAGACCATGCGGATGTTTTCTTTTTCAGTTATAAGATCACAAATTAGCAATATTTTAATACATTTTAAATAAAAAGTTAAAGGTATAATAAAATAGCATAGCTCTAGCTCATATAAACATTTCAGTTCCATGACCTAATTTCAGAATGCTGTGGCTTCATTTATATCTCTGCAAAATAAGTAGCTTTATAAATAAGTAGGTTTGCTGTTCTCTTCTTGCTTGTATGTTTCCTCTGGATACTTCATTTTTTCCTCCATTTTTACATGAGGTGTAGGATAACTGGTGTTTCCAAATTGCCCATAGTGTATGATTGGGTGTGTGAGTCTGTGTGCACTTGTCACCCCATCCAAGGTCTAAACCATCTTGTGCTCAGAGCTTCCTGGGATCAGCTTAAGCCCCTTGCAACCATCGAAAAATAATATTGATAGGAAAAGTAAGAGTCTGTGCTGGATCAGGTGCTAGTTCATAAATCTATACTAACAAAGGAAGCCATGTCATTAGTTTAAATTAAACTGAATTTTCACTCATTAATGTGATCATTACAATTAGGACTATTCATGCAAAAATGTATTGGTGATATCAGTGACACTTCTTGTGAACAATCCAGATTATTAAACGGAAGTGTAAATAAAAACAAAGTACAATGTATGGTTCATTAATACATTAATTTAAACATTTAATGGTTTTCAAACTGATTGCCTTACACCGCCATGGTCCTGTGTCTGTGTGTATGGAGATTGCCTATTCTCTAATTTCCAAAGACATGCAGATTAGGCTAATAGATAGGCATATAGATGACGATAAGAGAGAACTCATACAAGCCACTCATACAGTTGATTCTTATTAGATTTTATTTATGATTTTTGGCATACGCGTTTTAAATAAAATTAATAACTTTGTATGATTTTACACTAACAATAAATGCGTCCTTTCATAAATCCAACCAGTCTGTGCATTTCCATCAATTTTCCTAAAAAATATCCAGTGTGTGTGACAGGTACTCATCACAGCACCTCAAAAACATGACATATCCCTGGGTTAAAACAATACCCACTCCAGCATGTCTGCCCAGAGTGTCAGGTAAACCATAAGTACCACACAAGTTGGAGAAAAAAAAAAAAAAAAAAGAAATCCAATTCACAAAGAATCAGCTCATTCCAAAAAGCCCTGATTTATGTGCATGAAGGATTAACACCAAAGGGTATTTTTTGCATAAAATATGCAAGATTAATGCGTCCAGTTAGAGGAAAAAAAGCAGTAAAAACTAAAAAGGGAAAATGGATGAAGACGCTTGTAATACCAAATCAGTCCAAAGCCTTTAGAAGAAAGATGTGAAAAAAAAAGTGAAGAAAAAAAAAATGTGGGTGTTGGAGACAAAGTTATTCAAGGGTATGATTTAAGTTTGATATCACTCTCTGATGAGCTTTGAAGGACTACAAAAACAGAGTTTTATGAAGCCTATAATGTGGTCATTATGCCTTTTATAGCACTGGGTGTTCTTCAGTGGAACATCAGAGGAATGAGATCCACTTTTTGTTTCATGTCGTCTGATTCCGGACTATTTTCCACCTCTTTGATGACACACAGCTTTGATAAGGAGTCAAAAGTCTTTGGTTTTAGAGATTCCTTGGATGATGATGATGATGATGATGATGATGACGAGGATGAGATGGATAAACATTGCACTTTATTTTTTATTTTTTTGAGTTTCACCACATCAAACGATTACTTTCCTTACTAAAACTTCTTTGCCATTTTTGCAAACAACAAAATGGCAAAAAACACAGCTATAGCTGTGACAATCATGATAATGATCAATTGTTATCTTTGATTGAATTAATCCCGGCACTTAAAAGCAGCTCAGAGAAGCAGGCGTTTTGTTTTATTAGCAGGGGAGATACTGATCTAAATGTAATCACGCCCGCTGCCAGCACGTCCTTCATTATTCCTGCTACAATCATCATTACCTCATCAGCACCCAGCGAACGCCCCGTCATCTGTCACACTGGGGACAACAACCTTCTCCAGCCAAAGAAAACAAAACCCGTCGCTCCGCAGACACCTTTCAATCACACTCCTCGCTGTCTCATGCTCGGTCTCGCTACCCAGAGGACCGATGAGCTCAGCATAATGGCTTACCTCAGGATATAGAAGTGAGCCACAGGTCACATTAACATTAGTAAGTTTGAAAACTCTTCTGATTCGCTACTGAGATGTTTTTTTTTTCCAACTGAGTATGCTGCTGCTAAAAAAAAAAGCCGTGATCGAACTGTGTTTTTGCATAAATAGTGTGTGAATGTTTTTGAGGCTAACTGAAACTAAAGACTTAGTTTCTAAGACTTAAAAAATGCAATGCTGACTTTTGTCTTGCCCTCATGTGTATGTTGATGAAGGAAAACCAGTGATAAATGACCTAGGGCATTCACAGCACAGCTAATTTACATTTAGGAAACATAAAACACTGACACAAAGATAAAGCTCTCTCTGTGACAGCTGAAAATGACTAAACTAACAGTACTAAATATTCCAGTTATGCAGCTCATCCATCAACATAGACTATAATAACAAAAAAATCTAAATGGAATACGAAATTCTCACAAAATATACACTGCATTTCTGTGTGATGTAAATATTACAGCATTATGTTTAGTAATACATCAGCAGTCATACAATGTGAAACCAATCGATTGATTTGCCGATCCTTGATATCGACAGATATCTTCTGGCTAACTTGCGGAAGAGACGCATATATCTGTGGGAACTGTACACACGATCATTCATCAACACCACTTGCACATTACGGGAACTCGACTGGGAGTTATTGCCACATCCACATACAGTCCTGACCTCGCTATAAGCCATTTCCATATGTTTGTGCCATTAAAGGAGTTTCTGGGAGGCCAGTGTTTCAATTGTGAAGCAGGCCGTGCGATCATGTCTCCAGCATACTGAGAAATCCTGATGGTATCCAAGCACTAGTAACTAAAATGCTGGGATGAGTGTATTAGTGTATCAGGGGATTATATGGAGAAATAAAGGGAGCTTTTACTCTCATAACGCTGTTCTGTTATTCTGCACGAACAAAAGTCCTGGTTTAATTTGAACACCTGTAGTATTTTATGACCCTGCATCTTGTGACAAATTGCTTGATTAAGTGATTAAGATAATACCATTGATTAAGTGGCATGGACACCTTTGTTTGCTTTTGAGAGCTTGTTTCTTTTTCATAAAACTACAACACTATGTTTTTTTTAACTATAACAATATAAATAATGTTCAACTATTTGCCCTAATTTAAGAAAAAAAAGTTTAATAAAACCTGGTTATTAAATGTCATTACCTATAATTTGAGGTCAATAACAATTTTTCAGATTTTCTATGTTAATTTATCAAACTATTTTAAATCCATTTCTATTCTGTACCAAGATAAAAAAAAAAAGTCAAAAAAACTATTTAACTATTTAAGTCTTCTAACTATTTAAAGCAAAACAATCATGGGAGCATTGTACAGCTCAGCTGAGCAGTTGAAGGTTAAAAGGATTGGTCACGTCCCCAACAGGACAGGAGCAAGACTAACATTAGTAGCTGAGCATCATTTTCACATTATTTTGGTGTGGACCTTCTTTATCAAACTTTTTCCTCAGCAGTAAGAAACTGCACAAGGCTCCATTAAAAAAAAAAAAAGAGACCCTCAGTTTCTGTGCACCTGTTGTCTGGTTAACACCCAATATGGTGGCGTGTTCGCATAACAAAACAGTCTGCATTTTTACAGATCCATTAAAACAATTGGCAGTAAAATTATTGAAGTTAAATTTTTTTAATTACATTTTTAGAGTTTTTTTAACATAATTCAAACAGCCTATTTCAACTTCAAACCAACATGTCATGGTGAAAATTTCATGGCGAGAACAACCATAGCTGAAAGTGCACCTTACTCCTAAACAATAACTTTTTAATAATGTTTCTCGATTCATTCCACATGACCTTGTTGGCCTCATTATACGGTTTCTGTAGCCCTTAAAGCTCAGAGTATTATAGCCATTATATGTTGTGCTTTTTTTTTTTTTTTTTTTTTAATAAAGATATACGGTATATAGGGCTCAGGATTGTGCAGTATAAAGTGTCATATATTTTTTCAGCACAAAATAGGCAATATGATGAATGGAAATTTATTTAATTTCAAACATGACTGAGCAAAAAATGTAAAAATGGGTCACACAGGCAAAGAACTAGGACAGATACACATGATCTCATGTTTTTACAGTTGTTTCCGGTTGTTTCTATGACCAAAAAAAACCCAAAAAACAAATAATATGCTCATTTTTAAAGGTTCTACATATTTGTGAGGTCATTCCTGTATTCCGGTAGTGGTAAAATTTACCCCTAACAGAGTAACTTTTGTTCTACCATGCATATCTCAAAACCCAATCGCACAGTTTGATGTCTGTAGTACTGCCCATTAACACACACTGACAATGCTTCCATATAAGCGCATACTGTATACGTATATATTTATAAAATCATCATTGACCTATGCTCTGTTTCCAGCACAGATCTGTGCCACTTGGGGGAAAGACCTTCCTAGGGCTATTATAGGTCATGAATTTGCAAGTGTGAAATTCTCTGATGAATCTCCTGGAGCAACAAAAAAAACCAAAACAACAACAACAACAACAAAAAACTCTACAGTGAATATAAGTAGCGTGAACATTGTAGGATTAGTGAGATGTTGACAGAAAGGATATGAATTAGCTGAGTATGCAAAATAATTGGAGTTGTGCCTTGGCATTGTACTTGTCAACAATAGCTATGAGGCTTAATGACTTGGCAATCAAGAAATCAGGAAAGTGAAAGTTATTTCGAAAGTGCAAGAGTCTTTAACATTCTTGATTGATTTTGTTAAACTCATAAATAGATGGATGTCGACAGTGCAGAGCTAGAACCCGGTTTCCATTAGAGCTCTTATGTGTTTGTGAAAGATGAAAAAATTTCCATAAATGCGAAAAGAAAAAAAAAAAGTAGTATGTCAAGACATGCATTATTTTGTAACATCTGAACAGGTTCTTCCCATCATCAGTAATAATCATGTCATTTCTGTCGCTCTTGGGTACACGTTATTTCTGCAGCTATTACTAAGCATTCATTATTTATGTGAAGAGCTATCAGTGGAAAGGCAAGCAATTTACTTGTCAAATTGCATTACAATGGAATCAGCTGAAATATGACTAAGGAGCTCTAAGGCTAGCTCATGAGTCGAGCCGAGAGGCCAGTTAAATAAATTATTAATGGATAAATGAGACTGGTGTTCAATGCCCTATGATGGATTGGCACCCTGTCCAAGGTGTACCCCCCTAAGTCTCCTGGGATAGGATCCATGCCCTCCTGCAACCCTGTATACAGGATAAATGTGACAATGTGTGTGGTGTTCAAGTCAAACCAGGACTTGTTATTAATTGTTTTGTAAATGAAGGCAGAAAAGTGATTGACATTTACAGAAGACTTCAAACACAGTATGAGACCCTTAGCTGTAGTAAAATATTTGAATGGTGAAAATGTTTTTAAGAAGTCCGTACATCCAAGAATGATGATCCCTGCCGAAGTGGCTCAGAATCCAGTAATTTCAGTGAACAATTTAATATATATTGAATATATGGTTACGGCAGCATGGTGATGTAGCGGTTAGCACTGTCGCCTTGCACCTCCAGGGTCTGGGGTCGATTCCTGGCCAGGTTTGATTCCCATCTTTATGTGCATGGAGCTTGCAGGTTCTCCCTGTGCTCGGTGGATTTCCTCCGGGCATTTCCGGTTTCCTCCGACAGTCCAAAGACATGCAGATTAGGCTAATTGGCGTTTCCAAATTGTCCGTAGTAAGTGTATGTGAGTGTGCCCTGTGATGGATTGGAACTCTATCCAGGGTGTACCCCAGGGTGTACCCCGCCTTGTACCCTAAGTCTCCTGGGATAGGCTCCAGGCCCCCTCATGACTCTGTATACAGGACAAAGCGGTATAGACGATGAGTGAGAGTGAGTGAATTAGTTTATTAGAAAATAACTGTATTGCAATTTCAGTATTAAATCCTCTCTGTGCTCACATGCGTCAACCCTGAATACGGCCCTTAGTCATGACAAAGCAACAGCGGCCACCATCAGCAACAAGCAGCTGGGGCAGCAAACAGACCACATCAGAGCAGAAGGGCAAGTTCTCAAGAAAGTGTATCTTGTTCATAAGTCAACACCAAACACCACCAGGTGAGTCCTCAGGTGGAACCCTTGAGTCAAGAAGAAAAGAGGTCGACCATGCAACACCTGGCACCGAGATGAGGAGGCTAACAATAAGTGAGTGGGTTACACCTGGGGACAGCTGGACAGAAAGGCACAGGTCAGAGATGCTTAGAGGAAACTTGTCATTGCCCTGTGCCCCAGATGGGGTAGTACTATAGGTGTGAGTGAGTGAGTGAGTAAGGAAGGAAGGAAGCGAGCACTCTATGTTTATTTGCATTATTTACAGCTCATGTTTAGAGCTTTATGAGGCATTATTATAGATTGGAAAAATGCGTACAGGGAATCATTACCAACCTACAAACAATGGCAAGCATGCTTGCGATGATTTATGGACCCAGGCTTCATGCAAAGGGTCACTTGATGGCAACACTACTTCTTCACTATTAGATTATTGTGTAAGTCTTTGCTCCTTCCTTTCCATGATCTTCCCTGAAGAAGCTTACACTGAAGCATGTCTCCACCTGATCTGATGCACACCTCAGTAGATTAGTGGCTGGTCCGGATTAGCAAGGATTCAGGAGATTTTACCCATCAGCCCCTGAGAGTGGTCACATGCCTGCTGTGTACAATAGATAGGTAGAAGCCTCTTCATCCTGCCTGAACTGACACTCTCTTGACATGTATCTAATCCCTGTCTGTCTTTCTGTCTCTGTCCTTTCCCTTACCTTCTTTTCCTTACTTCTTCTCCAGCAACTGCATCTTCATGCAAATGCAATCTTTTTCCCCACTTCAAGATCGTGTGTGTGTGTTTGTGTATA
>JAOVVA010000048.1:8078457-8090094 GCA_028565275.1 Leiocassis micropogon
TATATTTATACATACTGTCCACCAGGTGTGCGCAGCGCTGAGTAAACTGATAACCAAGAAAATTAAAAAAATGTGTTGCAGACTGTGATTTATGAGTTTACATAAATCACACATGTTCGCTCAATTTATTTCCTAATTGTTGTGGCTGACATTGCCAAAACCAGCAGTGTCACAGAGTCCCCAGTGGCAATCTCATGTCTTTAGCCACACATTTCACCCAGGCGCTGTGTGCTGGGGCCGCTTGGGAAAAGAGCTAGATGATCTGCTGCCATGTAGCTCGGAGCGAATTTAGCACATACCAAAGAACCTTTCAAAGTTAAACAAATCACCCGCAGGCGGTTTGTCTCCTCTCATGAAGCTCCCATCGTTGTCTTTATCTCTCTCTCTCTCTCGCTCTTTCTCTCTCAGCTCTCCTTAGAGAATTACTTATTTTCCATGTTTTTTTTTTTTACCTTTAGTTCCTTGGCAGTGATAGCTATACTGCACATTGACACAATAAAACATGATCTTAGTCTTTCGTTCCCCACAGACAAACAGAAAGGCAGGAAATCACAGGAAGCCACAACATCGTTACCGGATATTGTACGACACAGGTGATTATCAGGCAGAATGTGCCAGACGTTCCTCGCTGCCAAGGCATAATCCTACTAGGTCTCTCCTTGATAATTATGATGTAAAGAAGTGCAGATGATGCACCATCCTGAGATCGTGTTTATCCATGCTACCCATCTGTCCCCTAATTAGCGCAGAGACATAAACACAAAAGAAATAGGCAAAACAGGAAAGGAAGGAAGTGCAACTAAAAATGTAAAAATTTAACCCATATTAATGGTCCAAAAATTTTTTTTAGGACATTATTTAATGATTATTATTAATCTCAAAAAAACTCAGTCGTCCTCAGTAAGTCACTTAAATGTATGGATTAAATTCTTTCATTTGCTTAAATAATAATAAAAAAGCATTCCATATGCACAAACTACAGTAGTAATGCATTCCATTTTTCAATCTTATTTATTAGAAATATTTAAAAAATACTATTTAACAAGATGATTACATTTCCGTCAACTTCACGTGTTAAACCAGCTACTGAGAATGTTGATCTACTGTATCCCTTACACATTCAAACTTCATCTCCTTTTCTTTTTTATCTCTAGCTACAGCACTCTGCTCCTCTATAAAACTACTCCAGGACATGTGAAACCAGTGGGATTACAAAGCCATTGACAGGTTTATTGAGCCTGGAGAACAGTGGCCAAAATCTATAGTCAGTGGCATTATACAGTCAATAATCATTTTTTTAGAACTTCTATTGTTCCTCTGATAGCGGAACCGATTTTATACTCCGCGACCAGGGGTAGGACGGAAACTGGACTTTCTTTTTATTTTTGCTCCATTTATATACTATTACATAGATCTGGTGATTAACTTAAAAAAAAAAGCAAATATTAGACAAAGGAAACAGTCCAGTGCTAAATGCTTCAGTATTGTCCAAGCATTTAAGTGCTAACAGAAAGGCAACCACTTTCAACTCATGAATTATCTTCACAATAAATAAAATATATATATATTTTATTTATATTCTCAGTAGGATTAATTACATACAGTGTACATTATTACATTACTAAATGTATTTGCTTATTATCATTTAATTACTTTCTTTTCTGGTTGACTATCTTGTTTCATATCTCCCTTGTGTATTTTACTTACTTACATACAGTATGTGAATGCATACAAACTAACTTACAAACCTCATTATTTTCTTTTTTAGTTATTAGCTTTCTTACTGTCGCCTTGCATCTCCAGGGTCCGGGTTTGATTCGATGAGTTTGCATGTTCTCCCCGTGCTTGGTGGGTTCCTCTAGGTACTCCAGTTTTCTTCCACAGTCAAAAGACATGCAGGTTAGGCTAACTGGTGTTCCCAAATTGACCAATTGAGTGTGTGAATGTGTGTGCCCTGCGATGGATTGGCACCCTGTCCAGTTTGTACCCTGCCTCGTATCCTACCCTCGATAGGCTCCAGACCCTGAATACAGGATAAAGCTGTATAGACGATGAGTGAGTGAGTGAGTGAGCTTTCTTACTTACATACCGCATATCCTATACAGAGATGAAGGAAGCATGATACAGGGTACACCTTCAGCGCCAATCCATCGCAGGACACACAGATTTGAACCCACAGTGCTAGTTTTCTGGCATAAACTCTATAATTTCCATGCACACAGATCCTAAGTGGGGATCAAACCATTAACCCTGGACGTGCGAGGCCTAAGTGCTAACTACTACACAACAGTGCCGTCTACTTACTTACTTATTTACTTATTTATTTAGTTTGCTCATTTACATTCAGTATATAAATACTTATTTGGTTATATTTTGATGTGCAGACCACATTAAAAGCAAAGGTTTTGGCAGGTTGCTGCTCTGGAGCATTCAGGTGTGTGTTAACACAACGCCAAGCAGACTGTTGCCAATCTTCCCAGGAGTGGACATTCACCAAAAGGTTAGACCATGCACTGCTCGGAGAAATACCAAAAAAACAAAACAAAAAAAACAAGACCCCAGACCCCACAGGCCTCAGTGAGCATGTTTAATGTTGAAGCCCATGACAGCACAATTGGAAGAAGACTAAATATGTGCAGTTTGTTTGGACGGGTTGCCAGGAGAAAGCCTCTTCTGTTCTAAACGGAACACAGAAGCACAACTAAGGTTCACAAAATTGCATCTGAACAAAGCACACAGTTCTATGGACAAATGAGACAAAAGTGAAGTTGTTTGGCCTTAATGACCAGTTTCATGTTTGGCGCCGAACAGTACTTCAGCAAAAACACCTCATACCCACTGTCAATCACGGCAGTGGAGGAGTGATGATTTGGGCTTGTTTTTGCAGCCACAGAACCTGGGCACCTTGCAGGGTCACGAGGGCCTGGAGCCTTTGGTGGGGTACACCCTGGACAGGGTGCCGATTCCCTCGCAGGGCACACATATACAGTACACACACTTATTCACACACTACAGGCAATTTGGGAACGCCAATTAGCCTAATCTGCATGTCTTTGGACTGTGGGAGGAAACCGGAGGACGTGGAGGAAACTCACCAAGCACGGGGAGAACATGCAAACTCCATGCACTCAGAAGTAGGAATCAAACCTGGCTGGGAATCGAACCATGACCCTGAAGGTGAACAATGCTGTAAAAAATAATGGACCAAAATGATGTGAGAGACTGAAAAAGCAATGAAAGCACAGGAAATGATAACTTCAAGTTGCTTCCAAGGGGGATCTACAAGCTATTGAATCATGGATGTACTTAGTATTGCCCACAAGTATTTTTTTTTTTTTTTTTGCTTCATTTCTGTTAAATAAATGATGACACGGTGAAAAAGTTATACTGCCCCTGGAGACTGCTTCATCGTTATGTTAGTCTAATCTAACATTATTTAATGGCATGGCATTGGAGATAATGTTGCTTTAATGCACTCTCTGGCCTGAAGGCTGTATTTAGTTAAAAGATTGGTTAGGCGTAACTCAGTCAAAGAGCCTTGTTGTAAAACCCATTTAGTGTAAAATGGTTTCTTGTTTCCCTATCACTGGTTACACTCAATAAAGCATGTGTATGGCAGTAAACTACTTACAGGGTATTTATTTGATAAATATTTACATATTGAGGGCATAAAACACCCTGACATCACCTGGCTGTAAATATTCATAGCGTTTGGCGCATGGTGCATTTTAAGTAGGGCAGATTCATCCAGGTCAACCAGGACGCACTCATATTACTTTCTATTGGTCATACAGAAAATGAATCATGTATAGAAAGGAGGATTAAGTCTTCAGATTAATGCTGTCAATCACCAGAACCAATATTTTTCAACCACAATCAACACCTGTCACACATTCTTATATACAGTAGGTCTATGTGTGTATGATCAACACCGAGGGAAAAAAGCAAACAACACTTCCTCCTTGAAATAGTGGTTAAAATCCTAAAGGTTACCAAAGCTATGATCATCCTGACTTCCTCACAGCTATTTAGTACATACAGTAGTCTGTATTCAAGTCAAACCTGGCGAATAACAGTTATAAGAGTAAAAAAAAAAAACTCCCTTTATTTCTCTATATAATCTCCTGATACACTAATGCACTGATCCCAGTGTTTCACTAGTGCTTGGACACCATCAAGGTAGAAAATTTTCTCAGTACACTGAAGCCATGATCGGGCTATCTGGGTCACTTCTGAAACGCTGACCTCCCAGAAGCTTCTTTAATGGCCCAAAGATGTGGGTCAGGACTGTATGGGGGATCTGCCGATAACTCCCACCAAGTTCCTGTAATGTGCAAGTGGTGTGTACAATTCCCACAGACAGATATGTCTTTTACACAAGTTGCTGACATGTTATGCAGAATCAGACGTTTCATTCGCTGAATGTTCACTGGAATGACTGCTGTGGCCCCCGAGCCACCTCAGCCAGGATCGTCATTCATGGACCTATAAATGTTTGCACCGTTCACATGTTTAACTGCAGCTATGAGCCTCATCACTGTACTGTGCTTGAGGACTTTTGTAAATGCATATCTGTTTTACATCTTCATTGTCCAGAAATGTCATCACAAGTCCCGGTTTGACTTGAACACTCCTTATAGTTCATACAGGTAGTATTATACAAACACATCATACCTTGTGCTTAACCACTTAATTAATTTTATTAAATAATGCATCAAGCATGAAATCTTGTTAAACATGTAAAACCTGTTTTCATGAAAGAAATAGGATCCATTTTTACATTAAAGGTTCTGCAACTCATATGATCTTCAGCATAAGTGTCATTAACAGACCTAAGATTTCAGGATCAACATCAGTTTTTGCTTGGTTAATTTTCAGGAAATGCATCTACTGACAACTAATTTACAGGGACTTGAATAGCAGACAACTCTGTTAATGAAGAAAGTTGTTAAAACTGTGTTTTTTTCCCCCTAAAAGGAACTGTTTATTTAACATACAGTACTGTACGTGAAACGAATCTCAGTTTGGTGGTGAAGACGTGATTATTTTTAATTAGTGTAACACTAAAATGAGCTAGTCTTCTAGACAACGATCAAGACATGAACATGAGCAGTGCACTATAAACGCTAAATCTTAAAGTAAAGTACTTAACGGTACACGGATAAAAGTTATCATGGACATGTGACCTGCTGGGGTGGATAATGTACAGTAGGTTCCAGTATCTCCAGTGCCATCCTGACAATCTCCAGTGCCATCACTTTGTGAAAAAGGGATAAAAATATTCAGGTTTTTCATTAACAATGCAGGCATTTTTATTCTTATTAACCCTGAAAAAGAGAGAGAGAAATGAGCTGCTGGAGGGGAAATGAATGTTTACACCTGTTATAATGTAAATCATATGCATTAAGTTGTTTTGCACAGGATATAAAGATAGTTGTTAAAACAGTTAACATAAAAAGTATGTCATCTTAAATTAATTGCAAGAAGTTTTTCCACAAAGGAATAAAACATGGACTGTGTTAACAGTTACTCAGTTTTGAACTGGGCCACAATATTAATAATAATAATAATAATAATAATAATAATAATAATAATAATAATAATAATAATAATTCACCCATCCATCTAGAAACCTCTGTAGTCCAACTAGAGGCAGTGGAGGCCAGTGGTGGTTATTATTTTAATTTGTTTCCATTTTATGACGGTGGTGGGACCTCTGGTCAAATAATAATAATAATAATAATAATAATAATAATAATAATAATAATAATAATAAATCTGGGAACCCGGTGTAGTCCAACTAGAAACAGGGGAGGCCAATGGTGATTACCACTGTATTTATTCCTATGTAATAATAATAAAATAATACAAAATTCTAAAATAATTATTTAACATTAAAACATTTAAATATTTCATTCTAGTTCCAATAAATGACACAGTCATACTGCTTATAAACAAATGCAATGTAGTAATTTAGATTTTAATTAAATGTAACATAAATAAGACATATTTTATTAATTATAAACATGACCATTTTTTGCTCATACTCACATCCAATCATCTCTCTTTCTCCCTCTCCTCGTCCACTTGAACATGGTCACACAGCCCAAAGCAAGCCTCGCTCCCTGTGTCGCTGCAAACCACTGGAAGCCGTTTGGGATAATTTTTCTAGCTGACGCCTATCCGGTGAATAATCCCAGGCGCAGTGAGAGCAATGGAGCTCGTGCTTGGAGATAAGGGCCTCAGCTCCATCATGCGCCCTCCCCTGCCCTGCTTCCTGTCTGCTGGAGCGCGTATGGCAGGCCTGGGTGAGTAGGGGGCAGATAACCCCAGACCTGACACACTTGCCTGAATCAATCTCTCCCTGTGGCTGCTGGTGGGCAGAAGGAAAAACGAAAAGAGAGAGAGAGAGAGAGAGAGAGAGAGAGAGAGAGAGAGAGACTGTGGCCTTAATACTTTATCAGAGCCACTTTTTCTTAACACCACCCGAGTGATTAAAGTATTTTTTTTTTAAGTTTTTGCACCAGTGTTTTCATAGTGCTATCAGTTCAAGATTTTTTTTAATGTGTTGAGAATGTTAAAACATTAACAATCCTGAGAATTCGTTGGTAATAGTGACCTTCATGGTGGAAAGACAGAAATGAAGGAGATCTGTCTATCAGCTTTCCCTCAGGCATGCACCTGCCGCTAACTCTCTCTCTCTCTCTCTCTCTGTCTCTCTCTCTCTTTTTCTCTGTCTTTGTAGATAACAGTTCTGCCACAGCAAGCGGCATCTTTGCTCTTTATCAGATAATGTATCAGCGTAAGCTGCCATGCCTTCAGCTATTTTTGGATGACTTCTTTTCCATCATTTTCCATCCTAGTAGCTTTCCTTCAATACACAGGGTCCATGCTTCAATGTTATTCAGATTAAAAACATGATTCAAGTTTAGGAGAAATACTAAGCCTATCAGTGATTAGCTTTGTAGGATGCGAAACACACATACTACATCCGGTGAAGGAGGAAAGTCGGTTTTCCATCCAGTTTTGAATCAGATGAATATACAAATAAACAAAAAATGCATCATCATTATCATCATCCAAATGTACAAGAGAATAAAATTACAAGGTTGCAAAAGCCAAATTGTCACAAAGAATCACAAACCAAATATTTTATTTATTTATTACACTGCTCAGCCATAACTGAGTATTGAGTAGGTTCCCCCTTTGCCACCAAAACAGTAATGACCTGCGTGTTCTGACCCATTTCGATTGGATCCAGCATTAACCTTTTTCCTCAGTTTGAGCCACTTCAGTTTATGTCTGTTGGGATTAGCGCTCATTCACCCACAGGAGGTTGGTGGTCAGAGCTCTCTGCAGGACACTTGAGTTCTGCCACCCCAAACTGAACACACTATGTCTTTATGGAGCTCGCATTGTGCACAGGTTTGTGAAACATCGTCAGACCTTTAGGACTGGCGGATTGAATCGTGCCTCTGCTTTGTGATGACAGAGTTTCCATGCTCTCCTAGGTGGGTTATCCAGGTACTCTGGTTTCCTCCCACAGTCTAATAACATGAATTCTACCCTGCCTGGTGTCCTGAGTTCCCCATTATAGATTTCAGGACTCAGCAACCCTACACAGGATAAGTGGAATAGTCAATGGGTAGACAGAAAATTCCCACATTTAATACATTTTTATAAACTTAAATATTATCCAACATAACTTAATGTAACAAGTTTAAGCCCAGAAACGAGGCTTTGTTGCAATTAAAAGAAATGAGAACTTGAAGAAGAAATGAGAAGTTTTTTTTTTTTATAGTAATTGATATTGATATACATGTTTGGTTGATGGTGAAATGCATCAAGATCTCCAAAATCGCTTTATTTATCAGTGTATGAAATTGACATTGAGGTTGTTCCATGGCAAAGTGTTGACAAATAATTGATTAAAGAAAAATGGTATCAGCATAACCATAATCATTATAATAATCTTCCTAAAATGAAACGCAAACATGCATGTAAATAACACTTAGTTAACATACAGTTTTGTGACACTTAACTGTTGCGATGCAAACTTTTTTCACAATTAGTAATACAAATGGCTTCATTACTCAGTAAAAAATTCCACATGGCCATTTTCGTAAAAAAAATAAATAAATAAATAAAAAAAAGGATCAACCCTCCTGTCAGGACACTATTAGCTATTAACAAAATGTGTCTCTATATTTATTGAGTATAAATTACTGTGATATATTCAATCGGATGTGAACTGGGGAACAAACTCCAGGTGCTGAATCCTGGGGAGTCGCAGAGAAATGAAGGGAAAAAGTGAAGCAGCTATGACATTAATAGGGTGTTGCATGGGGTGTATGAGGGTATGTGGGCTTTCAGCAGCGCGTGCAATTTGGGACGATTGCAGTCAGAGTAAGACAAGGGGGTGTTTGGTAATTAGAGCCTGTCTTAGTGGTTGATTACAGCCTTGTTTCTCATAATGACAGCACAAGAGCTCCCTAAGAATTTAAATTACCGCCTTCAAAGTAGAACATGTGCATGCGCGTGTATAAGAAAAACAAATCAGGATATTTCTCGTCAGCGGTGCTAATTAATCTATGTTATAGTTTAAACAGATATTTAAGTGTTTTCCCATGATTAAGCGGTCTTAATCTAAGCCATGGAAACTAATTCTTTTCTGATACAGTTTGATGCATTTCTAAAAGCCTATTAAAGAGAAATCAAAACCACTGAGTTTTCTGACTGCAAAAGACTGCCAATCAAGTGGCTCCTAACATGATCACAGAGATTCAACTCTATGACTCTATGGCACTCAGATGACTCAAAAAGCTTTTTTTTTTTTAATGCTTTGACTTATGATTGCCCTGCTGAATTTGGATGACTTGTAGGATATTTCACTTTTCACTTTATTTGGTTTAAAAAAAAAAAAAAGCAGAATCAAACATGAACTGTTTCCATCATGAGGAAACTTGAATTGAAATTATTTTATGATTTTATTTTGTGATAAAAGCGATAAAAACAGGCCTGATGACAATTATTTCCCCACAAATCTAAAACAGGAAGTAATGTTACTCAGCATTTAAATCTGATCCAGCTCAGGTGTTACTAGCATGGATATTATTTGCTGAGAGAGACCATTACTTTTGAGAAATCCAAAAGCAGCAATCTCACTTCAACAAATATACTGAAATTATTAAGCAAACAGCCCAGAAAATAGAAAGAAACAAAGAAAGAAAGAAAGAAAGAAAGAAAGATAGAAAGAAAAAACAAACAAACAAACAAATAAACATTGAAATTACTTAAATTATCAATGCATATTTCATGTGATTTTTTAATATACCATATGAGGGAAGACTTAACTATTATATAAGTTGTTGAGCCAGAAATAAAAATTAATTAAAAAAAAGTTAATTCAGTTATATAAAGCCATAGAGAAAAAACATTGTGTGGGCAAGTGTGTAGCTTTCTCCAGATTTATTTCATTTATATTATGTCTGAAATGACTGTTACTTAATATGAAGTTGTTTTTGTATGAAAGCTATATCACATAAGCAAACAAAAACAAAGTTACAGTATACTGTAAATCAGCAGAGCTGTGATTAGACATCTGACAAGATTCTGTGTAGCAAGACTCTTTTTCATGCATGCTTTATTATAACACATCAATAATCAACCCATTTTGGAAACCAAATGTCATGTGGATTCTATTCAATGTTGGTATTATTTCTATAGGAATTTTTGTTAATCGAGCTAACAATTTGTCAAAAAAAAAAGCAGAAAATAGTATTAACATGTTCTAAATTTGCTTATATTTTCTGCATAAGTAAAGCTGGTTAGCATACAAGCCTTTGTGTTCCATGCACGCCAGGTGGCCCTGTGCACTGAGCTCTGACTAGTGAAATCGAAATGAACCGAACCATCGAACCAAGCCAATAATGCACACTGGTGGAACCCATCAATGACACACAATCCACTCGCCCTGGGAACCCGACAGAGTGAAGAAACCCAAAAAGCTATCAGCAAACATTCTGCATCCAAGATCCATTGCCACTGGTGTGTTGGTGTCATCACTTAACTGCCACACTGAGTTGACCAAATTGGTTTCTGTTATATTTGACTTGTAATCCATTAAAAAAAAAACACCACCAGAACCAAAATCATAAACAACTACAACATTAAGCTGGTACGAGAGTTTATTTTAAACACGATAGACTACATCAGCTGAAAGTTTTTCAGTGACAAGCAGTGGCAAATTTAATGCATGAATGTGGATCATGCTTCACTATCCTACATAGAAAAACAACAACAAATTAAAAGTGTGCTATTGTCAGTATATTGTAACTAGATTTGTCATAAATTGTTAATGGAATATTTAGCAAATAACTTTAAAAACAGTAGGTAAAACAATAGGTACATACAGAAAAAGCGAATTGTACAAGTTTGCTCTAGAATAGATAAGCTTAAATAACAGATACAGTAAACTTACTGTAATATGGTATAATTTATAGGTTTTATGAAGCACTGGTAAATACAGTAACAGATACAGTATAATTGGATAATTGAATCAACTTGGTACTCCCCATTACTATGAAGGAGCAGCTCAGATGTATCCCACTACTGGGATAAAAGATGCGGCATAAAGAGCCCTAAAACTAAGTAAGATTTACTTTCACCATTGAACAGATAACATCCATCCATCCATTATTTCTACCACTTATCCTTTGTGGGGTCATTGGGGATTGGAGTCATGGGGGGCCCAGGGAACTTATATCACAAGACAGGTTTGCAAGCAGAAGCTCTCTCTCTCTCTCTCTCTCTCTCTCTCTCTCTCTCTCTCTCACACACACACACACACACTATAGGCAATTTGAAAATGCAAATTAGTCTACATCAAGTGTCTTTATACTACACACAGACTGCAGGCAAGATTAGAACCCTCAATCAACTATTCAAAATTAGCATTATTAGAACAAGACTAGAACTCCAAAATCAATTATTGTTTTTTATAAATTAATTAATTAATTAATTAATTATTCTAACTATTATATATTTATAAAAAAGCAAAACAAGTAGTATTCATTAGTCACTACAAGACCAGTACTTGCAATTGTCTGTCAGCTGGCTCATAGAGATTTGTAGTTTTGCTTGCATTGGCTATGTATGTACAGTACGTATATAGATATGTATATCATAGCAGTATCAGGAATTTTTATAACCTTAGGTCTACTGTATGTTTCCGTAAACCTATATCTGCATTATCATATAGACCCGCATAGTGCTATTTGTAAATAATTGTATTTTAGCAGATTTTTAACAGATAATCTGCTAACATTCTAATACTGTAAAGATTTTTGTAAGATGTACTACTTTTGTCTTGTTATATTTAATAATAATAATAATAATAATAATAATAATAATAATAGTAATAATAATAATAATAATTATAATAATCTAAAAGTTATGTTCATATTCATATATTTAAAAGTGAAAGTTATGCTTATTTACCCTAAGGACACTGTCACACACACCCGCGCCGCGACCGGCACTAGGACCCGGAAGTAGTACAGTCGCAAAACAGGAAGCATAAAAGGAGACAAGATGGCGCTGCACATCACTCAGTCATTGAGTTCGCCCATGACGGTT
>JAOVVA010000048.1:8090194-8104379 GCA_028565275.1 Leiocassis micropogon
TTCTGTGAGAGTCCTTAGACTAAATCGCGTGGTTATCCTGCCTACTCGCTTGCTTCCGCGTTTGGGTTCACCATCCATGCTACAAAGGGCTAACCGCTAAAGCTACGTCTTCTGGTCTACTCGGGTTAGTGCTTGACAGACACATTACCCTCAAAAGCACAGTCTATTGTTCCAGCACTGAGGTAAATTGTCTTCTTTGTTATGGAAGGTTTGATTCAATTTACTGTACCAAGCTGATTTCAGTTTGATTTCCACCAGTTCTCTCTCTCTCTCTCTCTCTCTCTCTCTCTCTCATATATATATATATATATATATATATATATATAAAAAACTACAGAGGCTATAGTGGCCAAAGGTCACTTTGGGCATATAATAAATGATGTTATCCCTGAAAGTCATTTGTTTCTGTAACAGGAGGCCTTTAGCTCTGTAAGAAATAACTCAAAATATTAGTCCAGAACTGAAATGTGTCTGACATAATAGTTTTCATTCAACACTAAGAAATTCAATTTTTTTTTAACTATCACTCACCCACTTATCGTCTATGCCACTTTATCCTGTATACAGGGTTATGGGGGCCTGAGTGCATCCCAGGAGACTTTGCCTTTGACCTTCTGTCAGCTAGACTTCTGACTTAGACAGGGTGCCAATCCATTGCAAGGCACACACATTATGGCTAATTTGGGGACGTCAATTAGCATAATCTGCATGTCTTTGGACTGTGGGAGGAAACCAGAGTACCCAGAGGAAACCCACCAAGCACTGGGTGAACATGCAAACTCCATGCAAATAGATGCAGGAGTCAAACCTAGACTAACCTAGAATCAAACCAAGACCCTGGTGGTGCAAGGCGATAATGCTAACCAGTAAGCCATCGTGTTACCATCACAACACTGCCTCTCAAAAGACAGTATTTTTAAATACCTGAGGAGAATATAGCGTGCAGATTTAATTCAAGTTTCTAGGAATAGAAACAATTTAATCTCATCCACATTTACATCAGCATCATCATTATCATCATCTTCATCTTTTAGACTTTATTTAAAACCAATTATGAAAAAAATATCAAACAAATCAACACAACAATATGGATCTTATTTTTCAATTTTGGGGAAGGTTGAAGGTTTGTATGTTTTTGTTGTATATTTTGTATTACAGTACATTGTATCACTCAATTCATATGAATTCAAATAAAATCTGACCCATATGAATGAATAATTGATAGTGAAAAATCCTAGTCTCTAAACTTCGAACACTGTACTTCTATTCTGAACTTGTAGAATACACTGGAAAGAAAAAAAAAAAAAGACAAATCATTGCTACAAAATTGAGCAGAATGATCTCATGAACCCTTTAGGAAGAAAGTGTGATCCCAGCACTTTTCAATGTCAATTTGACGCCATGCCACTTAAATGGGCTGAAAAAAAAAATCAATATTTGATTATAAAATGTATATTCCTTATCTCTCTTCTAGCTATCCAGACAAAATCTTGTTATCTGTAAATGTCTAACCTTGGCAAGGTTGTCGCGGATTATCAACTGGTCAGCAGTGTTGTTACTGTATTTTCCTTATGGTTCTTCACAGGTGTAGTTGTGAACATGCAATTATAGGTTTTTTATTCTGTTTCAAATGTACTGCAGCAATAAAGATACCTAGAGAATGATCCTAAAGAGCTGACGACCCCACAGTATATCAATAAAGATGTGTTACATCTTAGCAACAGTGCAGATGACTTATTTAAACCTGTCAGACTAATAGATAAATGAAGAGTTGTATAAAATCCTCAGGCTAATTTGCAACCATGAGCCCAATGTGTCATTTATTATGCTCCTGAGCTTTACTTAACAGAGCGGCTAACAATGTGCTTCAAGGTTCCTGTAAGCAATTTTCTTCAGGCTCCTTTCCACGTCAGTCCACCAAGGCTTTTCTCCTTGCACACTATCAGTATGTTTAACCTCTGAAATTAAGAACGCAATTACAATTACACAAAAGAGGAGACGGTGCCTTATTCTCCCCAGGCTGCCATTATGGACATTATGGTAATTAGCTGACAGAAGGTCAAAGGCAATGTGTGTAAAAGTAATCAGCGCCACACATTTCCTGCATTCCAAATGCCGGGATGAAAGGGCGAGGTTTGGCGAGTTTATTAGCCACAGTGAAATAGAAAAAAAAAAAAAAAAGTCATCTTTTCTTACGTTACAAAGGAAATCTGGTGGAGGGAGTTCAGACATTTGCTATTTTAAGGAGCGTCTGCGAGGACGAGATAGGAAAAGGTTCACAACTGGGTCGTTTATTTATTAATTTATTTATTTTTGCTTCTCCACATGCCAGTCATATTCATGTTTCATCTTTCTGTCCTTCCGTGACAATTGTTGAGCAAATTTTGATGTGTGTGTGTTTTTTTTCCTCCCTTATGGGAATTTATGCAGCAGGCTTTGTCTCAAGAACGTGTCAAATGCAATTCGATTTGCTGCCCTGGAAAGTTTTTTTTTTTTTTTTTTAAGAAAAAGCCCTCCAAAAAGTAATTATCACTGGTTTGTCACAAATATTTAGTTGAAGTCTTTGCATTTTGTTTTTCAGCTGAAAAATAAGTTCAAACAACAGAAACTCAATTTTTAAACTGTTAAATTGACATTATGCTGCTGCCAAACAACAACAACAACAACAAAAATACAAAATGTACACCAATTATTATGGAACAGAACTGCTCTATACATTAAGCTGTAAATTTAGTTAAAACTAACATCATGTAGTTTATGTTGCAGTCTTTGATTTTTAAAACTTGTAACTTTTAAAAACTACTTTTATGATTCTTATTTTTTTATTTTCCGCATTTTTCTTCTTAATTCTGTCACCATTTCTCTTTTACCAGCTTACTCTACAAAACCAACCAGGGAGGGTGAGGGCTTAAACATCCAGACAGCATGGCTTATTTTTCTTCCCTAACACTGGACACTGGCGTTGTCAGGATTCAAAACCAAAACGGCAACAAAAAAATAGTAACAGCATTGTGATTTTCCGCTAAAATCTGGTTGAATAGCATCTATGATGATTCAAGAAGATAATTCATTAACCATAAAAAAAGACTTATTTAAATATAATTATTTTTCCATCATGTAAGTTCGATTCCCAGCTACTGGATTCAGCACCGGTCCAACAATGGGTTGCGTCAGGAGGAGCATCCGGTGTAAAACCTGTGCGGATCAGATGGATCAGTGACCTCTTGATGGGATCAGCTGAAAGACCACCAGTACAGTATAATTTTATTTATTTAATGTCCCACAATTTTATAATAATTAAGTTATTTATTTTATTCACTGTTTTAATATTTGAAATCTATTTCATGTAGTATTTTTCTTTTATTATTATTTTTTGTTTTTAACTATATTAATTATTGATCTGCAACATGTGCATAGATTGTCAGGAAGTACACTTTTTTTTTTTTTTTTAATATAATGTGCAAAGGAAAAAAAATATCACCACAGTATCAAACATTGATGATGGTGACAAGGTCTTTCCTTAATGTCTTCGTCCTTAAACCTTATTGTAACGTGCTTATTTCCACTGGATATAATGATTATTCAGTTATTTGTCACATGTACAGTACCTGACAGGGTTAAAGGTCTTGCTCTAAACCCAGCAACCCACAGCTTTAACCGATTGAGCCACCACTGCCCTATTCTCTGTGCATAAGCTACATGGGTTATATGGTTCTCCTTTCTTGTGTGATATGTAACACGCTCTTTGCAGTATTAATGGTCAAATCTATTGAAGGTATAATTAGATTGAGAATGATGGTTTTGTTTATCTAGAGCTGATTTCTCACACTACTGTATATCCCACCTAAGTTAGAATCACATTAGATCCAGAATATATCCGTAACTCTGGACACAAGGCAGGATTACACCCTGTATCAGACACTAGTCCATCAAATGGCCTCTTGCATACATTTGCATAGTAACAAATCCATCTTGCAGCGTGTGCTGGGAGGACAGGGGGAAATGAAGGAAACCTGAAGGAAACACACTAGCGATACCCGTGAAATATTTATGTCATAAACATCAGTTGGTCCTTAATGGTGTCTGTAAAACACTGCCAGCTCCATCCTCAGATAACTTTCAAAAATTTACTCAGGTTTTCTCAACAGAGTAGCTGAAGGCGAGGTCTTATCTGAGACACCAGCTAACATTTGCAGCATCTGTCTAGTGAACAATCTTTTCCTTTGAGATTATGGAGCTCAAATCCACATCTGTCTATCTGAAATTAACAGCACCGAGCGGTCAACACATTTGCATAATGTTATAATAATGATGGGAAATGTCAGGAATAAAAGCTGCAGAGAGAAAAAAAAGAATAAATCAGGACGTGGAAGAGGGAAGGTTAAGTATAAATAAGGGCTAAGTGATAACACTTGAAAATAACAACAGGTACCTATAACAGCCTAAAGAAAACCTTGAACTTAAATAGAGTGTTTAACAAGACATCAGTTATTTACTCTGAACATGACTCAGGTGAAAAGTAACCAGGCTGATGAGTGATGCAGTGCAGCTCCCCGGTCCTGCCATCACAGTACCCCCTTAAATCACTGAATACATGTCAAATCTGATGTCACGGATTTTATTCTTCACATACACAGCCACACATGGATACAACGTGTAATAAAATGCTTGCACAACTTCCAATGACCAGAAAAAAGCAAGTTAAGTCTATGCTAAAATAAAACTAAATTACACTAAATTGATGTTTTTACAAAAATAAAAAATAAAATAAAAAGTTTGCAATTATAAAATAATAAAATGTGCAAATACAATATGAGAATAAATTAAATATACATTAAAAATGTAAAAAAATATATTTGTATTGCGCTTTTAACAATAGTCATTGTCACAAAGTAGCTTTACAGAATCAATCGAAAATTATGAAAACGTGTAGGAAATGTGAGAAAATATGTGTAAATCAAAATGATGAGCAAACCCGAAAACGTCAGTGGCAAGAGGAAAACTCCCTGAGATGGCAATAGGAAGAAACCTTGAGAGGAACCAGACTCAACAGGGAACCCATCCTCATTTGGGTCATAACAGATACTGTGTGTTAGGAGGCTGGAAGTTTAATATAACATTCGATGTCTTTAAGTCAAGATGGAGTCTAGTTTGGTATTGGAGCCTAAGGTATAATGTAGGAAATCCCAGTCCTGAACTATCAAGCGAGTCCTACTGTAAGTGGACAGCTGTCTGCATCAGCCGAGGCCAGGACTGTCTTCATGGTGAAGTGGACCCGTCCCCAGTCACCACACACATTCCAAGCAGAACACACGGGAAACCCATGCGACGAGATCTCCAACCAAAAGTGGGGCAAGTGCCAAGTGTACAGTAGCCTGAGAAAGAGAGAAGAGAAGAAATAAAAAAGGATTTTATAAAAAGGTCATTTAATGTATAAGGTGAATGTCTGTTTACTGCAGAGTTTGTTCAACTGGTTCGTTTCGCACGTGACCTCCCATTGAATCGGATTTTCTTGTATTAGCTTTTGTTTGTATTTTGTAATGAAGATCGCAGCATGATCTGATTTCCTAAACAGTGGATGAGATGGATTGGTAGCTTGTTCGGGGTGTACCCTCCTGGTAGTCTCCTGGGATAAGCTCCAGGTCCCAGGCCCTTGTGACCCTGCATACAGGATAAAGCAGTGTAGAAGATGAATAATAATAATAATAATAATAATAATACTAGTGCTTAAGTGCCAATATTTTAACTTATTTCTGTGCTGTTTAGAGCTGATCTTGGATAAACGTACCTGCACAATGAATAATTAAATAATTGTAAGGTTAAATGAAATTCAGAAATAGCAAATAAGGAGAACCCAAGAGAGCACACCAACATGCATTAGCAATCCACCCCATGTGTTCAGTGATCTGTATGAATGAAATGGATTCTGTTAATAACATTTATAAATTGACTGTATACACTGATACATGCTTTCTGAATGCTAAACTACGGCTTGGTTTTCTTTACAAATGCTCTAAACAGATATGACTGTAACTGGAAAATCTGTAGTGAAGTGAGAAAAAAAAGACCAGAACACAAAAATAAATGCATTTTCTGGTATTTCTGATATATTGGATATATTGTACTAAAATATTAGAGGTGACAAAGGAACTGTGTGCAAACTGAGTTGCCAGATACAGTATACAGCTATTCATATAGATTATACAAATAGAAACAAACTGCATCACAGTATATAATTACTGATTACAGGCTTAAAATTCAGCATTCTGTAAATGTGAATGTACAGGGAGCTCATGTATTCCAGGGAGCTCAGGAAGAAGCTGAGCACCGCAAGCATCCAACAGTGATAAAACACATACATTTCTGTTTGAGGGAATTACCATGACCTCAGTCATAATCCTTAGGTATGAGTTCATATTTATAGTCAGAAAAAAAAGATATAATAATAGAAAACAATCAATCTACATTGTGCTAAAGATATCATACATGCTATGTTCACTGTTTGGGGTTAGGGTACTGTCAGGCATTGGTGCCATAGTGTTTAACGAACAAACAAACAAACAAACAAACATGCAAAACTGACAAAAAGGCAAGTAAAAAATAATTAAACAAAACAAGCTGGCAAGCAAGTAAATAACCAAAACAATCAAGCAAACTAACAAAATAAGCAAGAACAATACACAGAACAAACAGACAAGCAAACAAAGAAAGCAAACTAAACAATTAAGCAAACAAAAACAAACAAGCAACCAAGCATGCCAACAAACAAAACAAACAAAACAAGCAGACAAAGAACTCAAAAAGCAAGCAAGCAAAAATCAAGCAAACAAACAAAACAAGCAATAAAAGATAAGTAAGCAAACAAACAAAATAAGCAAGTTAACATAATCAAAACAAGCAAACAAGCAAAACAAAAACCAAGCAAACAAATACACAAACAACACAAGTGAGTAAACCAATAAAAAAACAAACAAATAAGCAAACTAAAAGCACTGGACTCTAACCTAGAACTGTCCAGATAAAGGAACAAGGCTATATTTATTCTCTCAGTCATAATCCTTAGGTATAAGTTCATATTTGTAGTCAGAAAATGAACAAAATAAATAAACAAATAAGCAAATGCATTTAAAAAAGCAATCTAGATTGTGCTATCATACGTGTTATGTTCACTGTGTGGGGTTAGGGTACTCTCAGGCATTGGTGCCACTGTGTTTAACAAACAAACAAAAAAGATACAAAACTGACAAAAAAACAAATGAAAAAATTAACAAAACAAGCTTGCAAGCAAGTAATTAATCAAAAGAATCAAGCAACTAACCAAGCTAACAAACAAAACCAAGAAAACTAACAAAATAAGCAAGTGAATACACAGAACAAACAGACAAGCAAACAAAGAAAGCAAACTAAACAGTTAAGCAAACAAAAAACAACCAAGCAACCAAGCAAGCATGCCAACCAACAAAACAAGCAGACAAACAAAACTAAAAAAGCAAGCAAGCAAAAAGCAAGCAAACAAACAAAACAAGCAAGCAAAGAGAACAAGTAAGCAAACAAACAAAATAAGCAAGTTAACAAATAATCAAAACAAGCAGGCAAGCACAAAAAAACAAGACAAGCAAACAAGCAAACAAATACACAAACAAGACAAGCAAGTAAGCCAATAAACAAATGAAACAATCAAACAAACAAACAAATAAGCAAACTAAAAGCACTGGACTCTAACCTAGAACTGTCCAGATAAAGGAACGAGGCTATATTTATTCTCCATGTGTCCCATTAGTGTTACAGATGCTTTGAGGCTAAATAATGCATCATCCCTGCTATATAGTGAATTTAAATATGCACTGTCACCAGCATACTGTAATATAACTTCATCAAGCAGATTAAATGTGCAGCAAAGTAGGGCATTGTGTGAGCAACATTATTTCTGGGCATTGCCTTAGAGACTATGCAGCATTTATTCATCTTTATTAAGACACAAACACACACACACACACACACACAAATAAAAATGTTCATCCACCACGAATGTGTGGTGACCCAAACCCCATTTGCATACAGTGTAACATTGGTATTAGTTACAGTCCCCTGTTTTCCAGGAGCACAGGTGAGTGAAGTCAGCAGGATGCGAGGAGGAAACGTTTGACCCAAGCTGCCATTACTAACATCTCTTCCTTAATTGCGTTTATTTGGCATTGCGGAATATTGATGGCACTGGAGGGTAAGATTGGCAGCTGCATGAATTGTTATTAGCCTGCTTGTTGGTGCAGGGGGAGGAGGGTTCGATAGGCAGAGCCCAGGCAACAGCAGGGCCCTGGGGAGCCTGGGTTCTTTCAGACAAGAGATAATTACCAATCTGAGGAGCAGCAGCGGAGACACAATGCAACTCAACACACACACGCGCATGCACACACACTCACAGCATTCATACAGAGAAAAGAACCATCCATAGGCATTCAGATTTACAGTGTGGTGAGATGTACTGTATGTAAACTTAATCATCCTAACATGCATCTTAGATCATCTAGGACATCTAGAATATAAATCATTTAAATAACAAACACTCTTGATGGTCTGTGTTCTTTCCATTAGAAAGCAAGTTCCCATTACTTAGTGGTAATTTCTCACCATAGAATATTCAGGAATGTTCATGTATAAGGTTTAAACACTAAGCTGAATATACTGCATATTCATTCTCATATTTGATTTCTCCCCCATCTGCATGCCTGTCTGGTCTCTTGCACAAATCAGCTCCTTCCAAAAGCCTAGACTCTGAATAATAGCTCTTAATAATCACATTTGTAGGCATGCATGCCCTCTTCTTAGACTCCCTAAATCAGGCACATTTGAGGGAGATTTTCATTCCAGCCTGCTAAAAAAAAAAAAACAAGAAAAAGCTTCAAGAATGTAGTTAAAGCTTTCTCACACATTCAAACATGCATGACTTGCCTTCGTTCAGAAATAGTAAACAAAGTGCTATTATGCCCCTTTTATATGCTAATGTAGAAGGACAAGATGTTACATTAGCAGCAGGCGAAAGTAAATGCAGAAGTTCTGTTTTTAATAAGCACCTCACATAAGTTTAGCTCAAAGGAAAACCTTTATCAGGTTGATAGCCCGAGATTTGTTCTTAGTGTCTGTTGTAATTCAACCTGCCGCTTTTAATTGCTGACATTTAATCAATAGATGCAAATGACAGTGGAGACCTATTATTTGTGAATTCATCAATCTTGTGGGACAGAGTGCAAGCTTGTAAGATAATTGTGTAGCATACGTTCCTGAGTAAAGGTCAAAAAGTAGTTTGTTCATAGGATCAGTGGCAGGATTTGTGGCTTCAACTGGCAGACAGCCAGAGTGCACATACACTTTATCACTAAATCAACTTTATTCTGTTTCCTTAATCCTAAATCATAAGTTCAAATAGGATATAATAGAACTTTTATAGTGTGTGCTTTTTTTTTTTTTTTTTACAATACTCATTCCATGACATCATGGTCAGTGCTAGTGTGTACTGTAAGTTGAAGGTGATGGTGTGGAAAGAACTGGCCAGAACTCAGAATCATATCAAACTGTCTGGGAACTCCTTACATGGACTGGAATGTCAGTAAGTGATTATTGATAAAGATATCAATATAATACTAATTACAGTACTTGAATAAGTATACACTGGGCATGGTTGGTAAAATCTTCAGTTAATCAAAAAAATATTGATTGAGTGGGAGAAGCAGTCTGTGGCTACAGTATAAACGCTGCTGTAACAGGACCTTGTAGGTATCAGGAAAGAAGTAAAAGCCAGTGGTCTGTAGGATGGCAAGAAAAGACATTTGTTGGTTTCAGGATGAGAAAAAGACCCTTTGGCCGCCAAAACGACAGGGTACAGAATATGGTAGGCATCAGAAAGGAAGATGGAGCCTGTGGCCACCAAGACAACAGTATTTGAGATTGTAGGGGTGAGGAAGGGAGACAGAAGATGTAGCCACAACAGAAGAAGGAATAGGAGAGACTACGGTTCGGAAGATTCCAGGTTCAAAACCTACGACCACCAAGTTGTCTCTGTTGGGCCCTTCAAGACCCTGAACCCTCAACTGCCTTGGTTTACTAATCAGAAGGTCCAAGCTCCACCAAGCTGCCACTGTTGGGTCAATGACCCGTTTTGCTCTAGGGGCTTGTACCATTACTTACCCTGCGCATTGATTTATTGTGATAAATAAAGGTTTCTTTTTTGGTTTTGTTGTTTATTCCAATAATGACCTCCTCTACTCTGGTTAAGCTTACTACTAGATTTTGGAGCATGGCTATGGGAATTCAGCAAGAACATTAGGGATGTCAGGCACTGATGGTGGGTAAGGTGGACTGGCACAAAGTCAACAAAATACTGTGCAGGACACTTCCTCCTTAGGAACACACACCCACACACATGACTTCTGCGTCATGTACAGGGGAATATTCTGTATATTTGAAGTATTATAATGATTAAGGGAGATTAAGGGGGTGCTTTAATTTTGCTAGAAATATGGCTTAATCATGTAAATAATGACAGCTAAAATAGTGCACAAATCTGTCAAATCCCTGAGGATAAAATAATTTTTAGGCAACTTATTTTTAAGAGCATATGTTATTTGGTTTGAGTAAAATAATTTTAGTTAGTCTTTGATAATTCTAATAGGACTTGCTGCCCAAGATCTGATGAGAAACATGAATCTCATGGATTCATGTTTCCTGGCAGTCATTTATACCAGAGAGATATCACCATAGCAATGAAACTTAACGCTACTTCTGAACGATATCTTTTAATGCTGTAAAATGAAAACACCAGGGGGCCGAAAACTTGGCCTTGTGGTACTTCATAGCATGCTTATTTTAAGTCAAATTATACATTTTTTAAATATCTTTTTATTTTATTTTTTATTTCTGTTAGCGTGTTATCCTGACCACTAGAGAATTGTGTTTAAGCTGCGATGAGCAGCACCTGCTGCTTGAACCTCGGAGTCCAGAGACTTTATAATGGGACTTGATTAATCATCATATGACACATTGTCCACTGAGATACTGGTTTTAATTATGAAAGTAATAAATAATCTTTTCTAGGACTGTATAGATCATCTGCTATGGCACACACAACAGGTTATATTTTCTCTCATACTCTCTCTCACCTTAGTCCATGTCATGGTGATGTATAGCAGCGCAATGGCTTTCACTTGAGAAATACGTTCTCATAAAGCATGTAAGATTAAACTCCTGCATTACTTACTGTCCAGATCTGGAGAAAGGGCCAAAAGAGTATGAGAAATTATATCATATATATCAGTAAATACAGGTTCCGGATTTGTTACTGTAAAGTCAAATAAAATTAATTAAATAATATTCTTTAAATGTTGAAAACAGAGACTGATCATGTCACAAAATTTAGCTTAGAAATGCTAGCAAGTAAATGATAAAGTAATACTTACAGTTACTTTTATTTACAGTAGTGCAATATTTAATATAATGCTTTAGAGGTGAGTAATCTGATTCATTCTCAGCAGTTGAACAGTCTCCAAGTCTGTGCGAATGCCTGAGAACCATTTTACTTGTGTCTTTTAAAAAATCATAACCATTTAAACACCATTACACTGTTCCAAACTTAATATAGATTGTGCCCACATTACAAATATAAAGAATATAAAGAAACTGTTTTCTTTTGCATTTCCATGATTATGCACAGTTAACAGAGTTTATTATATTTTAAACATTTCCCTTTTTAAAGAACATTTCTCTTTTCTGTTTTTCTTGATGACAAAATAAGCCTAGATATAATTTTTATATGATTTTGAATATTTAAAATAATAGTAATTATGCACTGAAATTATATAAGATGATGTGTGCAACTCTGTTAATGAAAACCATTTAGCTTGGCAGAGGAAAAGTAAAAAAAAAAAAAATTCATATATATATATATATATATATTTATTGTGTAAGTCATTTGCTAACAACACAACATGGGTACAAAGGACCCAAGGAAAGTCTATTTAAAATCTTTTCAGCTTTAATTGTTTGTGTCCCATTATAACCACCCACCCCTGTTTTTTTTCTTCTCAGTTCACCGAGAAGGGAAAAATGTATTTTCTACAGAAAAAATGTGTGTGATTTAGTGCAAACTACATAAATTCAAATTATTACTGTATTTTCCAGAATATAATTAGCCTTTTTTTTCTTGCCACCAAGTAGAGTAGTCATATTAAGCTTGCAACAAGTACCTGGATGGCATTATTAACTTAAAATGAATGAGATTTAACGATCTTTATAAATAAAACGTCTTTGTTTGAAACAAAACTTAACTTTTTTTTTGTGCTGACTCACTTCAAAAAACACAAAACAATACTTTTTAAAATGAAAACAAACAACAAACAACATTCTCATACTAAATTGAATATGTACAAGGCCACAAACAGATGTAGACTGTTGTATTCATCATCACAAAACTGTGGCAGGTAGACATTTTGCAAAATTCACCTTCATATAACCAAAATCATTTTAACACAATGTTTAATACGCCTTTAACTACTCTTTGACTCAACGTCACAATGCACAATGGTAACTGAAATTAGAAAATTCGATTGCACTAAGCATAGTACTGTACACAACAAAAAAAAAAACATCTGGAGGAATCAAACTTTTTGATAGTTAAGGTGTTAATCCATAAATTGTCCTACAAATCTGCACTGACCCCAAACCATGTTATTTTTGTTAAGTATTGGTTCTCTCTCCGCACACACAACTGCAGATAAAAGATTCTATTTTATTAACTTACTAACCACTGGTAATCATTAAAAAACAAACAAACATTGAACTAGATCAAACACAAGTCATACAACAGCGTTTGTAGTAAGGAGGATGAACGGCTCAGTACAGTTTGATACAAACCTTCTAAAGTGTATACTTTTCAATGCTCTGGCTATTCTGAGTTCTATTTATGCAGGGTGCTGATTGTCAACAGGTGGCCTGAGTTGGGCTCAGGTGAGCTGGAGTGTGCATGCTGGGAGTTGCAGTCCGTACCACCACACTGCTATGTTGCTTACTCATGGCCACCTTGGTGGTGGCCGGACTGTCAACCATTATTATTTTTCTGTTTCACATCGGAAGGATTTTATTAATGCTTTGGATAAAAATAAGCATAAATAGAAAACAGAGAGAGAGAGAGAGAGAGAGAGATATGGCAGAGGGATGATCAGTAACATTATGACCACCCACTTAATATTGAATGGGCCCCATAGGTCTATCAGAACCAGCCTTAAAACTTTTCTCAATTTGATCTACACTAGTGTTTCTAATGTATGGGACTACACAGGACAGCCTTCACTCCCCATTTGCATCAGTGAGTCTTGACGACCCATGACTCTGTTGAGAGTAAATAGGTTTCGCTCCCTTGGATCACTTTTGGTACAGTATGTCCTGACCACTGTATTGCATTACAATGTCAGCTGGTTGTATTGGGCAGCAAGTGAACCTTTTTTCCTGAAGTTGATGTGTTGGAAGCAGAAAAATGTGTAAGGATTTGTTAATTTTCTTTTGTCATTTAATTTAAAACACGAAACTCTTAAATATGCAATATTTCAAGTTTTATTGTTTAAATTTTACATAAATGAGTACTGGCCTGCAGGTTATGAAAAAAAAAATCTAATCTCATAATATTAAAACATTTAATTTTGAGTTTGAGTAAATTACTACTCATACAGTATGAATACAGTCTAGTTCAGTACACGCACGGTAAAAGCTGCTGGCTTGACACTTGTCCAGAAGATGATCATCACTCCCTTAGTGTAGTAGGAAAAGGTGCACATGCAACAGGGATGACCTCTGCTATAAGAGGTTGTCAAGCAAAGCCGATTCAAAAACTGGAATCAATGCATCAAGAGACACTATGCAGAGATTTCTGGCTACAATGTTTATATTCCTAGTAGCAAGACACTCATGAAGCACAGACAACATCAGAGGTGTCATACCTGGGCAGACAAGTAGAAGAACTAGACCACTGCTAAACTTTTTTTCCAGTGTGAAGTTTCCACAGTCTGTGATAAGTTGGGGTAACATGTCCTGGTGTTGGTCAACTTTGTTTTATCATGTCCAAAGTCAACACACCGTCTACCAGGAGATTTCAGAGCACTGCATGCTTCTTTCTGCTGTTAAAGTATGATAAAGTATATAT
>JAOVVA010000048.1:8174574-8213618 GCA_028565275.1 Leiocassis micropogon
TATATATATATTTTATTTATTTATTTATTTATTTTTATGTATGGCTAGAACAAACATAAAGTGTGAGGTGT
Organism: Leiocassis micropogon; assembly: GCA_028565275.1. NCBI lineage: Eukaryota > Metazoa > Chordata > Actinopteri > Siluriformes > Bagridae > Leiocassis > Leiocassis micropogon. Next base: position 8,174,646 of record JAOVVA010000048.1, read on the forward strand.
TTAAAATGCTGTAGTCAGGCAGGTATGAACAATATAATGAATTGTAGTATGAAGGTAATTCTTACATTAATTTCTATATTTTTCTTTAAGATCTTGTCGTATGTACAAGGCTTCAGAAATGTAAACATAAATACCTGTTTAATGAATAAATAAATCAATTAAGGTATAAATAAATATCTGTCTTTTTCAACTTATTTTTATATACTGTACGTTGTTTTCCTTTTTTTATTTTCCAGCCATACTATTGTAATTGAGTGGCATAAAAATATATGGTAGTGGCCTCAATGATGTAAACAAAATGTCAATGAAATGATGATAAATAAAACAAAAGAAACTTTTACGTGTCATTATAATATTAATATTGTTCCTTTGCATTTTAAAAGTCTTGGTTAAAGAATAATAATGAGGCATTTCATTATTGTGAATCCCATGAATTAATTGGTGGATTTATTTTGTTGCAATGTTCTGCAAGAGTAATATGACATTGTACTGCTTGGTTTAATCCATGTTGTGACGTACTTACAGATTTCATCCTTTTTAGAACGTTTGTAAAAAATATGCCAAGCAATTAAGAAATAACTGTAAATTAATATATTACATTCAAGTTGGGGAAATTCAATTTTAGTAGGAATTGTTTTGGGAATTAAGAAAACACAATTAATCAATATATTTAAGTACTAATCGTTGAGGGGCGTTCAAATCAACACAGGATTTGTGATGGATTTTCTCATGAATTAAAGCATAAAACCGATGACATTTAGAGAAGACTTCAATCACAGTACAGCGATAAGTCTCTTAGCCGGATTTTTAATGTTTTAAAGGACGATCCCAGCTGAGGTTATTCAGTGCCCACTGCACTCGTTCTAGGGAACATTAACCGATGGAACGCCTGATCCTTGAAAATTCACGGATAACTTGTCACCAGCTTGAGAAAGAGACGGATCTGTCTGTGGGAACTGTACGCACAATCACTCAATCAAAAACCACTTGCATGTTACAGGGACTTGGTTGAGAGTTATTGCTACATTACCTGTACAGTCCTGACCTTGCTCCAAGCCATTTTCACATATTTAGTCCATTAAAGGAGTTCCTGGGAGGCCTGCTTTTCAGATGTGAAGCATCATGGCTCTGGCGTACTGAGAAACACTAGTGAAACACTGGGATAAGCGCATTAGTGTATCAGGGGATTATATAGAGAAATATGGGAAGTGTTTTACTCCCATAACTGTGTTTTGTTATTGTACTGTACACAATCTGAAATCCCAGTTTGACCGCTGGTAGTAATAAATAATAATGACTTAATTGTGTTGGGTTGTGGTTTTCATCACTGTATATAGTCAGGTTTAGTTTATGCCCATATGTCCATTTTCTTTAATATTACAAATGTGAGGTAATAGAGTGTGACAGTCAGGCACCTACTGTATAAGATAATTGTGCATTGAAGATTCACTCATGTAGACGGCAACCACTTTACAGCTTTCTCAGTCAATTATCTCTATAAGTCTCTCATTGCGATTCACAGCATATACTGTACATACATCAGTGTGGAAGCATTTTAAACAGCATCCACTTCCTAAAAATCTTTTCACATCAAGCAATGTCTAGAACATCCTCCAGACAACTGTCTTTTATCTGTCCATTTAATTAAGATATATAATTAACAAACATTTCCGAAATACATTGTAAGTTATGTAGAATGTTGCTTTTATTATGAATAAAGAAAAGTTATCTTTAGGAATGTTTAAAATGTTACAATTATTTTTCATCACTCTTTCTAGTTTGAACACAGCTGCTGAAGACATTAATCTAAAACCCTCCCAAGCTCAGTCTGCATAAAGACTACATAATGCTAAATATATGACACAACTGAGTGATAAAGTTGCTTTTCACTGCCACGATCACTTTTGCTGATAGTCTACAGATAAAAACGAGCATCCAAAATGCATTCTCCTGCCGAGTAGGCTGATAATATACATTCTCCTCCATTTGGCACTCTTTGGAAATGAAATTTATAAAGAAGCCCTTTAGTTGTGTGATTTATGATTATTCATAGGCGGAGGGACAGGTAATCAAGCAGACACACAAAAGCAGGGGGCGCAAAACACTGGCACATAAAAACAACCCGGCCGAGATTGGGGCGCTGAAGCCGAAAGACATTTGTCCAGAATAGCGCTTCGCTGGAGAGCGGCGGCGGCAGTACATCTGCGAAATGGGCTCCTGAGAGTGTTTATTAATCAATAAGCACATTGGGATTCATCAAACCATTACAACCAGAGCATTACTTTAAACATCCTCCTGAATCAGGGGTTTTCTCTCGCTCTCCCTCCTGAATCAGGGATTCATCCTCTCTCTCTCTCTCTCACACACACACACACACACACATGTTGATAAACTAAATATTTTACCAGTCACTATATATTATTATTATTGTTGTTGTTGTTGTTGTTGTTGTTGTTTGTTTGTTTGTTTGTTTTCCATGGTAGTTTAGGGGTTAAATATTTTTCATTACCTGAATCAGAAATTCTAAGGTTTTAACAATTCACCATTTTAATGCCTGTGTTTCTACTGTAGATAAAATATTTTCTTTCCTGAATTGTTTTATGATGTTTTGTTTATTTATTTATAATTTTTTTTTTTTTTTTGAAGGGATAAGGGTTCCAGACTTCTAGACTTGAAAGCTGGAATTAAGATTAAGCTTTAACAATTTTAAATTTATAAATTGTAAAAAAAAATACAATCAGGTCCATAAGAATTTGGAATGTATTTGTTTGTCTGTCTGTCTGTCTGTCTGTCTGTCTGTCTGTCTGTCTGTTTGTTTGTTTGTTTGTTTTTCCTTTGCCTTTGTACAACAGTACTGATCATCACTTAGATATAATAGTAAAATGAAGATATGTAATTCTGAGTTTATCAGTTATACCAGAAGGCCTGGAAGACCACAGAATACAATTAAAAGTGGATAATCAGAGAGAGAGAGAGAGAGAGAGAGAGAGAGAGAAAGAGAGGGAGAAAAAACAAAAAACTTTACATCTACCCCAAAAAATTGCAAACATAATTGAAAGAAAAGTCAAGACCTCAGTTGTTCATGAATAAGCTAATATTATAAATATTATATCTGAGGCTAACTATACTGTATGGAAGATGGAAAAAAAGAATAAAAAACTACAGTAAGTATTCGCAACACAATTTAAAAATGTGTATCTGCTTGAACCTTATTTCACAAAGCATCACAAAGCAGAGAAGCAGCGGCTGGGTTTATCAAAAATGTTTAAAAATGAGCAAAGCAAAGGGAAGACAGAAAACATGTCCTTACTAGACAGAAAGCTGGCTCTGATCAGGACAGTAATCAATGCCGGAAGGCTTGGATTTGTCACAGACACAATGCAGGAGTGGGACTGAGTCATAGGGGTAATTAATGGGGGAATAGGAAGCTGTAACCCCCCAATAATTGAAACCAGCCAAAGTGTTTTTTTTTTTTTTTTAAGTTTTATTAATTATATTAACTGCTTGCAATTGGCAAGCAAATATTAATGTCCTTGTATAAGTCTTGGTTATGTCTAATCCATCCTCAGGATGCAGCACATACAGGTGCATATAATGTACAATGGAAAGAGGAATAAAAAAAAGTAATAGAAAAAATAGAAAAAATAGAAAAAATTATCACTTCCCAATATAAGGTTTGCAATTTACTGATACTGGAACATCAAACTTATACATTACAAATTTGGTTATGTTATACACTTTAATTCGCCAAACATACTGTATCTCTTGCCCTTGAAAGATTTTTATAGATTTCTTTTTTATAGATTCTTATATAGATTTTTGTAAGGAGAAAAAAAGTAGGAATTTTAAAAGTCAATACCAACATGAGTGATAGATTTTGCTCAGCATGATGTCAGGGCGTCGGTGCCCATTTGTACTACTCGTTTTCTGTAAATAAATCCATTATAATATAATATAATCAGGTCTCATGTGTTTGTGTGTGTGAAGCAAAACAGGAAACAGCAAACAGGAGGAAAAACTCACTCACACTCACTGTTCATGTACACACACTGTTAAGTCTGAGAGTTTTATCTTTTTTCAGAGTGAATATTTTTCATCTGAGCTTTTTTTTTTCAGTGTTTTCACCTATTTCTGTCATGCAAGAAAAATTAAGGTTTTTAACAGGTTGCTCTTTTAGATCTGCAGGTGTCAGGGAAGGAGTTTATCTACAGAGGATGAAAATACTTACGTGATGAAGGTAAATTGATTGTTTGCCCTTTATATGTACTGTATTAGTAGCAGCATTAGTAACAGTTAGATTATAAAATTATGTTAATTTAAATAAACATAAAGTTAAAGAGACTTTATTGTCATTGTTGTGATACAACGAAATTTGTTTGGTAGCTCTCAGAGACCAGCAGCAATAATGAAAATGTAAGAATAAACAAAACATAATTACACTAAAATATAAATATAACAATATTTACAATGAAAATATGTGCAGGGGACTTGGATCGTAACACAAACAGTGCAAACAGGTATTGTCAGAATTAAGGAAGTATTGCACAAATAATAATAATAATAATAATAATAATAATAATAATAATAATTCAAATTCAAATTCAGTTTTATTTGTATAGTGCTTTTAACAATTGTCATTTTCGCAAAGCAGCTTTACATAATCAAAAGAATTATTTAAGTTTGTATGGAATGATAATAATAATTATACAGTACATATGATTTGAATTGAATTTGATTAAACCCACAGTTTATGATTGAATCAGACACACCTATAAGTAAACCAATCAGCACCCATTTTCCTGAACATACTTTTGATTAAATACATTTTAATGTATTAATTTAACTTAAATATGTCAGGATGTGACTTTATGATATTTTTTCTGATACCTGATTTCTAATATTTGATATCAACTACTGGATTTTAAAAACAGAAAAGAGAAAGATTCACAGAAAATACAAAAGACAAATCACAAGACACACAGCACCCAAAAGATGCTCGTGGGAGGACCGCACGCTATTGTATCAGCATGTCATGATTACCCATGATCCCCTTGATGGATGCAAAGATGCATAACACAGAAGTATAAATCTGCCTTTAGTGTCTGTCCTGTCACTCTCATCCCCTACAGCGTTTTTTGTTTTATTTGTTTTGTCTTCTTGACATTGGTTAATACTCAGACAGGAAGTGTAAAGAGTGCGTTAATGGGCTGCATCGCAGTCTCAGTCTTTGTCCGAGCCTTCAGTGTTTGTCTGATCCCGTGTACCTGTTGGCTGCACAGTGAGAAGGATGGAGGAGTGAAAAGACAAGCCACCTCATTTTATTTAACTCTGCTTACCTGATGCGACATGAGGCCTGGCTGTGTGACCATGATAACTGAGAGCTGAGCATGACATATAGCTTGACAAAAGACATGTGTGTGTGTGTGTGTGTGGGTGTTCAGGTGTGTATGCATTTCTGTTTTTGTGAAGATAAGACCCATCAGTCGTTTGAGAGATGGAAAGCAGATAAACCCAGACAGGCTTTCACATTTTCCCTGTACTTACTAAAGATTTTAAAAAACGTCCAGCATTTTTTTTTCTTTTTCTGCCTACTGGAACTCACTCTGGTCATTAATTACAGATGCTTAGCTTCGCAGGCTAATTTGTTTTTTTCCATCCCATTTAGCGTTTCAAAGCTTAAGTCATTCCAGTATCTTATGAGGCATTTCAAATTGCACATGCACTCTTTAAAGGTTTTATCTGCAGCCTTGAAAGTGTGTTCAGCTGAGATAAAAAATTATAAGGATTATGACAGGTAATGATAAGCTCAGAACACTGCAGTCATGACCTCGCTGATGTCATCTACTGCACCCCCTAATACCAAACTACACCTTTGTACTTTGCAAACACCTTTAAGAAAAAGAGCTATCATCTATCATCAATCTTTTTTTTTTCTGTGTGTTTGGTACATTAGCACATAAAATGTTACAGATCAAAGCTGATGCATCCACTACAGAACTGAACCACATCATTTGAGCTATTATTTATAATATCGATATTTTAAAGTCATTAGCTGCCATCAGAGCAGATCTAAACTCTGAACTCTGGATTGCTAAACCTTTTTTTTTGTGACTGTTCTGCAGCAATGTTTACTTTTAAAATGTACAAAATATATTACATTACATAAACAAAAAGTACATCTTAGAAAGTAAATATATCATAAAGTATGTATGTATGTAAATATGATAGTATGTTTCTCATTTTGAGATCATTAAATGACAAGTGTGAGACCATTAAACCTTTTTTAACATACTTTTGATTAAATTCATTTTAATGTATTTATATAATTTAAAGATGTGAGGATATGACTTTCTCTTTTCTGATATCTGATTTTTTTTTATAATTGATATCAACTACTGATTTTTTTTTACTGAAAAAAAGGGGGAAAAACTGATTCACAGAAAATACAAAATACAAATTAGCAGCTTTGACACAAAAATCACTCACACTGCAAATGTAAATAAATTCCAACAAAAACACAATTAGGCATTTGTAGAGATAAACATTTACAGTGACAAAGAAAATAATAATAATAATAATAATAATAATAATAATAATAATAATACATCTTTTCCCAATAAATTGAAATTCAAATCTTTTTACTTTGTTCTTGTTGATTTTTAATGTTATCTAATCCACCTTATTAATTAATTAATTAATTTATTTATTTGTTTGTTCATTTTCTTGCTTGTTTGTTTGTTACAACATGCTTGCTTTCGTACCTGAGTCATTATTTACTTACTGACTGGACTGGATTTATTTGCTTGCTTTCTTTTACTAGTAAGTATATTAATACTTTCTTACTATTGATGCAATTTCCATTCTTCTTTTCTCTCTATAAAGACACTAAATATCAAGTAACATATCATTTAATGTTCATCATGTTCAAAACTCCTTACAGGCTTGAAAATAATCTTCTGGAATTATGTTTGTTAATTTTTTAAATTATGTTTGGAAATATTAAATGGTTTTATACCTGATAATGCCGAAATGATTAAGATATAAGAAAACATATATCCTGATATAACAAAATTTGCTGAGCATGGAAGACGATTACCCATAATCCCGTAGCACGCGAGAGAGAGAAAAACCATTGGCTTATTTGTGATTATGTGACGCTTGGCAGACAAAGCGCATGCGTACTACTCATATATCAAGACCTCGCTCGTTTATTAAGTTTAAATTTATTTAACTTATTTTATTAAGTTTATTATTTAACCTTTTGCTCATCTTGCAAAACGCTCACAGACCAAGTTACTCGCAATCCAAGGTTCCACTGTAATTATAATAGTGTCATATTTGGTGTAAGATTTTAAATGAATTCATTCAGCTACACCATACTCACACAAAGCTGCTATTTTACCTTTCACCCTTTTTTCTATTGCAGAATTCTCAGATTATTAAACCTGTAAAGTTTCCTAAAACAGCGTTTGACTGAATGTTTTGATGTAACTCTCATTGAAGCCATTTTTAACTTAGCAGGATAACCGGAGTGATTTAACATTCTGGAGAAGTAAGAAAAAAAAGATATTGTGCCTTCTGTCTTATCAGTTTCCCTGAAAACTTTTCCAAAATCCATTATTTTTAACTCTGTTCCTTTGCCTCTGCCTGTTGCTAAGGCTTCAAGGCTTTTTCACTTGAAACTGTCACTCTTTTCTAAATTCTATTTTCTGCTACTTTATATATATATATATCTCCCTTTCTCCCGATCAGTAGGAGTTGATTAAGATTGATTAAAATTACTCATTTTGCAAATGCATCAAGCATGCAATTTTTTTTTCTATGTTTCTTTCTTTATCAAACTTTTCCGTCTTGCTGATTCTCTTCCAGGAGTGTGTATGATGCTGAGATGCCATGATTACATCTCTGTGGTCTTTTACTTCCTGCAGAAGAAAAGAAAAAAAGAAGAAGAAAAAAGTTCAATAAAGATGTTCAACTTCTTCACAGAAATGATTCATCATTCATGAAATAACTTCATCTGTACAGTATGTACAAATATCAGTGTAGATTGCAGGTAATAATTAAGGTCAGTGTGCATTTGTGCAGCTCAGCTTTAGATATTTGGGGTCTTTTTTGCTTTACATAATCCCTGGTGTTGTTTGAGAATGGTTGATTTCAACCGTTTTATGTCTGCATATGTGTGTTATAATTGTTGCGGTGTCCTTTTTAGCGCTTCTTCTACCAGCAATTTACTGTAGATTTTAATGAAATTTCTATTGAGTGTTGCTTTTATATTAAAAATTCTTTCACCAAGTGTTTCATTTGATTTTCTAACACACAACAAGATTGTCAATCCTCAATCATCATGAAGAACCTTCCAGCATTCTCTTCAGTTTTCTGATCACTGGTGCCATCCCTCATCACCTATTTCAGGCTCACGAACAATCAAGGAGGTATAAGAATTTGTCTCTTCTGCTTGATGATCTGTACTTTCAGCCTGTATTTCTCACTGCCTGCTGATTGGCTGTGTTTGATCCTGTCTTCCTGCTTTTCACGTTTTTCATGAAGAATCACCAAACTGTGTTGCAACCTAGTAAAACATTTGGCTACAGGCTTAAACCCAATAGAAAAGTGTTGGGAAATGGTAAAGAATACAGTAGCAGAGGATTTTTTTTTTTAAGAATAGCAAGAAATTTTTCTGCAATTATCCACATTAAATTCCACTTTTTTCACAATACTTTTGGCTCCTGCTGTATTAAAAGAAAAGTCCAAGTGCATTACTGGCATCACTCTATTACAATATGCCAGCCAAAATGATTACCTTTTACACTGGGACTGTACACTCTGGTTCTTATGGAACCAGTTTAGCCTAGCTCCACATGTTATCCAGACAAACTTTTAGACACTTCTAAAACTTCTAACTTCTAACTTCTCCTTCAGTATTTAGTTTTAATTTTGTTATTTTCAACATTAAACATTAATACTGAAGACATCCAAACTATGAAAGAACGCTTATGTAATTATGTACAGTAGTACACAAAAAGTGTAGAATACAGTATGAGTTATATTTTAGATTGTCCAAAATAGCTACATTTAGCTTTGATGCTAGCTTGGCACATTCATGGCATTCTCTTATCGGATCCACCTGAAATGGTTTTCACTTCACAGGTGTGACTTGTGAAGAGCTCATTTGTGACACTTCTTGCCTTCATAATTTGCTTTAGACTATCAGTTGTATTGTGCGGAGGAAGGATGAGTACAGAGTCAACAGCCCTATTACTATAACAACTGTACAAATCCATATTATTGCAAGAAACACTCAGTTAAGTAAAGGAAAAAGACAGTCCATCATTATTTCAAGAAATGGAGGTCAATCAGTCTGAAAAAGCTCATGATCTTTGAATGGAACCCCAACTGCAGTTGCCCAAACCATTAAACGCTCTGATGAAACTGGCTGTCATGAGGACTGTTTCAGGAAGGAAAGACTAAGAGCTCCCTTTCCTCCAGAGGAAAGGCTTGTTAGAATGACCAGCCTCAGGAATCACCCATTCACAGCAGTTCGGATTAGAGCCCACATAAATGCTTCTCAGAGTTCAAGCGGCAGACATATTTCAACATCCACTGTTCAGAAGAGACTGTGTGAGTCAGGCCTTTATGGTCAAATAGCAGCAATGAAACCATTACTGCAGAAGAACAACAGGCAGAAGAGACTTGCTTGGGCCAAAAAAAAAAAAAAAACACAAGGAATTAACATTGCTGTAGGTCATTAAAACCTATCCTTGATACCCTTCATCTTCTGATGAGTCCAAATTTGAGATTTTTGGTTCTAATCACTGGGTCTTTCTTAGATGTACAGTGGGTGAAGTGATTATTTCTGAATGTGTGGTTCTAACTGTGAAGCATGGAGGAGGAGGTGTGATAGTGTGGGGGTGCTTTGCTGGTGACAATGTTGGTGACTTAGTCAAAATTGAGAGCACCCTTAACCAGCATGGCTACCACAGCACTTTGCACATGACATCCGATCCCATCTGGTTTGCACTTACTGGGACCATCATTTGTTTTCCAATAGGACAATGACCCCAAACACACTTTTAGGTTATTTAGGGGCTATTTGTGCAAGAAGGGGGGTGATGGGTGGCAGTATCAGATGACCTGGCCTTCAAAATCAACTGATCTAAATCCAATTAAGATTGACCAGTGAGTGAAAGAATAGTGGCCAACAAGTATTGAACACCTCTGGAAGCTCCTTCAAGATTGTGGGAAAACCATTCCAGGTAACTACCTCATGACCTAAGAGAATGCCAAGAGGGTGCTAAACTGACATCAAAGCAAAAGGTAGCTACTGAATATAAAAAAAAAATAAATAAATATTCTTGGTTATGTAACACATTTTCGTTGACTACATGATTCCATATTTGATATTGAAGACATTGATCATTATGACAGAACAAATATGGAATTATGTATAATTATTTATAATGTGTCCGCAACTAATAACAACGGAATTTCTTTTTTCAAGTTCTGTGAGTTTCAACTGTTTAGTATTAACATTAACAGACATTTATTCATTCATGCAGTCATGCAGTCGGTCAGTCATGGTTACATCTTTCTGTATAACCTGTAGGAGGAAATCCTGTAAGTTGACATGCCTTGTTTTTGTAAAAGTTCACATGAGCCACTCTTTACTAACTGTGGTAAGTGTAACCGGTCACTCCAGTTAAACTTTACTCTGCGTTGTGTGAATCAGACATGGGACACAGGTGGCGGTTCACTGGAAGCATTTAATTTCTTCTCTCTGACACATAAAGGAACAAACAGCCTCTGAGTGAGAATCGCCCTTGTTTTCTCTTCCATACAGTTCCATCAGGAAAAGGGAAGAGGAGGGGACAAAACAGGAAATTGTGCTGGCTTTAGGTGACATCACAGGATTTAAAGGGGAAAGGACTCATCTCGATCAGGCACTTACATCAGGTATATGAAATGAACATTCATGTATATCAAATGAACATTTTGTTTAAATTCTAACAATTTAACAGGGTAATTTCTATACCTGTTACATAAGCACAAAAGTAACTCGGAATGCACAATAAACTAGACCTTGAGGTAGATAAGCCACGACAGCAGTAGTTAAGTGGTACCCCTAATAACCTTTCAAAGTGCTTGACATTTAAACAATTTACAATCAATAATGAAGTATAGAAATCATATAAGTATTATTTCTGTCACATATGCTTTAATGCAATGTTAACCAACTTTATGACTCATACAGTCATGCTGCATACCTTGAGATCCTCTTCAACTTATGTCTCTTAGAGTGTGCAGGAAACGACATAACCATACAGCGGAAATGCTATTTATATGAACCCTTGATGTAACTCAAATAGACTTTTGCAGTAGCCTGGGACTTGAGAGGAAATAGAATATATTCTTGATTCTGTACCAAAATGCTGAAGGGTTGCACAGTTATGCTGACTGACATCTAGGCAAATTGCTAACATGTCACCTGATAATTCACAAGATCATAAAAATAGCACAAATAATGCACTGGGGCACCACTGGAATCCTGACAGACAAATGAGGCTAAGAATAAATACCATTGCTATTAATGTAGCATGAAGGATCATAATATTCTGTAGTGGGAAATGTTTTGGTAAGTTGTTTATGCCTTATTCTGGAGAGATACGGGAGATGCATTTTATTTTTCCTTTTTTGGGGGCAGTGGGGGGTTAAAACATGTAAAAAAATAAATAAATAAATAAAAAAGTACAATTTGCACAGGACATTTCGTGGTGATTGTAGATAATTCATTACTGTATTTATTAATAAAATCATATATAATGAATTATATATCTATCTATCTATTTTATATATAATTATAATTATTTATTAATAAAATCACATATAATTATAATTATATATAAAATAGATAGACAGGTACCTATAATTATACAAAATGAATGTTTTTTTGTTGTTTTTTTCATGAAAAATTTATGCAGTCTTTATTTATTTATTCATTTATTTATTTTATTTAGGAGAATAATATAAAATGTCTAATTGATATATATATATATATTTATTTTTTTTTCAGCTTTATATAGATGTTTCTTCAAATTAAATACAACAATATAAACATTTCGCTTCACCAATAACAAATTTTACAAAATAGAAATTGTCCTTAAGGGAAGGAAAAATATTGGAATAAATGCTAAAATAAATACTAAAGCTATGCAGTAAGTCCCCAACTTATTCCGTTATCCCATTATAGTGTATATACTGTATGTGCATGTGGATGTGCGGGAGAAATAAGTCGGTCTTACTAGTTTCAATGACTCAGTCTGGAAGCACGATGATAGAAAATGGCTGTCCTGCAAAGCTGTCCTGATGGTGGTTAATCCTATGTTTAGAAAATCCTCAATGAGACCAAGTGTCCAATACAGCTCTTTGACAAAATGGCATCTGTTCAAGCTCGCAGTAAGCACTATGTAGCTTTGTCCTCTCCCCGATATATATAAAAAAAATTTAATGGAAACATTAATGTCAGACTTTCTTAGCATTTCACTTGAAGTTTAACTACTTTTCGCCAACATGTTATTAGTGCATTAACCTTTTCTTGCAGCATGTTGCCATTCTATTATGTCAGCAAAATGGAAATCAACCTACTGGTCATTTTCAATCAGTATAAACAGGTAAAACAGTTTATTCCACAAGCATGTAAGATTAGTCAGGACACTTTGAGGTTTGAGTATCATGACTCTGGGGTTAAATATGGATAAGCAGGCGGAGGGTTTGAGCCAACTGCTAGGCAAACAATTATCACATTTCCACAGTAACATTTGTACAAAGATGAAACAAACAGCTCAGCTACAGCTTTTTGATGACAAAACACTGTATAGACTTAGCACACTACAATTATAATACTTACCATAACATTATCCACTATTGTTGCATGTGACATCACAGATGAATTTGATGCTGAAAAAATGAGCACTATTGAAATATGAAGAAATAAAAAATTTTGGCTTCTGGTAAATAAAAAAAAAAAAAAACAGCGGTCGATGAATGAAAACCATGCTCTAGTAGTTGGTTTTATTGTCTTAACTATTTTTTTTAATTGTCTAAACTATAATAATAATAATAATAATAATAATAATAATAATAATAACCATGCTAGACTACAGGTTAGCCTAGAGTTCTCAAATTTTTTCTTCTATTTAGCCACTCTTTCATTTTTCTTTTTATGTCTCAGGATCTGTTCCTGCAGCAGTGTTCCTGGATCATAATTGCTGACACACCAAAGCCAACATTGCACACAGGGTCCTTTAATAGTTTTCATTTTTCTTCCTTACAGGCTCGTCTCAGCACTGCTATTATGAATGATCAGCTCATGGCTGCAACTGAAGTCTCTCTCTCTCTCTCTCTCTTGCTCAGTCTGACCCACGCCTCGCTGACCATTATCTCTCCCTGTGTCTCCCCCTCTTCCCATTTACTCCATATCCCCCACAGACGATTTATATGAAAGACTTTCCCCTGGCTTTCATCAGAGCCCAGGTAGCAAAGCCCATTTCATGACATTAATTCGCCCCCTTTGCCGACCCCGCCACATCAATTCAGCACTTTACAAACTATTTCAGGTATCCGATTTATCAGGCCTGACAGAACTTTTCGGCCCGATAGAAGCAGTGCTGGCCCAGCCTGTGCTCCGATTTATCATTATCTTATTCGAAAAGCCTAAAAATTCCCTGACATTATTAATACTAAGATAAATCGCCGGGAAACTAGCAAATATGTGACCAGTGAGACTGAAATAATCTATTTGGGACAGGAATTTGTTTCTGGGTGGAATTGTATTCCCTCTTGGCTAGCTTTACTGTCCTTTCTGTTCCTGTATGCATGGGTGGCTATGTACTGAAGCATACACTGCTAAAAGATTATGACACTTAGCCCACTAGGCCACTCTACCAGCTCACTACTAAGCAGGAACAAGGAGACAAATTACATCTTGGCTCCAGCAGTGGGAATTCAAGGCTTTCAGTGTGCCTCCGGTTGAGGCGAATGACTCATTTAACTCTTTAAATGCCTATTTGTACCTTTTTTATGCCAACCTGTTCCTAAATAATCAGACAATTATCGGTGTAGTGACAAATGAATGTGCGACTGACCAAAAGGTTTTGTATGAAGGTTGAGGGTCTAGTGTGTTTTATTAAATTAAAAAAGTAATTAATTTAAAGAGAAACAAACAAAAATACAAAATCCTTACAATACCCTAAAGATATGCTAAAAAATACAGTAATTTCTTCATATTAATTTAGATTTAATTATTTAGATTAAATTAAATGGTACAGTATAGTGGAAAGATGCTTACCCCATAACCCAAAGGTTGATGGATTTGCATCTTATGCTAAATGTGTGGTTTTGTTACATATATCTTGCTGTTGCACTTAAACATAAATAGAAATCATGCTTACGCAACCAGTGCCCTAAATTATATATATTCAGAACAGTGCTGTATGTTTCAGTGTAGTGTAGTAGAGTACTGGATATTACTGGAAGTGTAAATGCTACCAAATAAAAGACCACACCTAAGGCCAGATAAAGTGTTTCGCCATGATTTATAGTTGACATGAAGACACTTTAAAATTAAATAAAAAATATATTCAGTATATTTGGACTAATCTATCAGATTTTCATCCAGTTAAAGCTGTTAACTTTAATCCTGTTGTGGTTCAGGATATCCAGTAATGCTTTATCAGGTAGTCTGCTCCAGACACGCAATAAACCATCTAAAGTATGTCATGCATGCAGGGTATTAACTGATTCTCAACCTGATGTCATCTGATGTTTAAATGCCTTTTAACAATATTATACTTGTCTAATGTATGTGATCTGAACTGGGAACTGAGTAAAAACAAGTTAAAAGTCTAAAGACGATTTGGACCTATAAACTGGACCATCCCAATGAAAATGTAAGAAACAATAGACAATATGATACAGATGTATTTTATTAGACCAAATCAAACCTATAAAATAAAACAGTGTAGTAGAGATTATAAATCTTTTTTTTTTTAGTATATATTGTCCATAGTGCATGATCATCACGGCCCCAGTGACCTAATGGATTAGGCACTTGCCTCCTACATCAGGGATTGCATTGTGGAGTCGCAGCTAAAGCAGGAGACAAGCAGAGTGGCGCAGCGGAAGCGTGCTGGGCCCATAACCCAGAGGTCGATGGATCGAAACCATCCTCTGCTACAGTAATTTTATTTTCAAATTTCTTTGCAGGGCCAGTAAAGTATAGTTGTCAACATATTAGCTGAAGACAGCTCACATGACTAGATTAGCTACGGAGCTACAACTATTGGATCACAGAAAGGAGATGATTTTTGCATAAACTTAATTTTTTTTTTTTTTTACAATTTATTTCCCCTCTCTAAAAGGGTTCATGTGAAGCAAAACACATTACCACTTCGAAGTGCCCCACACTGCCTGTCCAAAAAAGTTATCATAGGATTTAAATGAGTAAATACTTATAAGCCTTTAATTGGATAATTACAGCAGTGATTAATATGATTCAGATGGCAACAATTCTTTAACCCTACCAGATAAGTGGATAGGATCTCATTTCTTTAACAGCCATGGCAGAGAAATATCCCATGGCTACAAAAATGATAAAAAAAAAAAAAAAAAAGATGTTTCTATGTTTTAGAAGGGTCACATTATTATCCTGCACAAAAAAAGAAAAAAGAAAAAATGAAAATATTTAAAAATAAAAACCAGACTTTATAGTGTGTAACCTCGGCTAATGTCAATTTTGGATTCCATTTTGGAACCACTGATCTCTTTTATCTTGGTTCTTTATACTTTATCTTTAGCCTGCTTTATGTCCTCAACCAACCATGTACAGAGTGTCTTGCAGCAGCTTAGCAACTTATACTCAACATGCACAGAATCTAAGCAGACATGACCACCATTGTCTACGTACCCAAGAAATTTTCAGTATTCTCCTTCAATGACTACCGTAGTGTTCCACACTCTCACACACACCATCATGAAGTGCTTTGTAAAGGCTCACCATGAGGCAAACCAAAACCCTGTTGCCTCCATGACTGGACCTGCATTTTGCATATCGTCCCAACCGCCTAAATGAATGATGTCATTACCACCAACCTCTGACACTCACCCACCTGGACAAAAAAACGTACATTCAAATGCTGTTCACAGACATTCCATAGTACCTGATAGGGAGGCCTGCTGAACACCTCCTTTTATAACTGGATCCTGGACCTCCTAACTGGGAGACCACAATCAATATAGATTGGGGGGAATCATTTCCATCACCACCAGACTGAGCACTGGAGGGACCCCGGGCTGTGTGCTCAGCTCACTGCTGACTCGCATCTATGCCGCAATGCATAGTTTGAATCACATCATCATGTTAACTGATGAGACAACTGTATTAGGTCTAGTGAGCAGGAATGATGAGTCAGCATACAGAGAGAAGGTGCAGCTACTAAAAGACTGGTGCAGAGCTGACATGAACAAGCCTAAAATGTTTGCTGAACTCAGAGGGGCAAAGAACGAGCATTATCCTTTATCAAGAGCACCAAATCCCTTTGTCTTCACCTGGTTGAGAACCTGAGTTAGTCACAGCAAAGGCAGCCCAGAAAAGGCCAAAGAAAAGCCAATTTCCCATCCCCAACACCTTCTACAGAGGGACTATCCAAAGCATCTGGTGCAGCTGGATCACCGGTTTTCTTGTGAACTGCACTTTCTTGGAATGCAAGCCCCTGCAGTACAAAGGGATGACAATGATGAGACAATGGGGCTTTCTTTTTCCTAGACATTAACACCACAAAACTACCAGCATTCAGGATGACCACACACCTCCTCACACACAATTTACCCTTCTGCCATCTGGAGAAAGGTTCTGATGTATTCGGACCCACACGTTTTACATCCCTCATGCCATTAATCACACATATATACTAACAAACAAATAAACACTAATACTTAAAGCAATTTGTGCTTTTTCCCCCCTTAAACTGCTGTAAGCAAAATGCTGCAATGTACTGACAACCTGCATTGTTGTTCTATATTATGTTTGCACCTACTACTTTTTTTATAATAATAATAATATTATATTTTATATTATTATTATTATTATTATTATTATTATTATTATTATTATTATTATTATTATCTTGCAGTAGCTTTGCTACATTAGTGTAAAATAGAAATGTATTTCTATCTTTAATAGTTAAATTAAGAGCATTTCCATGTGATGAGAAGTCACAGGCTTAGGACTATCAGAAGAAAAAATAGAAGGAAAAAAAGAAGCAGAATAAAAAAATTATTCAGTTTGCTAAAAAAAACATAAAGACACTGGAGGACTTTGGAGCAATTGATAAAGGTCATGTGACCTAATGAGTCCAGATTGATCCTATTTCAGAGCGACATGTGCATTAGTGTAAGAAGGGAAGCGCATGAAGCGATGCACCCATCATGCATAGTGTCCACTATACAAGCTTCTGTAGACAGTGTTATGATCTGCAAGATCATAAGAAGACTGTGCAAGATTTAGTGAAGACATAGAACCACGGGTCCCAAGAATGTTATCAAGGATGAAAAGGGGGCCACTTTCAGTTTGGTTTTTAAAGCAACTGGTGCCAAGAGGAATCATAAATTAAGGTAAAGTGAGGTTTAATGGTTATTTATTTCATATTTTACTTAATTTACATGTTTAAATGTTTTGATTGCTTTTATATGCAAAGAAATATGATTATTGTGTTGGAAATTGGTAATATTTGTAATATTTCGGGTTGACTGGAACAAATTAACTGTATTTATATTATTTCCTAATTTAATGTAAAACTCACCTCCGGGTAAGGAATAAATTCTACGAAATAATTTACCACCTCAAACTTATAATGAAGTGATACCCAGAAATATAACAGATTATTCATATAACATTTAATTGATTTTGATGTAAAAGTAAAGACTTGAAATAAGAGTGCAAACACAAATGACTGCCATCTGAATTCCAAATAGTGAATGCTATTATTTATATATAATGCTATATATTCATCTTCACACACACACACACACACACACACACACACACACACACACACACACATACCAAATTACATTAGTCAAGGTACATAAAGGAAACATATCTATACAACTTTGACCTGAGTGCTGTCCTGGTTTAGCACAGTTCGTTGTCCATACACATGCCCCGCCCCCATCCCTGCGCACGCACACACACACACACACACGGCCTGGCCTCTGCAGCTATTCTCTGCTCTCCATCACACACTGCAGCTAACACAGCTGAACAGCAGGGCCTGCTGAGAGCCAAACGACAGTTTGATTACTCCCTCGCTGCTGATGCGTTATATTTCGACGCTCTTACGTCCTCACGCGCTCCACCGTCTCTCCGAGGCATAGAAATGAAACTGCTTATTGTTTCTGGGAGCTTTAAAATATCTGCGTAGTGTCACTTTTTGAAAAAATTAAATGCTGTATCAAAAGTCATGCTTTGATATTTGAACCATATTTTACATTTAGGAAGTTTAGTTCACATGCAGGTTATAGAGTTATATAAAGACATGCAGTATAAGGAGGATAGATACTGTAGGTAGATATTTTTACACATTGATTTTGTACAATTTCGGGTTTTTTTCTTTTATTTTTTTATTTTTTTTCAATATAAATTAAATTTTTTGTAACTTAATTTACAACCTAAATTCCTATTTTTTGCCAATTCTATCTTTAGTTTAAGGATCGATTCAGACTATACATCAAATACAACTTTACACAATAAATAAGAAGAATATTTATAAAAATGACAAGTGATACCGTTATTGTTTGATTTTGCACATCTATCTATAAAAAAATATTTTTGAAAATAGTTTCGTGCAGCCTGTACTTCTAGTATGCTAATTAGGCACAACCTCCCCTCCACGGCACTGAGGTCGCGTGACCTGAGACCTCATTATAATTATCTTCAAAACAACCATCATGGCAAAAACACAGAGCCAACTCGCAAAAAAAAAAAAAAAAAAGCCGCAAGCTATTTATGGAATCTGCCAAGAAAAATCTTCGTTTGTTTGGGTTTCTCGACTTGTTTGTTTTGACACAGTGTCACATGACCATTTAATTTGCGTACTTATTAATATTCATTAGCATCTTCCAAAGATTGGTGTGTACACAGGATCAGCATTGTCTGTGTTTCTCTTCATTTTAACATACATTCTTATACAGGTAATATACATTTTGAGAACCATGTATGGTCAGTCTTTAATTTAGTGCAATATTTTTATTGTAGTGATTTTTTTTTCTATTTTATTTTATTTATAATCGCTTCACTGCATATCATACTGTGTATGGTGGTGTATGTGACAGGTAAAATCTGTATTTGAACTTAAAATAGAAAGATGTTACTATGCCTCTGTTAGTATACAGAATCCCTGTAATGTCAGGTCAAAGGTAATTATTTCCCTATAACAGCATGTCAAAACGCTCAAAATGTCAAAAGAAAAATCATATCACAAATTTGCTTTATGATTTTTTTTTTCCATCACTTTAAAATAATGCATTAATACATTCATAGTTATGTGTAATCTTGTGGATCACCATAGTACTGTAGGTCCTGAGATCATGGTTTTATTTGCAAAAAGCCTGATAATATAAAGTATTACGGACACTTATGATTATATAAAAAGATAACTTAAAAAAGATTGTATTAATGGTTCATAATGCACAATAATATAAGTTAAGTAAGTTTGATACTGTATGTTTTCTTACCTACAGTAAATATTGCAATGTGCATAACAATTGTTTTATTGTATATCTATAATAATTCATTAATAACACTCATAATTGCTTTATCTAATATACAGTAAATTTTTAGGTTTAATTAATGTTTATATTATATACTGTATGTATCCAAAATACATATATGTTTATCAAATTTCCTGTCATTTTTGTTATATATTATTATTATCTCTGTTGTTGTCTGTTCGAAGGCACCTATACATAAAGTTTATGATTTATTTAGCAACAATGAGCATTGTTAAAAGTCCTACATGTATATAAATTAACTTGAATACATACTACTACTACTACTACTACTACTACTAATAATAATAATAATAATAATAATAATAATAATAATAATAATAATAATAATATCCTATTAAGACATTGTTAAATAATATGAATGTGTTTTTAGCTTATCGCTTTTATTCCTTGATTTTTTATAGAATTTATTTCTTGTAGGGCATGTAGTCACACACTGTAACCTCTCTTGCATTTATTGGACGTGATGCATTACAAGGTCATAACACATGGAGTTTAAATAGAACGTTTAGGCACATCATTTGTATTATATCATCTAATCTAATTTGAAAAAAGAGATATAAAAAGTTATCTAGCAGGTGTGTGATAATTTGTCACATCGATGTGTAAATTGTCACTCTGGAGTTTTAAACATCTAAGAACAGAAGTTAGTGTAATCTCATACAAATACATGTTCTGCACACGACATGTTCTGCACACTGTGCACTGGTGTGAATTATAACACTAACAAAGAAATAATGATAATAGTTAACCACAGCTATATGAACAAAAATAAAAATGTATTATATGTAAAGTATGACAGGGCTTTGGAACAACTTAAAGTTGGTTGACGCAAAGTGCTCATTCACAAGCAAAACAATACAGTCCACATACTATACTTATATTCTTATACACACTGTTAGCTGTAAAGCTAAGTACTTTAGCATAAGATTTTCACAGTACAGTGATGATCCTCATAGTTTGTTCTATATTGATGTACTTGTTTGGATGCTAGTCGGCACGGTAGCTTGAATACATACGTAGCGTAGTAGTTAGCAGTGTCGCCATGCACCTCCAAGGTTTGGGCTTGATTCCCACCTTGCTGCATGTTCACCCCATGCTTGGTGGCAGGTACTTTGGTTTCCTCCTACAGTCCAAAGCCATGCGGATTAGGCTAATTGGTGTTCCTAAATTGCCTGCAATGTAAGAATAAGCAAGTCTCTTCCCCTGTCTCCAGGGATAGACCTGTATACAGGATAAAGCAATATAGACGATGAGTGATTGTGTGAGTGAGTGAGAGTTAGTGTTTCAATATTAAATCATAGCCAACTTATTTACATATAGTGTAGAATCAGTAAGTGCTGAAGAAACTTTCGTGGTTTGCACAGAGCACTAGATGTTCTAAATAAAAATGTACAAATTAGGTATTTTATTGTAAATGTAGTTAAGTAACCATATGAACTTAATTCCTGTAAATCCTCAAAATAATACATAATATAATTTTATGAGCTCTGCATCACCATTTAATCACAGTACATCTTCACGAGCATGGAATTTAGTGCTACAAGCTACAGCATCTGCTGTAAAAAAAAACAAAGAAAAAAAAAAAACACATTGCTCTTCAATAGTTTTTTACATCAGAGTGTGCTCCTCTGCCTCTCTATAATGGAGGCCAATAATCTTAATCTACATTAATTACTTAATATTTTCCATTACATCCTCAAAGATATGTGTGATAACCATATATCACAGATTACTAAATGACACATGTATAATAGGTCTGTAAAGCATAAGCAACAGTTGTATCTGTTTAAACTACAAATAGTTGTATCTGTATGGGCTACTTGTACTGACACGGCGTAAGTCTGTATGCTTTGTTATACAAATATGTAAACAACTTTAGTTGTTTTATGTAAACAACTTATGGTAAAAATTGAAATACATAACCATTAATTGAAATGAACACTAAAATTTAATGTACGTTAATACAACATTAAGATTCTATTGTAAGACTGAAATAACTAATGTTAGACATTGCTTTGTTGCTGTACTGATGACTGTAAACTGGAGATGCAAAAATTAAGATATTTAAAAATTGAAAGGCACATTATCAGTTGAGTAGATTTGGGTGTAGTCGGGTAAGTTTCTTTTGTACTAGAGCACTAGATGTTCTAATTAAAAATGTATTGTATTTTTTTATTGTATAATTTATTGTAAATGAATTGTACTCAATTCCTGTAAATCCCCCAAATAATACATAATATAATTTTTATGAGCTCTGTAGATATGTTTTTTTTTTGTAGATATGTACTCAGAAAAACAGGTTTATGCAGCACCGTTTTACCAACTGAAGAAACCACAGGGACACGGGAAGAATGTGCAACTTTTGTTTCCCCAACTATAACCCTCCAAGTAGTCTGATTTAAACCACCATGACCCTGATCAGGCAGTTACTAATGAT
This sequence comes from Leiocassis micropogon, assembly GCA_028565275.1. Taxonomy (NCBI): domain Eukaryota; kingdom Metazoa; phylum Chordata; class Actinopteri; order Siluriformes; family Bagridae; genus Leiocassis; species Leiocassis micropogon. Next base: position 8,196,925 of record JAOVVA010000048.1, read on the forward strand.
AAATAAATGAAAACTAAAAAATACATTTATATTTAGTCATTTGGCTTTCCCCAAATACAGATATGTCTTTAGTTGTCGCTTAAGGATTGCCAGGGATTTAACTGTACAGACATCTAGAGGAAGTTCAACCCACCACCTAAGAGCCAGAACAGAAAACAGTATACAGTAGATGCATGTATTCCTCGATCCCTGAGAAATGGTGGGACCAGTCGAGCAGTGCTGGAAGGCCGGAGGGAGCGAGGTGCAGTGCGGGGTGTGATTAGAACTTAGTGTTTTGAATTTGATGTGGGCAACTACAGGAAGCCAGTGGAAGGTGTGGAGAAGTGTGGTTCATCCCAGGGGTGAAAGTAGTTTTAAATTCTTGCTGTTACCATGTAGCAAAAAAGTCAGAAGAATATATTGCAAAAAATGACATCTCACTCACTCATCGTCTGTACCACTTTATCCTGTATACTGTACAGGGTCACGGGGGGGCCTGGAGCCTATCCCAGGAGACAAGGGCACAAGGCGAGGGGCACCCGTGATGAGGTGCCAATCCATTGCATGGCATACAAATACACAATCACACACTCATTCACACTCTATGGGCAATTTGGAAATGCCAATTAGCCTAATCTAAATATCTTTGGACTCTTGGAGGAAACCGAAGGACCCGCAGGAAACATACCATGCATGGGGAGAACATGCAAATGCCGAACCTGACCAGAAATCAAACTGATACCCTGGAGGTACAAGATGACAAAGCTAACCAATATGCCACCATGCCGCCAAAAATGACATCTTTGCAAGTAAAACATTTTGGGATCTAGCCAAATCTATATATAATTTCTTGCATTTACAAAAAAAATATATATAGTATTTTGTTACGTTATGCGGTATGAAGAGCCGCACCAGGATATCTTTAGATGTTTATAAGAGCCCTAACACAGGGTTTTAGAGGGGGTCAACGAAATAGGAGTATGGGAGAGTGCAAACACAGCAAGAAATGTTTGGATAAAAATGTTAGTAAAATTTCATATGAAATCTTGTTGTTTAAGATTTTTTTACTTGCTAAGATTTTTTTTTTTTTTGGCAGCGTAAACCATGTAGATGAAAATGTGGCTTGGTGGTTAGCATTGTTGCCTTGCACCTTCAGGTTCTAGGTTTGATTCCCACCTTGGGTCTGTGTGCATGGAGTTCGTATGTTCTCCCCGTGCTATGTGAGTTTCCTTTCACAGTCCAAAGACATGCAGATTAGGCTAATTGGTATTCCCAAATTGTCTGTAGTCCTCATGCCCTAAGTCCCCTGGTGTGGGCTCCAGAACCATGCGACCCTGTGTACAGGATAAATCAGTATAGACAATGTGTGAGAGTGAGAGTAAACCATGGAGGTGGTAAACAGTCGTCTAAATCTCATAACCTTCTCCTTATGTCCCACTTATTCCTATTGAGCTAACTAACACTTCTGGGGTTGAATCCCAAACAGAGTTAAATGGAAAGCTAGTACAGTACGGTACATTATGTACTGTAGGGTGTACAATCTTTTGCTCCAAAAAATAAGCAGTGTTGACTATATGTAGTAGAATGACTTAGAAGCAATAACTAAAGGAGATAAAATGTTGTTTAAGATGACATAACGTCACCAGATGTGTGTTTTCTTGCTGAAAATGCTTCTTTGACTGGTTTTTAATGTAGGTCTTGGCAGGCAGCTGCTCTCATTTCTTTCCAGTACTGTGGACCACCATTTACCCATTTACTGGTACACAGTACTGGACAGTACTGGACTATTTTCACCCATGGTTCTCACCTAAATCTAAAGAACTAGCAAGTAGCTCATAAGGTTGAGGTGGAGGATTCTGTTTGTCCGTACTTAACTAAATGAGACAGGAGATGATGCAGGAGATTGCGTCTCTGATGAGTGATAGCCACATTCCTCCTCCCACCCTGTCGCAGCCCATCAAGCCAAATACAGGAGAGTCACGTTCCAGCACAGAAATTTCATGATTGATTGCTGTTCTTATAATTTTCTAATTTCCAATTCACTCAGGGATTTAACTGAAGCTAGCCATTTTTTCCTGAGCACCAACCGGACGTCTTTTATTTTCTGCTGAGCCTAAATGGGGAGAATCTCACAGGCCATTAAGCAGGCCGGCTGTGTTGTAGAAGTGCCATGTGGAGGAGAGTCTCTCTCTCTCTCTCTCTCTCTCTCTCTCTCTCTCTGTCTGTTATACACAGTCCTTCGTCTGCAGGTCTCTGGTGTAACTCCAGCCTGTAAGTTTAGCCGTAATTATAAAACATTCAAGTTTCGCTTCATTGTTTCAAGCTGTGCTGATTTTCAGCGTAACAACACTGCTTTAAACTTCTGCCCACATGTTATTGAGAGATAATGCGTTTCAAATTATGCTCATCTAAACAGCAAACAAATTTCAGCCCTTTGGGCTCCGAAGTAGCGTTTATCGTGCTGAGCTAACGCTTTTATTTCTGGTGTTACTAAGTTATTGGAAGAGATTTCAAAGAATATTTGAATCAAAACGAATGGATGAAAGTAATAGCCTGATAATAGATGAAACTCGGTATTTTTTCTGTATATTTTTATATTTTTTCCAAGTGTCAAGGGAAATATTCCACATTGAATTTTTTTATTTTTAGCATCTAAAGAAAACCTGGTCTATTTTATTTTTCTAGTTTATACAGTTTACAAAAGTTATAAAGAAATGTGTAAAAGTTGATAGTGGAGTTAATACTGTATAAAATATAGATATTCCAAAATGTTATTACCATATTTAAAACATGGAAATACTTTTTTTTTTCATTTGTTCAATTCCACAATTCACAAATTTTTGTCGAATCAAATGTTGACAAAATGCAAGATACTGAAAAAAAGAAGTTCCTGTTTGCTAAAATGTTGTGAACCCAATGTATATATATATAAGTCCAGCTACAGTCAAATGCCAACAACTTATTGTGTGTAATCCTAAAATGCCAGCAGCAGTTTTCTGAAATAACACCAAGGAATTAGTCTGTCTTGTTTTGCTGTTGTTAATCTTGGACTTTCAGACCTAAGACAATCAGCAGTGGAACAAGTGGAACCAGTTCGGAATTTCTTCCATAGTCTGGAAATAGTATACCTGGCAACTCCAAACTACCTGGAGACATTTGATTGTGTCAAGTTGAAGCAGTTCAGTTACATAATTATATGCCAAATTATATGCCGACCCCTTAGAAAATGTGTAAGTTAGATTATCCACAATAAAGTGATGCACTACTGAACATGGTAAATTTACCTTAACGGTGTTCTTAATGTAACAAGACAAACACAATTATAGGTTAGATCTTATGATTTTGTACTTTTTTGTTTTACTTACAAGTATAAAATGGACAACTAAGACTAAATAAATGTTAATTTATTGCATTATTTTTATACTCAGTCGTTTGTGCTGCGATTAAGTTTTAAGCGGGGTAATATCATTATAAAATGCATTTGATGTCCTCATCTGAATCACCCAGCCATCATGAATTTATTGCAAAATATTGACATTCTGAGATTTTACTATAAATGACAAAACATTAAGATGCATATCTATACAATTACAATTACAAGACCATCATTTTATACCATTTTTTTTGAGTGAGTGGATGTAATTTTGTCATGTCCCACATGCTGCTCTGCTAACTTCAATGAGAGCAATAAGTGACACAATTAACACAAAATTAAAATATATGTAATTATTGTTTTTAACAAATTCTCTATTAAAACAAACTCTTTGATTTTTTTAAAAACTTACTTTATAATAATAATAATAATAATAATAATAATAATAAACATTTTGTACATGACCTTGAAAATGATGTCCACCCTGTCATTTTTGGGGTGACATCACCGCTATCATTTTGTCTTTCTGTCAAGATTAACATGTTCACCCTGTCGTAGTGAAATACTAATTAATATAAATTTCTAAATATATGTGAGAAAACAGTACACAGTCACCTTCAACTGTGAATCACTTTAGTAACTGGTGGTCCACCATGTGCTCATTAAATATTAGCTAAATAAAATGTCAACCCTGTCATAGTCCACCCTGTCACAGAAGGATCGATGACATGTGTGCATAGTTTTTGCCACATTTTGGTTTGATTACAGTATATTATCATCAGACTTATCCCACTAACTGAAATATATTGTTGAGAAGGAGACAATATATCTTCCTTATAATGTAATTTATTTTTTTTACATAATTGCTATGTAACAAAAATGTATTTACTCGTCTTTGAATTTGTCGATGAAAGGGTGGACATATTTTGTGATTGGCAAATATATTGCCGCATGCGGTTTGTTTATAAAAAGTGTAGGAGCTTGGCCAACATGGATTTCTAACACTCCGAGGTGTACTTAATAAAGTCAATAGGAAGTAGGAAATTCTTTTGAAACTTCTCAGATATTAAAGGCACATTGTGATATTGACCCAAGTCTTTATTGTACATTATCCAAATTAATAAAACATTTATTAGTTAATTTTCAATGATAGATCTCCAGTTCTGTAGCAGCGGACATTTATGCTGTGAGTAAACCTGCAGAAATCAATTTAAATTCAATGTAATAATTTTTAGGTGAAAATTAGAAAGAAAAGTTTTAGCAACCGTATTTCATACAGTGGAAACTTGGATTACGAGCATAATTTGTTCCGGGAGCAGGCTCGTATTCCAAAACACTTTTTCGCATAAGAAATAATGGAAACTCAATTATTCGTTCCATAGCCCAAAAAATAAATACATAAAAATAATTAATACAAAATATAAAGTAAAAATAAAATAAATTAACCTGCACTTTACCTTTAAAAAAGTAAAATAAATCCCGACAGATAAGTGTTTCGGTTTATGCCCGTTTCTTTGCGCGTCTTGCGAAACACTCGTAAACCGCATTACTCGCAATTCCATTGTATATAGGTCTCTTGTATGTCTGAGTGCTACTGTATGAGGTTAAAAGTCCAATATAATGGGAAAGGTTTTTTTTTTTTTTTAAATGAAAAATATTGCTTTTCACCCTGAATAAAGAATTAAATATTTATGTGAATATACATTTGCAATATATATTTACATGAGTGTATTTCTAGTGTTTCATATACAAGTTTAGGGATGGAATTTCCAGATGGTTTGGTCCTGTATAGCGGAGGCCGGCTCAACTCCTCAACTTTTCAACTCTTTAAGATTTAAAGAAAAGTCTGTCTTACATTCCAGGCTATGGACAGTGTATAGTTCATGGTCGCCCACCTCACTGCTCTCTCTCTCTCTCTATCTCTCTCTTTTTCCCCCACTTACAGCAACTCTGATCTTTTCTTAAGTCTGATTTCCATGGACTCCTCTATTATTTGGCATGGTTTAAATGAGGCATGAAGCCAGTTTTAAGTCACGCCAGGCTGAGTTGGTTTTCACCTCATTTACACTCATTTGAAATTATGATAACCTTCATTTCGTATGCTCACAGGTCCTAATCACAGAACCTCCTCATTACCATCTGTTAAAAATACATACAAAAACTTAATTACAATATTTCAAGGTTTATTAATTTAATAGTGAGTAATATTTCATTTATTCTAATTGCCTAATCATGCTGGTCCTGGTAATATGCATACTACAGCGAAACAACATGATTACAAATGAAGAGTGAGTATAAATAAAGATTTGTGTTTTATTTTATGTTTTTTATTAATTCATAATAAAACATACTAATGATGGTTTGACCATTTTTAATTGGAAAGAACATAAGATTTTCATTTTGTGTCACTTAATGCTTTACTGGATCCAAAATTGTAAGGAAAAAAAATATTTACTGAAACAGGCTTTGCATATACAGGCATTTCATACAAAAAAAAAGAATAAATTAATAAGACGTTCCAAGAGTGAAAAAAACTGCAAAGAAGGAATGACAATTCTAGCTCATTTCTGTATGCCATTGTCTCCCTCTGCTGTTCATGGAATTGAGTAACATACAGTTCAACCACAGCATCAACAACAACAAAACCTATAAACAGATGCATGTCTTATGTAGACATATACTGTATTTAATATTATAAAACAGTACATGCATTAGTTTAAATTTAAAGTGACATGAGATGTATGCCGTTTATGAGCATTTGAGCATTAATGATTTTGCTAAAGTGTAGAAAAGTGACTCATTGGTCAATCCTGAGATGTATACTTACACTGTAAGGAAATACAAATGAACTGTAAGCAAATGAGTATATTAGCAATAAAATTAAAAAGGAGAAAAAATAACAATGAGGTGGTTACCATTTATTTTCCTATAGAAGCATGTGCCCTTTTATATAGCAATCTTACATTCTACATGAAATAAGCATGTCATACATTTAATATATTTATATATTACCATATAATATATCACACATTTCCCCAGAGCAACTTAAATTCTTTTACATAAAAAGAGCTGTTGAGGGACCTTGCTCAAAAGCCCAACAGCAGCAACTTGGCAATGGTGCGGTTCACTACTAATCAGTAGGCCATTGCCTTAACCATTAATTACATCCTATAAACAAATACTGTTATTACTTGTGCAGTGGCAGACATAATGGTGACTCTTATCAGCCTTTTATTTTTTCCCTCTTAAAGTTAAGTTAAAAAACATAAACCTAAAAATAAACCTGACCAGTGTCCATAGAATGTTTCATGTTTGTTAAGCCACACAGTGACCTTGAGCCACAGCATATTCCTAAAAATCTCAGCGGTTACAGGCTTGTGGCATTGATGTCGCATATCATGAAAATGTTCGAACGGCTTATCTCCTGAGACCACAGGTCAATCATGCACTGGATCATGCACTGCAGTTCGCCTACGGGCAGAAAGTTGGTGTTGATTACGCCATTCTGTACCTATTCCATCAGACCCTGTCACACCTTGAAAAATGGAAAGGTGCTGTAAGGATTATGTTTTTGTTTTTTTTACTTTTCCAGAGCTGTTAACAAAATCCAGCCCCTCTTTTTGAGAAACAAAGGAAATTCCAGACATGCAGTAGATGAGAACAGTTTGTAGTTGTGATTGCACACCACAGACCTTACATATAGGCATAGATATGAGAAATGTCTAAAGTTACTAGAACACTATAACATATATAAAAGTATATAAGTCCACTCACATACAGGTGGATTCAAATGAGGTGACCTAAATCACAGACAACCTCACCAGAAGTCCATAGTATGTCAAGAAGAGGGATTGTATCTCAGAGACCATAGGCAGCAGCAGATGAGCACCTCAGGGGACTGTACCCCCTTCCTGTTCACTCTATACGCCTCAGACTTCAAATTCAAATATTATTTGCCACATACACAACCGTACACAACCGTTCTCCTTACACATACAACTCATGCCACATACAGAAGTTCTCTGATGACTCTTGCATTTGGGGAAAGTATTAGGGATGGACAGGAGAGCGAGAAGCCTATATTCCCATTGTAGGCATTTGTACAATGGCAATATATACTATATTTATATACAGAATATGTTTGTTTGTCCATGTGTGTTTGTGCAGAACACTCTAATGACACTCGCTTTTGCCTACTTTTGAGGATTTCGCAGAAATGTGACGTTACTTTGTTGTTAAACAGATTCATCTCCTGCACTGCTACAGACTTTTTAACCTTTCTTCATGAGAGCCGTTGGTGAGGGCCCTTGTTAATAAAGGACAGTCACTACAAAGGGACACAAAATTTAAAAAATGCATCATTAACATTATAGTAAACAGTACACGTGCACGGATGTTGACTATATGACTGAGACTCACCATGGGAGACTATTACCCACAGTCCTGCAGATCATGTGACGCTAGGCAGACAAATCGCATGCATACTACTCGTATTTCAAGACCTCGCTCGTTTATCAAGTTAACATTTTTACAAAATTTAATAATCAATAATCTATCTATCTATCTATCTATCTATCTATCTATCTATGAGCAGGACAGGCAGAGTGGGAACAAACATAATTCTCTAACAGACTGTAATGAGAAGATGTGATTCATGTAATCAGAAGAACTTTTTTGTAAATTGTCTTGTATTTTCATAAATTTCTAAAGTTTTCAATGAAAATTGCATTCTTTTCTTTTCTTTTTTTTCTTTTTGTGTGTGTCTCGTAAGTTTACTGTTTCTGGATCCTGCATAGTCAAACTGCATCTTACCAGTTAGAAAGAGTTCTGCTTGAATTCTTCCTTTCAATCTGTCACATAAGTTCCTACAGAAACAACGCATTTTTAGGCCAGGCGGAATTGACAATTTAATAGTGTTAAAGCTAAAAGGGTGCTATAAAATAAAATAAATTTAACAAAATATATTTAAGCAAAGGTCAAAATGCAAGTCAGATACTAAGAGAGAATCAAACAAGGCTTGGAGAATCAGCAAAGAGATCTGGAAAAAGTTCACAGATAGGCTGCGGAGTATGAGTGACTAGCACCTGATATTGAATATTTAAAAAAAAAATTATTCATTATCAACCCAGTGACCTTTTTTTTTAGGCAAACATTTGGGCACACCTTCTAACTCTATGGTCTTTTCTGATTTTTGTTTCTTTTTACACAGTAAAACAATACTGAAGGCATCCAAAATACACAATAATCTCCTTTGAACAGTTGATATTGAGATGTTTCTGCTACTTCTGCCCTGAAAATCCTTCTGCCCCGAAAAAACGGCTCTAATCTGAGGTGCTGTTTGTTAATTGGTGATTTCTGAGGCTGGTGAGTCTAAATGAACTTCTCTGCAGCAGAGGTAAGTTTTGGTCTTGCTGGGAAGGTCTTCATGAGAGACAGTTTCATCATGGGGCTTGATGGGTTTTGCAAATACACTTGACAATATTGTTCTTGCAAGAACTGTTCCAGAACAGCTGACCTTCATGTCTTAAAGTTGTTACCTTTGTTGTTGTACCATTAAGTTGTTACTTAATGCCATATGTGCTATTTCATAGGTTTTTTTATAGTATTGTTCTCGAATAAGTCACTAAACAAAACAGAAATGGAATTAGAAGGTGTGTTCAAATTTTTGACTGGTAATTTAACTGTTTCATTTTCCTTACTGGTTGTTTTTCTTAGAATATATTCTGTCAGTATATTCTACATAACAATGAAATTGTCTCGTATAAAGTCAAATTTGATCTCATCTTCTGATAAGTGTGAGTACACACACATAGCAATCAGAGAGCATGGCGGTGTCACACACTTTTCATTACCAAGGGCTAATAGTTTAATTAATGGGCCAGCAAGTTCTCGTGGATGGCTGGCCAAGCTGGAGGCTCCTCATTAACCAAACAAATGTTAAATTACAATGCATCATAAAGTCTGCATTATTTGTAAGGTACTAAATACATTAGTCTAAGGAGATTTAATTTTGCACAACAACAATACATCATGCGAATAAGCTGCTCACAACGAGCACCACTGTTGACTGCTCTTAAAGGGGGAAAAAAACAGAAAGAAAAAAACTGACCTGAGTTCTGCAGCAAATAAATGGAACATGAGTCATTGCCCATGCTAAATGGCTTGCAACGCATAATCATCGAACTAATAACGGGACTGCCATTAGACTGGGAGAGATGGATGGTGAAGTGTGAGCTGGAAAGGAAATGGTACAACTCGGGGAAATCTCAGGAGTGAAGAGAGAGAAACTCTACACACGTTCATGTTCCATCTCTTCAGTCTCAATAAAATAACAATAAAAGGCATAAAAAGGCACCAGGATGAGTTTACTTGTTTCCATGGTGTTTTATTGGCTTGCTGTGAAGAAAAAGTGTAAAGACTAAAATAAAATGACGTTTGTATTTATACCACAGTGCTGTTGAGTTCTGGTCAGATGGTGTTGTTAATTGTTGTTAACAGCAGTTCTGATGGTAGTGCAGCAGCAAATCAGAGGTTTATTTTCATTCTAATAGCAATTAATTCAAAGGGACTTTGCATGACGTAAGTCTACTTATAAACAGATTGAATGTTGTTGTCACTGGAAAAATAAAAATGTGAAATTCTGTAGATGATATGCAGTTAAAAGTTTTCTGTAAAGAGACACTTTTTCAATTATATATACTGTATATATGTTGTTGTTGTTGTTCTTTTGGCTGCTCCCGGCAAGGGGTCGCCAAAGCTTAGCACAGGTTTTGCCCTTTTTGACGCAACCCTCCCATTTTATCCGGGCTTGGGACCAGCAACGCATCTGGTGGCTGGGGTTTGAGTACTGGCTGGAAATTGAACCCAGGCCTCCCGCATGGCAGGCGAAACGTCTACCCCAGATTAAATGCTATATATATATATATATATAGCATTTATGTACAGTAGAATATAGAATTATGAATTCTAAATAGGTTCAAACCCAACCACCACAATGTTACCACCATGTTACCACCTTCAACTGCTCAGATGTATAGCGAGATAAAAATGTAAGTTGCTCTGGATAAGGGTGATTGATGTAAACGGTGACTTTTCTATGGAACCCTTGTTGTTCTGCAAGGTTCTGTTTTAGCCCCACTGCTTCTTTCTCTATATATACTAGCTCTGGGTGAAATCATTCTTGAACATGGTATTAATTTTCATTGTTATGCTGATAGAGAGGTGGAGGGTTTGCACTGTTGAGAAATGCATGAAAATCAGTAAGGGCAAAACGGAGTACATGTGTGTAAATGATAAAGAGGTTGAGGTAAAGGTGTAGTTGCAAGGAGTAGAGGTAGGGAAGGTAGAGGAGTTTTAATATTAAGGTTCAACTGTCCACAGCAATGGGGAGTGTGGTAGAGAAGTAAAGGAGAGAGTGCAGGCAGGGTCAAATGGGTGGAGAAGAGTAGCAGGAGTGATCTGTGAAAGGAAATCAGAAAGAATGTAAGGGAAAGTTTACAGGATGGTAGTGAGACCAGCAATGTTTTACTGTTTGGAGATATTGGTGTTGAAAAAAACAGAAAGCAGAGCTGGAGGTGGCAGGGCTGAACATGCTGTAATTTGCTTTGGGAGTGGCAAGAAGGGACAGAATTAGGAGTGAGTATATTAGAGGCACAGCACGGGTAGAATGGTTTGTGGACCAAGTTAAAGAAACTAGATTCTTAGAGAAACTAGATAGCAAAAGAGGTATGATGGGTAGATCAGGAGGTGAATGCTAGAGATGGAGCTGCCAGGCAGGAGGAAAAGAGGAAGGCCCAAGAGGAGGTTTATGGATGTGGTGAGGGAGGACATGCAGGAGGTTGGAGTGACGAAGGAAGATGTGGTAGACAGAGTTAGACAAATGAAGACAAATAGTCTGCTGTGGCAACCCCTAATGGGAGCACCAGAAAGAAGAAGTTATGCTGATGACACACAGTTGTATGTTTCAGTAAGGCCAAATGACAGACCCAGCTTAATAAAGTTGAGAAACGCCAAGTTAACTGGCAGTCTGACCCACAGCAGGGTCTACAAGATGCAGGGTATTACAGGGGCTAGTAGGTGAAGGGCTGTGAAATTGGCCACTGAGACAGTAGAAGTTGCCTCAAGGTGGCTGTGGATTGGGAAAGAAGAGCCTTGAGTAAGGTAGTGTTATCTGGCCAAAATCCCGTAGATTATCGACCAAGGCAGGGTCACCTGAGGGAGAGTGTCTGATGTGTATGGAAGAAGGACATTAGGACACTGGATGTTTATTATCTCTCTTGTATTTTGCCTTTTAGCTGCTCATGTTTACAATCCAACTATCTGGTGTCATCCAGATTATGATGCATTTTGACTTATAGTGGAACATATCCTCATCTGGGAAATACCAGATAATGGGATTGGTTCCTCTCAAGGGTTCTTCTTCATGTAAGCTCAGGCAGCATTTCATTTGACTTGTATTGCCTCTGATTTGCTCACTATAGCTAATTTTGTAAATTCAAGTTTTATATTAAGAATTTATATATTTCGTTAAAGCTGCTTTGTGGCAATGTACATTGATTAAAGTGCTATACAAATAAAACTGGACTGAATTGAATAGTCTTCTTCCTTTTCTTCTTCTTTTTTGTGTCACGGTTGGAATCCAGTAGGTTGCATTACAGCCAACTGTAGGTTTCCCTGAAAAAGTCTAATGCTTCATTCACTGCTCTTGTCTTATCTTATTCTGTGTCTCGAACTATTTGTCTGCTTTAATCTGGAAATTCCACATAATCTATCTTCTCTACATTTTTCCTCTTGGTACTGCTCTGTCCCTTTGTTTTGGATCCTGTAAGTTGCATCACCACCACCACATTCCCAAATCCCTTGATGCTGACATGGAGCAGTATAGAATAGTATGGAATAGATATTCTTCTGAATGTTACAAACTTTCACACATATTGGATATGTTCAGACAGGATAGCAGCATGATGTCATCAACATACACTAATAACTGTTAATCCAGAATGTCACAGAACACAGAGCATAGAATGCCTGAACTTCTGTAGGAATGGTAACAAGTCATAGTAATCAAGATCTTCCATTCGCCACCTTTCCACATACACACAAAGTTAAAACCCCTATAACTTATGCACTGACATAGCTTCCCTTGTTACGGTAAAGGGGATGAATAAAGAATTGCTAAACTGCTTCCGCTATACAATTTTATACCATGGGATGTTTTTCTTCCCATGATGGAGGATCGATATACAGTAATATTAAGATGGAGTGGTGGCCTTTAACAGCTCTATGGTGGTATCTCCCATCTGATGAAGCAGGAGTTGTCCACATTTTCAGAAGTATGTGACATGGGATGGCCCACAATGTTTAGCCATGATTGCCAGGGTGTCATCCAACCTACCTGCCAGCCTAATTTGGGATTGTGGGGTTGTAACCAAGGTGACTACATTATGAGTAGTGAGGAATGTTGCTCACATGGTGCTCACAGAATGTTTTGTGGTGACATACAGTATGTGATGTGATCTTTCTCAGAATGGTTGACCATCAATGGGAAGGATAAAGATAAAGAATCTAAGAGGGTCAGTGGTTACCTGCAGCTACTTTACCAAATTTGCCAGGAAGAGTATTGTAAAAGAGCTGGAAGGGGAGGAGTCCTGAAACAGTAAGGAAAAAAATCAAGAGATTCTCTCTAAAAAGTAAAAAGATACGTCAGTTTTTTAAAACTGTGGATTCCCTCAGGCAGTCATAGATCATGCTGTGGAACATAGAGTATTACAGTAACACTATTAAGAGAATGAATGCACTGACCTCTACATAATCCACTGCTAGGGCAGAGAGAATACCTTTGGTGCTTACTTATCATCCTTTGAATAAAATGGTGGCTAAAATTATATTGTGACACATTAAAATCATTCAGGGTGATCTGAGAACTGCTGTCCCTTTAGACTGGTGGCTTTATTCATATAATCCAGTTTAAATGACTTTAAAACTTTTATCGTAACAGCCAGAATAATGTATTTATTTTTTTGCATTTATTTTTTGTCCCAAACCTACCCATCTTGGATTTTTGTCTGTTTGTCTGTTTGTTTGTTTGTTTGTTTGTTTGTTTGTTTTGTTTCCTCTCCTTGCTACTTCCACAAACTGCTAATATGGTAAAAATGTGTGTTAAAATTGGAGAGGTAAAATCGAGTTGCACATATGTAAAGTACGTATGGTATAGCAATTTAATATTGCATTATTTTTTAAACTTGTAATACTACGCCCATGCGGTGATTTGATAATGTCCTTGTTCAACTTTCAGGAATCCAAAACATGCATCAACACGTGCTACTGGAGTTAGATTAAACGTGCTTTCCTAGATTTCTGAATACAATACAGATTGTTAGCGATAGTGATAGTGATAGTGATAGTAATAGGGATAGTGGTCATGTTCACAGTTTACAGTTATTAGAAAGGATTGATAATTTCTTTATATTATGCACCATTTTGGTATGAGACACTTGAATAAGTGTTTTACTGAAAAAATTCTGTATTATTATTATTATTATTTTTATTATTATTATTATTATTCAGACAGCTTTTCAGTTTCATTTCACAATATCAAAATATAGTTTTCGTGAAAAAAAAGGGTTCAACTTAATAATAATATTGTGGAATGATAATATGGAATTTTGATAGAATTTGAGAAAATTTAGAACAGCTTGGAGCCTCAGTCATCACAGCAGTGTTTTCCCTCTCCTATCTAAACTCCCCAGTTACAGCACTGTAACTTTTCACAAGAATCATTTTCAGGAAGAAGGAAACAAGGAAATTTGTTAGAAACTTACCAATTATTTGGAAGACTTGCAAAATAGCCCGTGCGAACCGGAATTGTCAGGGGGATTACCTCGTATGAAAATACGCAACCTGTGAAAACAAAAGTTCCAATATGCATATGCCTGAAACCAACAGGAGTACATAGTTCAAATATCTTGTACTATTTGTAAATGTATTATTATTATTATATAGTATTTATGGCAACAATTTAAAAAAAAAAAGAAAGAAATATTTGGTGTGTTTCTGTGTGGTAGTAAAATGGGTTGCCAAAGGTCTTTTGAATATTAAATGTTTTGTTTTGAATTTATTAGTCTATTTGAATATTTTTACATTTCTTATGAGTTAATGATTTAAAACATGTTTTCAGCTTAAGGGTTATTAAGCATTTATAGATAATGTGAACATACTAAAATGAAAAAAAAATAATAATAAAAAATTTAAACAATACATGAAAATCCCTTTGAACGCCTATGTAAAGCATTTCCACTGAAGAGTATATAGGTTTAAGGAACCTTCACTCATCTCCTACCGATGGGACAAACCAACAAGGACACACTTGTCTGGCATGAGTTACATGAGCAGCCTAAATATAACAAGAGTTCTCATCCATGCAGCCATCCTAGATGTTCAATTATTAATTTATTCATAAAGCCATTAAAATCACAGACCAAAAAGGGCCAGTTTTTGTCTCATCGCTCTTTGTGCATCACTGTAGGAGTTGTTTGTCTCTCCTGCATGGGATGTAACCAGCTGTGCTTTGAGGAAACCATGAGAATGCTCATTATGTCAGGCAAGAATTCTCCTTTGCAGTGCTGAGAAATTTTAACTAAGAAGGACATTTTAGTATTATCTGTTATTAACTACATGCTAATATTCAGGACTACTCTCAAATTACTGTATGTTTTCTCAAATCAGAACTTATACAATAGGTTAGGCTTTCAATAAAATGAGTTATTGATGTGTTCTATTTGATGTGTTCAATATATCGAAAATGCATCTTAAACCACGTCTTGATTTTATTCCATAACAATAAGATAACTGAATTCCCATAAACAGATTACATCTCACTTTCATTTTTTAGTTTCTGGTTCTGAGGATCACTCCAATAATAAAACAAAGATATCTTGAATGGTGCGTTTGGTATCATGCCAGCACTTCTGTAAAATTTCCTGCTGCTATATGCAAATTTTAACGTGCACCAACAAGTAATTCTAGATTTTTGAATGCATGCACGTGCCTGCATTGCAGGCACACACATTCAAGTGTGCACACACATCACTAATTTGATATCTTGCAGTTTACATCATTCTTTCTTCTTTCATGCTGTGGTGTGTATTAAGGCCAAAACACTGGCTCTAAAGAGAATGACAAAACATCTTTAAACTACAGAACAAGCTCTTCGCAAAAAGATCTTACCTTCATGGGGGTATTTCCTGCTAGGAAAAACAAAACAAATCTCTCTCTCACACACACAAATTGCCTGTAGTGGTATCTTCTATACCACTTATTCTGTGTACAGGGTCAAGGACGACTGGAGCCTGGATACCTAGGGCACAAGGCAGGGCACACAGAAACACACACACTACAGGCAATTTGTGAACACCAATTATCCTAAACTGCATGTCTTTGGACTGTGGAAGAAGACTAGAGGAAATCCACCAAGAACAGGGAGAGCATGCAAACACCATGCAAACAGACCCAAGGTGGGAATGGAATCCTCAATCCTGCAGGTGAGAGGTTACAGTGCTAACCACTACGCCACTGCGACACTTATATATGTGAACAGAACTCAATGGATTGGGACTAAACAGCTGCATGGACGTAACAAAACCACTTATTTGCGTGGCTAATAGGGAAAAAATGGTTTCAGTTTGTTATGGAGCATAAAGAATGGACAGTGGAAAATTGCAAATTGATGTGGTTTGATGAGTCCAGGTGCATCAGTGAGAGGCAGATGAAGTGATGCACCCTTAATGCCTAGTGCCTACTGTACATTACAAACGTGCTCAGCAATGCTATGATCCCAAATAATGAGGACAGTTGATGACCTGAATATATTCTCAATAACCAGGTTTTGCCATAATTTTTTTTGTTTGGCAGAAACAATATTCTTTGGACTAATGAGAATAAACAGGAGTTGTTTGGCCTTAATGTGCAGTGCCATATTTGGTGAAAACCAAACTGCATTTCAGCAAAAACCCTTCATACCAATTTTTAAGCACCACAGTGGAGGGGTGATGATTTGAGTTGCTTTGCAGCCACAGGGCTGGGGCACCTCTAAGTCACTGAGTCGATCATAAACTCCTCTGTATACAACAGTGGCGGCTACTGGTCCGTCAAATAGGGGAAGCTCATTTTCGGCCTACATCAAAAAATTGTCTATTTATTTAAAAGTAAATTCTGCCCTACGTTCCTTTTCAAGAAAATGGTCTGTGACCCTAGGGTTACTCACATGTTCATTGCTCTTTTCATGTCTTTTATATGCCCTGTCAAAGTTAGACAGATCTCCAAACCCCACCTTTGACCAAACAAC
>JAOVVA010000048.1:8215727-8248938 GCA_028565275.1 Leiocassis micropogon
CAGCAACATTTTAAAATGCAAATGCAAATTAAGCATCAATTAAAAAAAAAAAAATCCGTTTTGGAGTCAGTGTGGCAAAACATGAATCGCCACACAAAAGAATCACGATATGTAACTTAATAATTTATTTTATTTTCCCCATTATTTTCTAGTTAATACTAAACTGATGGCCTGGGCAGGACTTAGTTGGACTGTGTGTTCACAGTAGAGTAATTTGGAAGTTAAGATGCACCTCGAAGCAATATTTCTGAAAGAAACATTACGATACTGTAAAAGATGCGCTAAATGAGATACACACTCTGTGTGTGGGAAGCTGTTTTTGTCCGTCCCAATCTCAGATCAAAATCCTAAACCCTGTTAGAAAGTTGGAAGTTATAATATCTGTGCGAACAGATGTTATAATCGACATAAACGCTCCAAGGTTCCAATTTCATTGTCTTGAATTTGTATTTGCAACAATGTGTTCGAATCTTCAAGTCGCTTTATTAAAGTCGTTCTAAATTTAAAAAACGATGTCGTCCCGACATCATCGCAACCTTGTTACAACCAAATTACAACGTTAATCCACTTTTAGGGCTCCTGGTAGGTTATATTTTTTATGAAATTAACAATTTTGTTTGTTTGAAACACTCTTACTCTCCCCACTATATAGCCAAAAGTTTCTGGACGCCTAACCATCACACGTGTGCTTTTTTTTGGTGTCCCGTTCCAGATTTAGTTCCCCCTTTTGTAGTCATAAAAACCTCCTGGACACTGTCCTGGAAAGGCTTTAGAGCGTGCGTGAGGTCAGGCGTTGATGACAAGTGAGAAAGCCTGGGACACAGTTGCTGTCTCAGTTTGTCCTAAATGTGTCCGGTGGGGTTGAGGTCAGGACACTGTACAGGACACTCGGGTTCCTCCACTCCAACCTGGGCAAAGCGTGCCTTCGTGAGGTCACCATTTGTGATGTAGGTGTTTGTCCACAGCTGTTGAGTGTACTTCCGAAATAAGACAGCATGCCCTAATCTGTAGTTACATTCCAAGGTTAAAACATTAACGTAAAAATATCTCTCCAATAGATCTTAAAGCTCCAGGCACCGTCCTTCATGTCGTCCTTCAAGCTGCGACCTGATTGGTCGGGAGATGAAAGGAGCTTTAGGTCACTGGGTTCTGCGAAGGCGGCCACTTTGTCATGTAGCGAATGTATTACACATTGTAGTAGCACGAGTCTGAAGAGTGTTAAATGTGGCACTTTATATCTGACTAAATCATCTAGAATGTTACAGGAGAGACATGGACATATTTAGAGGACTCTGCGCTCTTTCTGAACGAGCCCTAAAATAGAATATAGACAAAATAACCCACACATTTTGGACTTGCTTTCAAACCACACACACACACGTACATACACACCTGTGTTCCTTTATAATTCATCCAGATGGAACCAGTCGCATCAAGAGTTTAGAAATGTCAGTAATTTGGTTCACGTTTATTATAAAAATCCCAACATATATTTCATCTTGTGATTGTTTGTGCGCTCTGACCGTGTCTGTCGTGTTATATCCATGTTCTGCGTCATGATAAGTAAATAAGGTGATGCACAAAAACTCACTCCGGCTTGAGAGTATACTGATAATGAAGCCATAAAAAATCCACCCAGGACAAACAGATGGAAGTAAACAGGTGAGTGAGTTGCTGACCGGCAGTGTCAGCGCAGAGCTACACGACATCTGTCAGCTTCCTGTTAGCTGGGATTTATTGCCGTTTGTGGCATGTTGCTAATCAGGAAACATGAGATAACATAATGTATAATCAAGTAACAGGGATTGACAGGTTTCTCACACGGTGCTTAGCTCAGCTTTTAGCTTATAAGTAGCTCAGTGAGTTAAGGCACTGGGTTACTGATCAGAAGATTGGCAGTTCAAGCCCCATTTCCACCAGGTTCCTCTTGTTGGGTCCTTGACCCCATCTGCTCCATTGGTGGGTCCTTGACCCTATCTACTCCTTTTTTTGTCCTTTAACCCTGTCTGGAACCCTTCCCTGGAATTTGCGAAGAAAGAATTTCACTGTCCAGTAATGTGTATGTGACAACTAAAGTCTTAACTTAATGCTACCAGATGTGTAGTCACATGACTTCACCCCGCCCCATCTGCGACATAAAAGCAACACAGAGAAGAGTAAATATATCCCATCCTTAATAGTTGACTGTATTTACTCTACAAATTATGTCACTGAATTATTAGGGCAAAAAACACACGAAAAGAAATCGTTCATTAAACATAATCGAGGCAAAATGTTTAATTCATCGTGATATTGATTTAAGGTCACGTCACCCAGCACTACTGACGATAGTGCAAGTATCACTTACGGTATATATGACCTCATTATTCAGTGTCAGACAGAAGAGAATGGCTCGCTTTTCGACCCAAGGTCGTTTTATTCACACCGCTTTCGACTCAGCCAATCAGATATTAGAAAGCGGTGCGCAAAAACATATCAGACTGAAGATTAATCTCAGTAGTGGTACCTGATTATCTGAGTATCTCAGAAAGCGCTGAGATTTCACACAAAACCCTTGAGTTTACATGGAATGGTGTAGAAAACAAACAACAGCCAGTTCTGCAGACCCTGGATAGATTAAGTTAAAAGGAAAGGAATACTTAATCTTTACAACTTAGTTTGTTTAGGCCGATTCATGACATTTGTAGAAAAAGCTTCAATCTTCAACTCATCAGTCATACCCGCACTCCACCAGGTTATTACCCACATCATCACTGCAGACTTTGTTCACCTTGTCAGCACAACTGAATAAGACCTAGAGCTCTCCCTTGGGATCAGGTGACACGTATTAATTAAAAACCCTCCCTCTGGAGGTTTGATGATGCAGAGGATGATGACGTGGGTGAAGGACACCAGCAGGTTTTCAGCGACTCACTGGTGCCGCAGAAGGAGCACGAGTGTGATGGAAAACATGGAAAAATGACACCATGGAAAAGGATACACATAAGGAAAGGCTGCTTTTACACTAGGCACGATCGATTCATACAGAGCCTGGGTTCGATTGCTCCCCTCTCTCAGGCTGGCCAGCTTTCACATTAGTAATATTGTTCCAGACAAGAGTACACTTGCGTATTCACACTCGCTGATACAGTGTCAGTATGCGTCTTGTCGGTGTTTGAAGAGTACAAGGAAGTTAACCTACTGAAATTTCATAAAACAACGTGAAGAGCGATCTTCTCGCACGCCACCCTGCTTTATCAGCTATAGCTGTGATGTCGAAAGTTTGAGATTGGAATATGTTGCGGCTCATACAGCCATAGCTTTCTAAATAGTGGTCCTCTTCCATCTTTAGGTACACTTGGCTTTCATATTTGTTACCCGAGTATGCAATACCATGCTCGAGTCTACTTGAAATGCAAACATATCAAACTCCAGGGTCAAGTGTGCTCCGGTCCGGGACTAAGTCCGCATAGTATAGTGTGAAAGCAACCCCGAGGCATAGTGAAGGGATGAATTCATGGAAATGAATCAGTAACGCAGGGGTGTGATGGTACTCGAAGCTGATTATTTTCCTATCACAGCACACCCTGAACTGTTCTGTTCCTACTATAACACTTGGTGTTGATTACACGTAATTAACTAAAAATCACACTTGTTATTAGTCACATGGAATGTTGAGAAGTTATTTCTCTCTTACGTTATATCAGCAATAAACATCCGCACCATCCCCGATCACCAGCCTCTGTTTCTCTCTTTCCTCTGTTTCCTTCTGTTCAAGTTGATAAGACAAAAAAGGCAGTTCGTACTCGAACAGAGAAGCCCGAATGCATTATATTCCTAATTATAGAACGCTTAAAAGCTTGTATGGCTTTATCTCTGTCTCTTCACAGAAAACATCACCATATAAAGCACTTACTGCACACCACTTACTGTATCTGCTAGGAAGAATACTGTATTAGAATAAGAGCATTATTATAAACCTGTAATTTGTCTTGCAGACAGAATGACCCCTTTTGACCAATCAGATTTGAGAACTCAGCAACGCTGTGGTGTAAACATTCTTCAGAATCTTCCATGGAAATATCAGATGTTATAACTGGCATGAAAAACATCTGCAAGTTTAATTGGAATGTAAAACATAACACGCACTTGGATTCGACCACAAGTCCATTGACGCTTTGCTTAATCTAACGCTTAATCTAATTCTCCACACGTTTAGCATCCGGCGCTGCTCCGTTTCTCAGCAGCCTCTTTTCATGACTTGCACTTGTTTTGTTTCTCACAGTCCCTAGTGTTTGGTCGCCTCTAAACTCGTTGCTTAGTGACAGCATTACATCATGAATCATTAAACGTTTTACCCGAGAAGAAGGGCTTAGAACAAAACACTTAGGAGGTGTAGAGAGTGTCATGGCCTGGTAATTTCTGTTCCTCCACTCTGTCTCAGTTCCACATTGGATATTTAGACGGCGTCTCTCTAAGCCTTAAAGAGAGGGAGTGTGAGGAATCAGCACACACTCAGTTTTTACCAAACATGGCAGTGAGAAAGAGCGAGGGAGTTCTCTCTCACACACACAAACACACACACACACAGTACAATCCAAAAGCTTCAGCACAGCATGAAAAACCATATTTATTTTATTCGTTGTGACAAGTTACAACTTTATGGCACCCCGTGTTTTTGATGCAAACTTTGTTATATATTTTAAAAATATATCTATTTTATGACTTTATTATTAAGTCAGTACAAAACACATTTCTGATTTCCAAACATCAGTATTTCACCACAAAAGTAAAAATGACAGAAAAATTATTGTTTTCCAGAAAAGAAAGCAGCGTATTATATAAGTGACCACTTTTTAGACGATAAAACAGAAAGGAAGCTGCCGGGTTTTGCATGCCAAAAAGAAGCAGGTGCAACAGTGAAAGTCCTCAGAAGACCTGACTTTGTTTCATTAATTACTGTTTACTGGGATTTTTTTCTTTTGATCTCCTCTCTATAACATTTATAAAGCATCTTTTGGCTTCATTAAATTGTGCGATTAATGGAATAATTGCAAGGAATATTCACACATACACACGCTCATTCACACACTATGGGAAATTTGGGAGCACCAATTAACCTAATCTGCATGACCGTGGGAGGAAACTGGAGTACTCGGAGGTCGTTTAAACTCCATGCACACGCAAATCAAGGCGGGAATCGAACCCGGGCCACTACACCATTGTGCCATTTTTATTCAAACTTAATTAGGCTCATTTTTTATTTTTATTTTTAATTCGTATTCACTTTAATGTGTGCACATTCTTTTTTCACACTTGTGAGAAAAGACAAAAAAAAATCTTCCAGAATTTTCAGTTTTTTTTCTCTTTTTTTTGTAAGAGCATGTGTGTTTTAGCGTTTGTTTCTAAAATAGTAAAATGAATGTACACTTTCTGTTCCTCATTTAAACGCTCATTGCTCATTGCTGGACTTCTCCTCATAACTGAGACGCCTCCGGTGCGCCTGTCCAATTGGATCTTTCTGAAATACCCGAGGTTGCTTTCGGTGCTTTCACACTAGGGACCGAGGCACGGATCCGAGTCCACATGACCCCAAAGTCTAGTTTGTTCAAGTAGTGTGAAATTGTACACATGGTTGGTCTGTACATGGACACGGTTGGAATCGGGTGTGAAAGCTAACTGTGCCACAATACAGAAGCATTCTTGACATTGTCCACAAAATACCAATGAATCATAGAGGTAGTGGCAAGATAATCAGTAAAATTTGGTTGTTCTTTGTGTTTATTGGCAGATCACAGTTCCCACTATGTGCATACCGCCACCTACTGTGTCAGAGAGCATAGATACATACTGTAGTACTTGGGCATGGTACGAAGCAATGGTACCTAGTGTGAAGACAACCTTAGGTACCGGGGGTGTTATAGATACGTCACTCGTGTGTTTCATATGCACTTCTAACTTTTGTGGGTATTTGTCTGTGTGTGTTGCAGGCATGAATGCAGCCGTAAGGGCTGTGGTGCGAATGGGAATCTACGTCGGAGCCAAAGTCTATTTTATTCATGAGGTAAGTAAATGGAGAGAGTATTTAACAAAAATACCATAACTTTTGCAGAAAATGGAAACCGCATGCATGTCTGTCACATACACTTGTTTTGCAATAGCATCGCCTCTCTTTTTTCTTTTTGTGAGTGGTTAATGCAATACCTCCACCTACTGGACTGGATCATGGAGCAGAAGATTGGCACGAAAACAGCCTTGCACGAGACATGATGTTTAAACAATCAACAACACAAGATTTTCAGCATTTCAATGCCTGTTAGATCCTCTGTCCTTTGACACACTTGCCGATCAGGAGAGGAACAAACGCACACATGGACAATGGAGTGTCGGAATGTTATCTAGGTTATTCACACAAGCCCAAAGCCAAATGCCCTGAATAAACACAAAGTACGGACGTATCATGTACATCGGCATGATCCATTCACATGTTCTGTAGACGTCTTGGAAATCAAGCATGCATTGTCATATGAAGAGAAACTCAAAGGAAGGGAAAGTCAATATAGTTACAGTTATCTATTACTGTATCAGTAAACACTAAGAATATTTTAGTAGAATTGTAAAACTTTAGGACATTTTAGCTGCTTGAGTAAACATTTGTGCTATTGAATTGATTTGAATCTAAAATCAAGATGTGAAAAAAAAACTAATTTAATTGATGGTCTCACCCTGACTTACAGCTCTGAGCTCTGACTTGCATGAGTTTTGTTTCTTAAAATCATAAAGAAAGAAATATTTGAGGTGATCTGAGGATACCCATGTCACAGCATGTGGCAGTGATTGTGCAACTTAACAGTAACCGTTGAGGTTTATCGTGTGGCAAAATATGTTTGTGGCCTGGCGGCGTAGTGGTTAGCACCATCGCCTCATATCTCCAGGGTCTGGGCTCTATTGCTACTTCGGGTCTGTGTGCATGGAGTTCGCATATTCTCCTCGTGCTTGGTGGGTTTCCTCGATCAGTCCAAAGACATTCAGATTAGGCCAATTGGCCTTCTTAAATGTTGACCCGGAGGTCCTACCATGGTCGTAAAATGGAAATAACTACAACGGTGACCATTAGACTTCATAATCCCTAGATGGATGGATGGAAAATATATCTCACACTTTTTGTCATTATAATAAATACCATAACGCATCCTTTAGAACCCTTAAATATTATGGGGATTTTGAGTTTTTAACACACCCCAATTAATAATATCAGTGTTTTCTTTTCATTTTAAAAGGAGTCCTTGAAAAAGTGTACAAATATTATACAAGGATAAAACTCCCTTTTCTACGTGTAACTTTTTTGAATATACGCTTCCATAATACGGA
Organism: Leiocassis micropogon; assembly: GCA_028565275.1. Classification (NCBI taxonomy): domain Eukaryota; kingdom Metazoa; phylum Chordata; class Actinopteri; order Siluriformes; family Bagridae; genus Leiocassis; species Leiocassis micropogon. The sequence continues at coordinate 8,223,078 of JAOVVA010000048.1, forward strand.
TCGTTTTTAGATTATTTTTTTCACAATGTTACTGGCGCCATTACTTTCGCTCCTACTCTGCAGCATTGTCCTGCTAAAACTGTGCCATTTTTAGTTTCCAAGAATAGATTTTGTCCTGACAGTCAGTGCTGACACAGGGAAGGGTGTGTGTGTGTGTGTGTGTGTGCGTGTGTGTGTGTATGTGTGTATGTGTGTATGTGTGTGTGTGTGCTATAAAGCGTCAAAAAGGGTCAATCACGCGCATACGGTATTAATGCCCTTCACTTCACACACACACACACACACATTTCTTTATTAAATGTCTGTTGTTCATAAAGGTCTTGATGACATTCAAATTTAATTGTGACCAAATAAAATCAAATTGGTGATTAAATGATAGTAAAGAGGACATAAAAGGATATAGGACATGAAAGATTCATTGTGTGTGTGTGTGTGTTACAGGGATATCAGGGTATGGTGGATGGAGGTGATAACATAGAAGAGGCCACATGGGAGTGTGTGTCCAGCATGCTGCAAGTGGTGAGTGTTCTGAAAAGATCCAGACACACACTCACACCCACACACAAACCCACCCACCCACACACACACACACACACACAAGCAGCACATTTCCAGGAACCATATTTATTCCCTACATACACTCTTAGACACAAAATGTCCTAGTCTCCTTCAGGGTTCTTTGATTGCGTTACTGGGGTTCTGTGGAGAACCCTTGACCGTACTAATAAGCAGAACCGTTTTAAGAACACTTAGCTAGGCATAGTAAAGGACAAACATACAGTATGTCTCACACACAAATGTAATCAGAGTCTAATCTTTTTTCTTCCTCTCTCTGTGAAATCATCATTTATAATCTGAACCAAACGACAGAGCTGTAGAAATGCCATGTGATCTGTGGATTTCATACCGAATCTTCTTCTTCTTCTCTTTGACTGCCTCTTTAATATCATTTGTCGTTTATTTATTTATAAATGTCACTTCAATTGCATAATATTTCCTTGCACAATCATCAGGGTGGCACCGTGATCGGAAGCGCGCGGTGTAAAGAGTTCAGGACACGTGAAGGGCGTCTGAAGGCCGCCCATAACCTGGTACAGCGTGGCATCACTAACCTGTGTGTCATCGGCGGGGACGGCAGTCTGACAGGCGCCAACCTCTTCAGGGAGGAGTGGAGTGATTTGCTGGCTGAGCTTGTCCAGCAGGGTACGCAGTGTATTCTGTGTGTGTGTGTGTGTGTGTGTGTGTGTGTGTGCATGCATATTTAACCATTTGTGAGGACCCAAAATGACCAAATGATCTTCCTTTCAATGTCCTCATAATGGCGGATGAGTGTCATATGTCTTCACAACATCAGGGCATTGACAGATGTCTCAACAGTGATGGGTCAGCATCAAATGTCCTCAGAATGCTGGGTTCAACTCAATTCAATTTTATTTGTATAGCGATTTTAACAATTGACATTGTCGCAAAGCAGCTTTACTCAATCAAAAGAATTATTTAAGTTTGTATGAGATGTGAATGTGTATAAATCAAAATTATAAGATTGTCCCTGATGAGTAAGCCGAGGACGATGGCGACAGTGGCAAGGAAAACTCCCTGAGATGGTAATAGGAAGAAACCTTGAGAGGAACCGGACTCAACAGGGAACCCATCCTCATTTGGGTGAAAACAGATAGCAGGGATTGATCTGCATCATACTGTGTGAGACTGGAAGTTCAGTGTAACAGGAGATGTGTTTATGTAAAAATTGAGTCCAGTTTGTTATTGGAGGCTCAGGTAGGCTGTAAGAAACTCCAGTCCTGAACTATCAAGCGACTGAAGTCACACGTCCACAGCCGAGGACAGAACCGTTTTCGTGGAAAAGTGGAACTGTCTCCAGTCACCACACGCATACAAGGCAGACCACACGGGACATCCATGCGACGAGATCTCCAACCAGAAGCAGGACACCAGGACGAGTCAGACAGCTCCAGGATCCAGAGGAGGTCTGGATCACTGGCAGCACAGGAGCGACATGTATAGCTCAACAGAGAGACAGGCAGAGGGAAAGAAAGAGAGGGGTAGAGTGAGAGGAGAAGAGAGAGACGAGTAGGGAGCAGAAGAGAAGGAGAGATAACAGTTAGGTATGGTAACAGTCAAACAATGTATAATGTGAATGTATATTTAGTGTAGAGTGTAAGCAGGGACTCCGGCAGGACTAACTATGACATCATAACTAAAAAGGAGAGCCGGAAGGAAACACAGACATGAGGGCTCCCTGAGATGACAGTGTAGGTCACTGTTGAATGTCCTTACAAGGACAGATAAGTGTCGAATGTCCTAATAATAATGGATCAGTGTCAAATCTTAGTGTTAAATGTTTTCACAAAGAAATGTCAGTGTCTGATGTCCTTCCAACGATGGATCAGAGTTAATGTCAAATGCCCTCACAATGATAGATCGGCATTAGTGTCAAATGTCCTCACAGTGATTGCCGTTAGTGTCAAATGTCTTCACAATTATGGTTTAGGGTTAGTGTCAAATGTCCTCACAATGATGGGTCAGACTTGGTGTCAAATGTCTTCACAATGATTGATCAGCATTAGTGTCAAATGTCCTCACGGTGATTGATCGGCGTTAGTGTCAAATGTTCTCACAATGATAGATCAGTGTTAGTGTCAAATGTCCTCAAGATGATGGATCAGAGATAGTGTCAAATGTCCTCAAGGTGATTGATTGGCGTTAGTGTCAAATGTTCTCACAATGATGAATCAGTGTTAGTGTCAAATGTCTTCACAATGATGGATCAGCGTTAGTGTCAAATGTCCTCAAGATGATGGATCAGAGATAGTGTCAAATGTCTTTAATGACGGATCAGACTTAGTGTCAAATGTCCTCACGATGATTGACCTGCAGTAGTGTCAAATGTCCTCACAATGTTGGATCAGTGTTAGCGTCCAATGTCCTCAAGATGATGGATCAGAGATGGTGTCAAATGTCCTCACGATGATTGATTGGCGTTAGTGTCAAATGTTCTCACAATTATGGATCAGGGTTAGTGTCAAATGTCCTCACAATGATGGATCAGACTTGGTGTCAAATGTCTTCACAATGATTGATCAACATTAGTGTCAAATGTCCTCATGGTGATTGATCGGCGTTAGTGTCAAATGTTCTCACAATCATGGATCAGTGTTAGTGTCAAATGTCCTCAAGATGATGGATCAGAGATAGTGTCAAATGTCCTCACGGTGATTGATTGGCGTTAGTGTCAAATGTTCTCACAATGATGAATCAGTGTTAGTGTCAAATGTCTTCACAATGATGGATCAGCGTTAGTGTCAAATGTCCTCAAGATGATGGATCAGAGATAGTGTCAAATGTCTTTAATGACGGATCAGACTTAGTGTCAAATGTCCTCACGATGATTGACCTGCAGTAGTGTCAAATGTCCTCACAATGTTGGATCAGTGTTAGCGTCCAATGTCCTCAAGATGATGGATCAGAGATGGTGTCAAATGTCCTCACGATGATTGATTGGCGTTAGTGTCAAATGTTCTCACAATTATGGATCAGGGTTAGTGTCAAATGTCCTCACAATGATGGATCAGACTTGGTGTCAAATGTCTTCACAATGATTGATCAACATTAGTGTCAAATGTCCTCATGGTGATTGATCGGCGTTAGTGTCAAATGTTCTCACAATCATGGATCAGTGTTAGTGTCAAATGTCCTCAAGATGATGGATCAGAGATAGTGTCAAATGTCCTCACGGTGATTGATTGGCGTTATTGTCAAATGTTCTCACAATGATGGATCAGTGTTAGTGTCAAATGTCTTCACAATGATGGATCAGCGTTAGCGTCAAATGTCCTCAAGATGATGGATCAGAGATAGTGTCAAATGTCCTCATGGTGATTGATTGGCGTTAGTGTCAAATGTTCTCACAATGATGGATCAGTGTTAGTGTCAAATGTCCTCAAGATGATGGATCAGAGATAGTGTCAAATGTCCTCATGGTGATTGATTGGCGTTAGTGTCAAACGTCCTCACAATGATGGATCAGTGTTAGTGTCAAATGTTCTCAAGATGATGGATCAGTGTTAGTGTCAAATGTCCTCAAGATGATGGATCAGTGTTAGTGTCAAATGTCCTCATGATGATGGATCAGACTTAGTGTCAAATGTCCTCATGATGATTGATCTGCAGTAGTGTCAAATGTCCTCACAATGTTGGATCAGCGTTAGTGTCAAATTTCAATGTTGAATATTTTCACAGTGGCAGGTCACTGTCAGATGACCTTGTACTGACAGATCAGTGTTAAATTTCTTCACAACCACAAGTTTTAATGAAGGTCAAATGTCCTTGCCATGATGGGTCCAACAAAGACACATCATTCATGAAGTGTCTGTATCAAATGTCCTCACAGAGACAGGTGAGTATCGATGTTCTCAGAAAGATACATTGATGTTCAGTGTCCTCACAGGGACGAACCAGTTTCAAATGTTCTCACATTTACACAGTCCTAACAAAAATGAAAAGGTGTGTGTGTGTGTGTGTGTGTGTTATTCTTGGAGACTGGAGGATAAGGCTGAATGTCTGTGAGAGGTGACTGGATTACAGTACAGTAATTGCAGTAACCTTATAATGAATAGATCTACAACAGTAATACTGTAGATATAAAAATAGAATGATTATGTAATAGAATGTAATAGAATAAAATTAAATGAGTGTGTGTAATGTATGAACAGCACAGGCTGATCTGCACTAAGAAGAGGAACCTGGTTTACTCCAAATAGGTTACCCTTTGTAATAGAAGTCTAAGGGCAGAAGGTTGATGAGGAAATGTGCATTACAGTAAATAGTTTAATTTACATACGGTAGAGTAAATGACTGACTTTATTATGCAGATTCAAACCTACATAAAGACAATTAATGACATTCGCCTACAACTGATTCGGGTTAATATTAACAGTCTTAGACTAACATGACTAACATGAGAAACATGTCCTGTGAATTATAATTCTGAGTTTGCATCTCTTTGCAAAGCTTACAGTATGTGGTAGCCACATTTAACTCTGTGTGGAAGCAGTCATATACTGTATCTAAAGGATTTTAGATATTTTAACAAATAGAAATTGTTAAACACATGATTTTGAAAGAAAGATAACAGCTCGATTATATTCTAAAATTTTCCTCATCAGGTCTAATTGATGAAGAGGCTGTACAGAAAAATTCAGCCCTGCACATCGTGGGAATGGTGGGATCCATCGACAACGACTTCTGTGGCACGGACATGACGATCGGCACAGACTCGGCTCTCCACAGAATCATCGAAGTGGTGGACGCCATCATGACTACTGCTCAGAGGTTAGAGCTGAGACATGACAGCCTCGAACACAGTAGCGCTGTAGACGGAGAAATAAATAATGAATCTTCATCATACGAACCGGCAGGATCAGGATTAATGGTGAAAGTTTGGATATAGACCTTGAGTTCCTCATGGATTTAGTTATTTTGATAGTTTTCTTGTGTTAGTTTACGTTCAAGTTAATTAAGTTCAATCTAAAGCATATCATTGGAATTTTTTTTAAACTACTTAATCAGGGCAGTTAACTCCATATGCAACTGTTATACTGTGTTTATTACTTTTTAATCTTCTTCTTCTTATTATTATTATTTTATCATCAATCTTATAATTATTATGGGCATTTTGAATAATACAATTAATAATAATAATATATATTTTTTCTTGTCATTTTTTTATGGATGGAATAAATGGATGAATAAATAAATAAAAAAACAATGAGGAAAACATATGACAATAATAATAATAATAATAATAAGAAGAAGACGAAGAAGGCGAAGAAGAAATTAAAGAAAACTAAAAACTAATCAACATGTTAAAACAGCTACATATTATTATTATTATTATTATTATTATTATTATTATTATTATATTCTCTTGTCATTTATTAAAATGTGTTAATTGAAGGTGAGTAAATAAATAAATTAATAAATGATTGGGAAAACTAATAATAATTATAAAAATAATTTTTCTTGTCATTTAGTGAAAAAAAATAAATAAAATGATTATTAAACAATAATGATTTTTACTTTAATATATTTTAATGATTATTTCATTTTTTTTGTCACTTATTAAAACAGAAATAAATAAAACTGAAATAAATAACTAAGTAAATTTCACAACACTGTTTATTAATGTTTTTTTTTTTTTAAATGTTAAATTAAAAACCATTTGCTCCACACTATTTTTTAACTAACTGGAATTACTGTGTGTGATTTCAGCCATCAGAGGACGTTTGTACTGGAGGTGATGGGACGACACTGTGGGTAAGAAGAACCCGCTGTCTCTTATCAAGTCTAATCAGACCCTTTTTGTTATCAGACCACAGCTGGCTAATATCACCTCTTCATGCAGATGTTCAGATTCTCCAGATCTGATTTAACACTCAAACTCTTACTTGGGGTTCGTCATCGAATTCTTTTCTGTGTATGAGATTCTGTCCGGCTGTTTGTGCACAGTTACCTGGCGTTGGTGAGCGCTCTGGCCTGTGGCGCGGACTGGGTCCTGATTCCCGAGATGCCTCCGGAAGACGGCTGGGAGGAGATGATGTGTGAGAAACTCTCTGCGGTAAACCAAACTTGAGATCTCCCTTATGTCTAGATCTGACCAGCTACAGTTTCATTGTCTTTTTTAAAAAAAAATTTATATATACTTTTAATTTAATAAATCTTGTATTGTAAAGTAAGTAAAAAATGTCTGAGTAGACCTCGAGAAGCTATTCTGATACATAGCGATATGATACGTTAGGTATGATACTAGAGCTGCACAATTTTAATAGTTATCACAACATTAGTTAAATGTAACCAACTTGGAGATAAAGGTTTTTTGACCAGCCTGTATTACATATTAGTTTTGATCCAGTCTGATAGATAGACAGATCTAATCAAGCAGTTTGAGTAAATATGGGTTTATATTGTATATTCTGTTCATTTATAGGTGCGATTTGTTAAAGGTGCAAAAAACAAATAGTAAATGTGTAAATATGCATTTTTTATATAAATTATGAGGGTGAGTCAAAAACTATCCGCACTGGCTGTAGAATTTATTTTCAATAATTTCAGAAAAGACAAATGCTTCATTTTCCGACATAATCTTCTTGCCTTTTTTCAATACATTTTGTCCATCTGTCGACAAGCATTCATAGTCCATCATTAAAAAAGTCTTTTAGGCTGAGCTCCACTGCTGTCTTCAGTTCTTCATCAGAAGTGAATCTTCATCCTGGTAGGGCTGCTTTCAGGGGACCGAACAGGTGAAAGTCTGATGAAGTGAGATCAGAACTATAGGGAGGACGTGTAAACACCTCGTAGTGTCGACAGCGTGAAGCAGAAGCGTGGACGTGCATAGTCATGCGAGATCACGACGCCCTCGGATATTCAATTCAATTCAATTTTATTTGTTTAATTGTTTATTAATTACTTTATTTACTCACTTATATTTAAGACATTTGTTTATTTAACTTTTATTGAAAGACAAGAAAAAATAAGTACATAAATAAATAAAAATAAATAATAATAATAAACAGAGCTGTTAACTCCATATGCAGCTGTTTTAATGTGTTAAAACGTGTGTAGTTTTTAATTATCTTTCTTTCTTCTGCAAATAAAATTTAATTTAATTTTATTTGTATACGCTTTTCACAATTGAGATTGTCACAAAGCAGCTTTACACAACCAATAGAATTATTTAAGTTTGTATGAAATGTGAACGTGTATGAATCGAAATGATAAGACTGAAATGAAACCTTGAGAGGAACCAGACTCAACAGGGAACCCATCCTGATCTGGGTGAAACAGAAAGCAGTCCTTTTTGTTTAATCCGACGTTTAGGCTTCAGTTTTTCCTGGTAATGTTCCAATACTTGAATCCCCGAAAACACTGTAAGCATTTATGAATTTTCCAGCTGTTGGTTGACTTTAAAAAATTTTTCTCGGTCTGCGATTGAGGATGTTTCCATTCAATACTCTGCCGTTTACTCTCAGGCTCGTAGTGATGAATCCGTGTCTCGCCCCCAGTACCCATTCTCTTTAAGAAACTTTCACCTTCCTTAAAACAGCATCTTTTACATCCTCAGACCACAAAGAAACCAAATCTGCACTGCACGCTGCTCTTCTTTTCGTGCAAATCACAAGTGGGGTGTTCATTTTTGCTCGCGCCGCAGTTACAAATGAACTGATGTAAGATGTTCACACCTGCACGGCGGTGACTGGGGAGACAGGAGCCTTGAACAGAAAGCGCTGATAAGTTTTAATATAACCGGAGTGCGGATCATTTTTGACTCACCCTCGTGTAATGACTAGTATAATAGTTACAGGCTGCAGAGTGCTCGAGAAGTACAAACTGCACTACAAACAGATTCACTCTTAATTCTGATTAATTGTTGAGCAAATGAATTGTGATCCCTTTCCTATGTCTCACCATGAACCTCTATTTCAGGGTAATGTATCTGAAAATGACCTCCACTGACACTTGTCTGTTTTTGCGGATGTTTTGTACTCGTGTTATGATGAAATTTGTCCATGACCCCAGACTCGATCCAGAGGTTCTAGGCTGAACATTATCATAGTGGCAGAGGGAGCCACTGACAGACATGGGAAAGCAATTACGTCTAATGTGGTGAAGGATGTGAGTACTGGATCATGCAGCCAGGGGAGACCAAATGCATGGAGACCTGAGTGAAAGCAGCTTCAGCGACTAAAATCCCTTCAAATATTTGGTCCTTGCGCAAAAAAAAAGGAAAGAAAGAAAAGACTGAACTGTTTCCACCACACGGTCTCCGGCTACGGGACTTCCCCGGCGCTTTGTTTTCTTCGTTTCCTGTAATGTGTCTCTCGTCACCTCATAGAATCGGGCGGGAAGAAAAAGGCTGAATATCATAATAGTAGCCGAGGGTGCCATTGATCGTAGCAACAAGCCTATAACCACAGATCGTGTGAAAGATGTAAGTACATCAGGCTTGTTGGCAGCACGACTCCTGCATTGACCTGGCCTTTGGCGTCTCTGACCTCTCTGTGTGGCTTCACTGTGTGGCTTTGTGACCTCTTTGGGGAGCTGTGTGGTAAGATAGATGTACTGTAGTGAGCTAAAGGGTGGCCTTTCCCACATTCCTGATATTTCCTCCTGAACCTGTATGATATCCAGACTATAGAATATCCCAATGCTAAAATTTGAAGCTTGTCAGAGAAAATTTTAAATGTAGTTGTCTATTAAAATGTGTTGAATTCCTATAATCTGTTAATGTTGAGCAGAAATTCTCAAAACGTCCAGTGAGCCGTGTCGGTCATGTGGCAACACGGAGAGCTACACAACCAGTACAGCGCCAGCTAACTAGTCTATTCAAACGGACATGTAGTGCACTACCTAGGGAATGTAGTGTGCTAAATTAGGGAGAATGACAGGGTTTTTAGGGATTGGTTCTGGAATATGTGCTAAGTGCTTGTTTTTTGCTAACAGTACTGCGATAGAGGACCTAAAATGTCTTAATAAGAAGGATGTTCTCAAGAAGGTTTTCAAAAACAAGGGTATCCAGATTAACATCTAGGTTAGGGATTAGGGTTAAAAGTGTGGATTAGAGTTAGAATATGGGTTTGGGTTAGAAATAGGAGTTAGGGATTAGGGTTAGGGTTGGAATATAAATTAGGATTTGAGTTAAAATATGGTTTTGGGTTAGGCAAAGCTTGTTCAATTTAGATGTTCCACTAAATTTCTGATTAGTAGGCTTTCTAAGGATAAGGTGATCAGTAGAAAACCTAGAAAGCCGTGCTATAAAAATTTGCTTTTTATTTGAAAGCCGTGGAAGAAAAATCCTTGACAATTTAAAGCAAATCATGTGATGTTTTTTTATATCCGGCAGGTAAATCACGAAAGTTCATAGACAGGTTGTGAGGGTTCAGCATGAGTTTGGCTCACAGTTCCTAACAGAGTCAGGATACATCATTGCATTGCATGACTAATGCATAGCCAGTCTATATGAGGTTAAGTCATATGATGTTACATACCTATAGAGTGACTGAAATCATCAGTAACTTTAACTTTGGACAATTCGGAAACATTTCAGGAATGTGGGAAACTCTCCTAACTCTGCTTTTTAGCAAGTCATACGCTCTCCTCTCGTCCCTAATCGTCCCTCACATAATAACAGAGTGTAAATATCACATGGTAGAAGGTGCACATGTAGACTGTATCAGTTGTAGTATAGGACAGAAGCAGGATATCAGATTTATTATATTCAATAATGTATTTATTTATTTAGTATTTTATTTCTAAACAGAAGGAACACAAGACACTGTACATCATTTCAGTCAGTTTTAAAGGCTATTGTAGCTGCATCCTTCAACATTTTTTAAGGAGGACCGGCAGGAAAAAAAAATTATCACTTTGTATTAGACATGAAATGGAAAAAAAAAATCTGTGCTCATTGGATTCTTTTCCTTTAAAACCTGTAAGAAATGACACAATAAACATTAGTGCTATCAAATCCAGTTAAATCGAAAACCGCAGTGCTCAAAATTCAACAGTCTGCATATGATTCACAGCTCTACAGGGAACGTAAGGGTGTACAAACATACACACACAGACCAGTGGATACACTATGGGCAATTTAGAAATGAAAAAATCAGCTCATGCCGCATGTCTATAGACTGTGGGAGGAGAGCTGGAATATTCACCAAGCGCAGGGAGACCATGCAAACTCCACATACACAGACTTGAGACGAGATTCGAACCTCCAACCCTGATGGTGCGAGGCAGAAGTGCTAAATGCTTAGCAAATATATAAGAACAAATGTTTAAAAAAAAAAAAAAACAGTAAAGCAATATTAGGTACCTACTCATGTTTGTCATATGAAGGATGTTCAAGTCAAACTGGGACTTTTGATTAGTTGCAGTAAAATATTTGAATGGTGCAAAAGGTCGTACATCCATGAATGACGATCCCAGCTGAGGTGGCTCGAGGCCCACTGCAGTTGTTGCTGTGAGTGGAGATGCCTGATCCTTGAAAATCGACGGATAACTTAACCCTAGAGACGCATCTGTCTGTGGGAGCTGTACACACAATCATTCACCAACACCACTTGCACGTTACAGGAATTCAGCTGGTAGTTACTGCCATGTCCCCAGTGCAATTTCACATGTTTGGGCCATTAAAGGAGTTCCAGGGAGGCCAGCGTTTCAGATGTGAAGCGGGCAGTCCGATCATGGCTCCGGCGTACTGAGAAAACTTTCAACCTTGATGAAATACCGGGATAAGTGCATTAGTGTATCAGGGGATTATATAGGGAAAAAAAGGGCGTTTTTATTCTCATAATCAAAAGTCTAGTTTGACTCGAACACATCTCATATTTCTCAGTTTTATTCAAAGTATATGTTTAAATTTTATTAAACCTACAGTACGTATCACGTAAACCGATTCCCTGAGACCGACCTCTCTCCCTTATACATAATACAATGTGTTTATTTGGAGAATGTTTTAAAAAAAAACATGAAAGCACAAAACAATAATAATAATAAACATGCAGTGAGTCAGGTCGATTAAAGATTCTGTTACCTTAACCAGCGTCTTTTTATTTATTTTTATTTGCGAGAGACTTTTTATCTACTTCCCAAAAACTTAACCAAGTGTGTGACATTCAATATATTTTTGATTTCTAACAAAGTAATCCATGTAACACGTAAGTACGTGAAGAGTCCGATATTTTGGCCTCGTAGCTCCAGTGGAAAAAATAAGGAAGCAGCAAGAACACGAGTACAATAAGTTGGTAGTGGGCCGTCACTCCAGTTAAACAGGTCTTGCAGGAGTTGAGCTTGTGCTTGCTGCACGCGCTTGTTAATTGTAAGCATGCTTCGCTTGCGGTTCATCCCGTAATGGCTTGCACATGCATGGCAGCTCTTCAGTGAACGTCTGCTAATGCATGCCACAAAGTGTTTGATTCGCAACATTTTCCTGCCTCGTCCTGATCGATGTGCTCAAATGTTTTCCAGCGTGAATCATTAAAACATAATGCATGCTGTTCCCTCGGTTTCAGATTTAATCACATTTAAAAGATTGATTGCTTTAGAACATTCTGTAATTTCCAGATTTATCGTTTACATCAGGAATCTATTGTCCGAGTCTGTGTATTTATCTATTTATTTTTTTTATTTTTAAATCTTGCTCTACAGCTGGTGGTTCGCTGTCTGGGCTTCGATACACGTGTGACCATCCTGGGTCACGTCCAGAGAGGAGGAACTCCATCAGCCTTCGACAGAATCCTGGTGTGTGATCACTCCTCGTACCGCATTCACTAACACTGCCACGAGCTGCCACTTATAGTCTAAGCACATTAAGAGATTTGGAGTGGTACGACTTTACAGATGTGCGTTTCACCTCTTTATCATGAGGAGGAGAGAATCTGATGTAATAACTTATAGCAGCGATAATTTATAGCGTTATTTACACAGCATAAATTTACATTTTGCAAAATCAAGGACCATGAATATTGGCGCATGTATTTTAGTTCTAATATTTTTCTTTATGATAGTATCATCAAATTTTATTTCATCTGAATAACATTTTCCTTAATAAAATTATATATATTTTTTCTAGCAAATGATTTGCCAATAACCTAAGATCAATTCAAGCTGAGCATTATTTACTGTGCATATGGGTTTAATAATCATATTTTCATTAAACATTTATATCATAATAAAGAATTTTGTATAAATAATCTTTGGTGATCTACAGTAACAGGTAGCTGAAGATACCGGTATTGTAAATACATAGTGTACTGTACTGTATATTTTAGTTTTTTTGTTTGTTTGTTTGTTTGTTGTTAAACCATTAAAAAAAAAGTAATAATAATATCATGTAAACTGATTTCCTGAGATGAAAACATGCAGGATGGGACCACATACGGTGTTCTGAACGGAAAAAAAATTATTAGCAAGCTAGAAATAAGCATGAAAAAAACACTTTTATTTTTGATTGAAGTAACATCAGGATTTATTTTATTTTTTATTTTCTAACATATATCCCTGATTGAAATCACACATGTGGTATAGATGATATCTATCTATCTATCTATCTATCTATCTAGTGTGTGAATAGTTTATAGTGCACCACCTGCAGGATTATAGAGGAACAGCAACATTTTACTACTTCAAATAATATGATGCTATTGCAATGTTTCTGTGCATATGGTGTGAATGTATTTATTTATTTAATTGTTTATTTTATGTGTTTATGTAATTGTGTGTGTGTGTGTTTTGTTTAGGCCAGTCGTATGGGCGTAGAGGCCGTATTGGCTCTGCTGGAGACCACGGCTAACACACCGGCCTGCGTCGTCTCACTGTGTGGAAACCAGGCTGTGAGGCTGCCTCTCATGGAGTGTGTGCAGATGGTACGCAATGTGTGTGTGTGAGTGTGTATGTGACATTTACCGCTTTGTACGGACCAAAAAAATGATCAAATGTCTACACAGTCACCCGGTGAAGATTTCAGGTGGTTTCAGGTGCTGTGCGTTTCTGTGACATATTTAGGGCCGATGGGAGACGACGACACCCGGAGTGTATTCCTTATGTCCGCTCTGCTCCATAATTTCTTTTTCGTCGCGGTCGCTGCAGACGACCTCGCTTCACAAAGATAGCTTGTTGGAAATGGAAGCAGTGTTCTTATTGATTAGTGTTGATCTCAGTATATTCTGATTTTTATTTTAATCTGGAACGTCTGTAGAATTGAAGATGTCTTAAATATACTTCTACGTAAGCCGCATGTGTTATACAGAGCATGTGGATCACCTGTGATTTAGGCAGGACTCTATTATCTTTTAATAGATACAATTTTTGTCAATAGTTAAAAAACATTTGTTATCAGTGTCTCTGCTGCTGTCTCATCACTGGACATTTTGTCTCTTTTTTAAAGAAGCTCTCCAGAGACGTTTGTTTTTTTACTTTTTAGAGCTTGTAACAGTTTTATCAGGTATCAAAAGCTATACAGAGAAAAGTATGAGGAAGAGGTACAGATGGAAGCGAGTGACCCCAAATTTTTGAACGGTAGTGTGTGTATATATATATATATATATATATATATATATATATATATACAGCCCAGTACCGGTCCATGGCCCGGTGGTTGGGGACCACTGCTACAGATTATATGAGTCAAAACTTATTCAGCCAGTTGTGCAGATCATTTTTGACTCACCCTCGTACTTCAATGGCAATGCGTTAGACCACTGATCCTGAATGTGAACGTCTGCTTGAATTTAAAACCTTCTGCTTTGTCTTAACAGACCCAGGAGGTACAGAAGGCCATGGATGAAAAGAAGTTTGAAGAAGCTGTAAAGCTTCGTGGCAGGTACAGTAATAAACAAATAAACAAAAACAGGTGCAATCTATACAAGCTAAAATCCAGAAAAATACATTTAATGATTTTGTTCTGTTTTGTTTTGTTCTTCTCTCTTTCTAGGAGTTTCGAGAACAATCTAAGGACCTACAAGCTCCTGGCTCACCGCAAACCAGAATCTGAACTTCCACATGTGAGCCTTCCTGTGATTCATAGCTCATGAACAAAGGGCTGGGTGTTTATTAGTCACAATGGTCATGTTTCAGTTTTTTTCGGCAGCAGGGAGGCGTAATCGGATCCACATGTATTTTTTTGTTTGTTTGTTTGTTTTTCTTTCCTTTTGTTTGTTCTTGTGGATCATACTGTACTGCAAACAGGTTTGAAGAGGAGGATGGGGAGAAGATAAGATCTGGTGTCTGGGAAGTGGCAGTGTAGGAGAGTCGGAGATGTTGTTTTAGTCTCTCTCTCTCTCTCTCTCTCTGAATTGTTTAGTTAGATAATAACTCCTCATAAGGTGTTAATAGATCACCTGATAAAACACTTCCTTCAATGCCACCCTGTCAGCTTGATTATTATTTTTAGCTCTGTGTTTAAAATAACTGCAACAGTCAACAATTAGTTTATGATGAGCGTCTGCGGTACAGGCCTTTGTGTCTTAGCTGTGTTACTGTAGAAGTGATAAATTTATTAGATAATAAATATAAATAAAATGAGTGCATTAATATAAACATGTGGCTTATCTTACTGTGGTCAGACCTGCTGAATCAATAGCTAATGAACTCAAAACATCTGACTAATCAGAATCAAGAATTTGCCTAAAATTGCTGTGTGTAATGTAAATTTGTTTATTATTATGCATTATTTATTGAATACTTTTCATGCCATGTTTGATCATGACAGTCAGATCTCGCCCAATTAATATTAGATGTTTATTTTATATATACACAACAAATGGGAAAATGCAGCTTGTTTCATCAGTCAGTATTTTTTATTCCCTAATTTTTGGGCTCAAATGAATGTGCTCATGTTCTAGACCTGCCGTATGGAAAATGCACAGCAAGGAAAATATTTCAGCTTCAGATGAATCACTTGCACAAGCTTTACTTTAATAATCTGAATGGAAATCCCAGAAATTACCGTAAGCACCTATGAAAGACAAGTCTGAATATAGAGAACGTTCCGAGTGGTAATATTCAACGCAAGTCATTGCATCATTAGGTTGCAGACTCTACAACAATCATCCAGAAGTTATGATCATAACACAGTTCTGTATGTGTATGAGATTCATGGGAATTCAATTGGGATAGTGAAAATTTAATCAAGTTCTAAGACTCATCCCTAAACCACATCGCATACTAGAAAGAGGATTGATGCAGGGTTTTCATAATACTGGAAATAAAATACGTATAATATTAATGGGAGGGAATTAACTAGTGAGACACTGAAACCTGGTGAGATAATTTGCTGTAAAAATTATTTAAAGGATCACTTCTGTCAGATGTTTATCATGCTGTGTTTTTTTCTCTCTGTTTCTCTTTAGAGCAACTTTAACATTGCGGTGTTGAACGTTGGCGCTCCAGCAGCAGGCATGAACGCAGCCGTGCGCTCGGCCGTCAGAGTGGGCATTAGCGAGGGGCACAAAATGTTCGCCATCAGCGACGGCTTCGAGGGCTTCTATAAGGGACAGGTAGATGTAGACACTCGTATCTTTGATCTGCATGCGATTTCGTGCCATGAATAAACATTATTTATAATACAGGTAGTCCCCGACTTACGAACACTCGAGTTACGAATTTTCCGCAGATTCGAACAGACCGCTGGAACATATCATAGAAGTAGCTCACGTGTATTGTGAGACCGCAGTGTTTGTTTATATACAATATTTTCTGTGTGTAAATGAATGTATAAAATGTCTAAAGTCCGGGGCCCAGAGAGAGCTGATTGGCCGAGCTCTCTCTCTCTCCCTCTCTCTCTCTCTCTGTCTGTCAGAGGGGAGGAGGGATGGGTGGCGCTCTCACATCAGTGACGATGCTAGCCGATCATGTCTATCAGAAGTAGTTGTTTGCTGACATGACGTGTCTCGGTGGAAACACATGACAGCCTTGATTGGGGAGTGGCCTAATGATGTGTTGTGATTGGCTGCGACTAAATTATGGGAGAAAATTTAAAAATGAAATGGAGATGATGAATAAATATTGGCAAACGTGCTCTTAATGAGGTCATTTATCCATTTTATTATATGTAGTTAACCTAGATAAACAAGTTTCAGTACAAGACTGTACATTTTAATAGGTACAAATATTATATTATTATAATTTTTTTTTTTTTATCAAATCGTGCAACCCTAATTATTATTGAATTTACATAGAGTATAGAGAGTATATTGGACCAAAATGTCATTTCTCTAGGACCACATTTTATTGTAGTACACAGCTCAACGCAATGGCTAAATATACAGCAGAGTGAGAGGAGTGCAGGACAATAAATGCACAAATCAGTACAATATGCACAGAACAGTCAATACACAGGACGTGAGCTGTAATCTACGAAGTAATATAGTAACCATTTTGGCCGAAAACAACATTCATTAAATGAAAATACCCTCATACAAATCTTTATACAGTATGCACTACTGAAAAAAGTAAATAAAATAAACAAAACACATGTAGAGACATGTAAACATAGACTTTTTTTAAAACCCTTTGATGCTCAATAAGCTCTTCATGTTGTGTGTGTGTATTTAGCACAGTAAATACCGTACCGAATGCATACACAGCAATTCTCATGTTCAGAAAGCTGTCTGTGGTCTTGAGAAGAATGGATTATGTGAATGTAAAGCCTGCGTGTAATGTCTTTACTGGCTCATGTAAAATATGAAAACTAGAGGGCATCAGCGCCCCACCGAACATCCTGAAAAGCCCCACTCTAATGCCATGTGAGCGGGTCACACAAATTAATATCAAAGCTGCCGCGCTGTGACCTCTGACACCACGCCTCTGATCTTGTGCCGCGTCAGACAGATTACACGGATTACCGGATTAGTTTACACCAATAAGCCTTACTGCTGCGCAGCCCGCAGTACCGCTCTGAGCTGACAGTGGGCGATGAGTGACAACGTGCAAACTCTCCGGGTCATAGAAGATAAACATGTCGGAAGTAATTATTTACTGATTACATTAATTACTTTTGTCAATGGAGTAGATAAAATCTTAATCCACCATGAATCTCGACGTGGACACCCAATCGAAAAGAGAATTAAGAGCGCTCGGAGATGAAGCGAGGCCCTTCATTAACTACCGGTTCCAACTTTCCATCCAGTATCGATCCGTACATTGATCCAGCGAGCGTGGATAATGTTGGTTTGACCCAGTCACGGATGAATTCACCAGGCTGAGCACCGTCAATTAGCCAGTCTGATGCAATTCCCCTTTTACCCGACACTGAACATGTGTTTATGTGCTGTTTCAATTCAGGGAAGGTGTAACAAAGATACTGAAATCACGGACCGGACGGATGGAGTTTCTAATC
The DNA here is from genome assembly GCA_028565275.1 of Leiocassis micropogon. NCBI lineage: Eukaryota > Metazoa > Chordata > Actinopteri > Siluriformes > Bagridae > Leiocassis > Leiocassis micropogon. The sequence goes on from JAOVVA010000048.1 coordinate 8,240,989, forward strand.
TGGCGCAGTAAATTAATTTAGAGTTTTATTTATAATAAATAAATAAATAACAATAATAAAGTAAAATAGACCTAGTCCTGTGGGCTGCTATTGAATTGGAGAAGTTATTATTATTCATGAGTAGAATAAAGAAATAAACCCAGAGCTTTTAATTCAGCTAATAGACTTGTATTAAAAAATATCCACTAAAAGTCAGTTTTCTCTTTCGCGTTCACATCGAATCGCTACGGCTTCATAATTACCTTTGTATCTTGTGCCAAAAAAATAAAAATCAACATCCTTACATCATGATTTATTACACTGTACACCATAAGGATGTTTTTCTTTAGATAATATGTGACTTTTTTTATTAGAAGTAAAAGGAAACCATATTGAGATTGTTTTTTCATCTCAATCCAAATTCTACTTTATTACCAACATCATTAAACATAAAAAAAAAAAAAAATGCTATTAGGTTTGTTTCATTCATTCGTCGAGCATCAGGATCTGACTGGTGTGCTGGTGCCGCAGTTAAAGCTACTTGTGCTCTCAGCTTTTGTATTCAGGTCCGTCCTCTCCATTTTGTAATTCAGACCTGTTTTGTTCTTGTCTTTGTTTCAGATAAAAGAGATTAAATGGGGAGATGTAGGGGGCTGGACAGGCCAGGGAGGATCTCTGCTAGGAACTAAAAGGTGATTATTACACCGTGCAGACATTTGTCGTGCGCCCTTGACAAGCGTGTGCTGCTAAGGCGCTTTTGATCTAATTAACTTGCCATAAATGTACCCAAGTCCATGTCTTCGCCCTCTTTCCAGGACACTGCCTGCTAAGCACGCCGAGAAAATCGCTGAGCAGATAAGGAAATATAACATAAACGCACTGCTGGTCATCGGAGGATTTGAGGTATGTGAGTGAAGGACGATGAGTATACGTGTAGTGTACAATTGTAGGGTTTACTGATCTTAGAATTTATAAATGTTTGATAGTAATACGTATACATCGCTAGATATTTGGGTAACACTTTATAATAATGATATTATATTAGTTGTACACTAAGCTGTAGTGATGTACAAAAGCCTCAATCCACCCCTCATTGTGTTATACCAAATTAAATAAAATTATGTAGATTAAATAATAAAAAGAATGTGAACAAATGTTTTGCTGTGACTGTAGATATTAGTTGTTTGTGTAACAACCTCAGCAGCAACCTCATTTCCCCTCTCGTCTGTTCCAACCACTCAGCCTTCAGCATCACCAGTAGACTAATCACAGTTTCTCGCTGGTTTATGCCTTAAGTTAGATCGTTTTTTTTTAAGCTTTAATGATTTATAGGTCACTGTGTAGTTTAATAAACAAAAAGCATTCCCTGTAACTGGTCAGGTACAGGGACTGGTCCAAGACTGGTCCAAGACTACATTGAAAATACAAGAATGTCTGATTCTTTGTAAGCAAAATATGAAGAAATGAGGGGGGTCAAGACTTTTGCATATATATATATATATATATATATATATATATATATATATATATACATAAAATATTACAGCAACATGATAATTTGGTGTGAAATTATCATCTTGAAGTTGATTATTTTGCTGTAACAGCTTGTGCTGAAGTTCTTTATTCCTCTTTTACTACAGAAAAATGGCAACAATTACAATTTCTACCAATTAATGAAAATTAATTTTAAATTAATTTTTTGTTATATTTAATTTTGCATTACAGCAATTCTTTCACAAGAGTCGCTTTTTTGTCTTTCTTTAAGTAACATTAAAGTCAGCTTTCCTTGTGAGTGCTGACGCTGGAGACTCCTTTAATAAATGTTAACTAAACACCTCCTTTTAGAACAGGCCTACATATTCATTGTTAAATAACATGTAGCTTTAATCTATTTATCTATCTACTGTATGTACTAGACTTTCTGTAAAGCAGGTCTGTCCCAGTGACTAAGCTGACACAATTGCACATTAGAACGAGCCTATTAATACCAACCTGCGTCGTTTAACATGACACAAGATAATATTTAATAAAAATGGATCCATTAAGAAAAACCGAGCACTCAAAGCCAAGCGATGAAATGGCTACGTTTCAAAAGGGAAAAACACTCAGATTTTTTATTATTATAAAGTGTTATCAGTATTAGATTAGTATAGTTTCTTATATTTGACTCATTTTAATCATATTGAATGACAGATGTGTTTCTGTAATCGTCTTTTCTCCGTGTGTGATGTGGTAGTTTTGTCTTTCTTCATTACATGTGGATCATTTTATTCTGCCCTCATTGGTTCATCTTCCACAGTTACTTTTTAAATGTTGTTATACTTTGATTTATAACATTGACATATCATTAGATTTAAGAGGAGAACCATGAGCAGCAGAATGTCTCTAGTAAACATCTAGCCTTTTATTCTAACCCCATCTTCTCTGCAGAGAAATTGAAACATTTTCCAGACATGCCTACAGTTTGAATGTGTGTGTGAGATGAAAAGTGAAAAAGTGTGTATACTGTATATAGTACTGTATATATATTAACTTAGAATTAATCTTCTGTATAAACTTGTATGTATTTTCCTGTGTTTGGAGTGGTACCTTTGTTCCTGTCGTGCTCTCCGTCGTGATAGACCTGGCTCTTCCCTCGGCTCCATCCCATTTCCCTTCCCTTTCATGTCTCTTGTCCCCCTGCACACTGCCCTAACACACTTCCCTGCACCCGGCTCACTTCCGAGCAGCACTAAACCCGTGGCTCTGCCGTACCCCGCAGGCCTACCTTGGGATCTTGGAGTTGTTAGCAGCCCGTGGAACATGTGAGGAGTTGTGTGTGCCAATGGTCATGGTGCCAGCCACAGTCTCCAACAATGTGCCAGGCTCAGACCTCAGCATTGGCGCAGACACCGCTCTGAACGCCATCACTCATGTAAGTGCGGCTGGTCACCCCGCCCACAATCACACGAGCCAGACATAACAGAGGCTTCAGGTTACCAGTTCCAGCCTTCAGTTTACCAGCCTTATCACAGTGATCTCTATACATACAAAAGCTTTAAATAAATGAATTATTGCAACATTGGGATGATTTATGAAAAGCTACAGATAGGTCAGCTACAAATAATTTGCAGTATATTTAATTTCATCAGACACAAAAAAAATTGTTTTGAAAAATGAAAATTGTACAATTTTTAAATAAAAACACTGCGAAAAATTTCTTAGTCAAATATATACGGAAGACGATTTGGGCCAATAATTTTTTTAAATAATTAAACTTTAATCTTGGAATTCTAGATGTGTTCTGAACTTTTTTTCAAAATTCTGACTTTAATCTTAGAATTATACTTTTTTCATAATTCTGACTTTAATCTTAGAAATATACTTTTTTTTTAAATTCTGACTTTAATCTTAGAATTCTGTCTTTAATTTTAGAATTATACTGTTTTTCATAATTCTGACTTTAATCTTAGAATGATACTTTTTTCCCAGAATTCTGACTTTAATCTTAGAATTCTGTCTTTAATCTTAGAATTATGCTTTTTTTTCCGGAATTCTGACTTTAATCTTAGAATTATACTTTTATTTCCAGAATTCTGACTTTAATCTTAGAATGATACTTTTTTTTTTCATAATTCTGACTTTAATCTTAGAATGATACTTTTTTCCCAGAATTCTGACTTTAATCTTAGAATTATACTTTTTTTTAAAAAAAATTCTGACTTTAATCTTAGAATTCTGTCTTTAATCTTAGAATGATACTTTTTTAAAAAAAATTCTGACTTTAATCTTAGAATTCCCTCTTTAATCTTAGAATGATACTTTTTTTTAAAATTCTGACTTTAATCTTAGAATTCTGTCTTTAATCTTAGAATGATACTTTTTTTTTAAATTCTGACTTTAATCTTAGAATTCTGTCTTTAATCTTAGAATTATACTTTTTTTTTAGAATTCTAACTTTAATCTTTGAAAAATTTGACTTTTTTCCCTCAGAATATTCCCCCCTCCCAAAAGAGATTAAAATAAGAATTTAAGAAAAAAAACTTGAATTTTTTTTATTTTGGTCTGAATAATCATCTTCCATAATAAGATAACAGCAAATCAACCATAAATTGAGTTAGAATATTTCCGGACATATTTTACTTACATTTTAAGTGTTCATGTTCATGTTTTAAGAGATCATGTTCGTTAATTTTCAGCATTTATTTTTAGAAATAAGAAAAATTATCTGCCGATAGAACACCAAATTTCCACTTGAAAAATTGGCAAAAAAATGTAGATAAATATGCTTACTGTACATACTGTATCTTATATTTTGTTGAATTTGTATATGTGTTGCCATATGGGTGAAACACATGGGTTTGACATCACCACAGAATGCTGAATATTTCTTTATCACATCAGCCTTATCTTTATAATTATTGTGTGACCTTCAGTGATATTCAAGATTTCATATAGATGAAACTTTGTTCATTAACGTATTGGTGTGCATTGTCAGTAATTAATGATTTCCTACTTGACGATGCTGTTTGACTGTCTGCTGATATCGATGCAGCGGTGCTTCACTGCTTTAGCTTATCCAGCTCTCTTGCCTCCTCATCTGTACACATGGCTCAAACAGATCAGCGTCCTGCTAATGCTACCATCAATGCCATCATGCTGTTCTTCTTGTAGATGGTTAGCGAGCTTGGCTGAGTCTCTGCCATAGTTATATGTCTTGCTTCCTGCAACATTGAGGCTTAAGATGTTTCCAAAACTTCCACATTGGACTTCTTATTAATGTGAATATCGTTAGAGGATGGTGATCGAGAAAAGAGGCTTGTTTGGAGTTAATAACAAAACTTGATAATTCTCACAGATTTTAGAAATTGTGGGTGCCGCATTGGCATGGATGTGATGATTGTGCTGCTGAGAATCCTCTCAGGAGTAATGAAAATAATGCAAAAAAATAACAACGATAACAATTCACTACAGATGTTTCAGTCTAAAGGTAGTTAATACTATGTTTGAGATTAAAGAGAAACCAGCAGGTTGTTAGTTTATATCTTATTTCTTCCTATAAGAAATTTCACTGTGGTATATGCGGCATGTTAGTTTAGTTGTACCTGTACAGTGGTATTTTTGACAGTCCTGTTTTGCTGTAGTACATGGTACCACATTGTTGAACATGGCACAATGGTACATGTACTATAGTGTAATAAATGGTTCTACCATAGTATGGTACTATGGAACACATATCAGAAAAAAGGCAAAGATATTGTATGCATGTTATGGTACTACCTGTACTATGCCACAATGGTAGTATGCAAAAACATATATCATATACTGTACTATATTAGATGTACTATATTAGATGCCTGCTGTTCTTTGGTAGTCACTACAGTACCCAGCAGGTACTTAAGTATTGTAGTACACACCATAGTACTACCACAGTACCCACTAAGGTGCAACAGGAGCTACCCTGGTACTCTAAAAATATGCCTACAGCAAAACTTTCTCATGGGCTGTCAGAAAACCTGTGTAGACCTGAACCTGAGTCATATCTTCTCTCAGCCACTTTGAATTAAAGTGTTATTCAAATAAGTCAATATAAATTCAAAGTCCAAAACTTACTGCGAAAGCAGTTCTTCATTGTAGACTCAGATTTCAGGGGTTTGCTCAAGTGTAATTTTAGCATAGGCAAGATGTTAAAATATTAACAAATGGTTATTAAACAGATGGCACCGTGGCTTAGTGGTTAGCATTGGCTACCTTGAACCTCCAGGGCGGAGGGCATTTGAATCTCAGTCCTGTGTGTGTGGTGTTTGCATGTTCTCCCTATACTTGGTGGGTTTCCTTTGGGTACCAATAGGTTGATTGGCGTTTCCAAACTGCGAATGGGTTAACGCTCCAGGCCCTGTGCTGATGTACACAGGATAAGCCGTATAGGTAGTTAATGGATGGCTGTTTAATATCTGAACTTTAGTTGATTGATGGAAAGCTGATATATAAGATGCATTTTTAATCACATAGAGTTGTGCCAAGGGATGGATCTCTGTTTGAACACACAGGACGCGTAAAATATGTGATTGAAATGACAGATTATAGGCATTAGTAGCAGAATTCCATTCGTCTCTCATAAACACATGCTAAATTTCACACTCCACGCTGATTATTGAGCCATAACGGCCTGCTGATCGTTACCCCGAGCCGGCGCTAATCATAAAGCCATTAGCCGTTACTGATCATTAAACCATAAGTGCAGCAGTAACAGAGATTTAGGTGCTGTTGGAGACTGCAGGCTGGTAAACTCAAAGGCGAACTGGTAGCTCACAGGTAAGTGATGATGATGGTGATGATGGTGATGATGAGGCATGAAGGCACGCTGCTGGTTTATGTGCATGCCGTCTTGTTCGTTTGACTGTAACCGCACCACTTTAAAAACCGCCCTCATTAAAAAGCCGGTTCGCTGCGCGTGAGAACCCTCCACGATCGCTGGTTTCCACCCCATCCACTTTCACCTGATTCACCTTTAACGCACTTAGGATCAGGACAGAGCCGAGCGAACACCTCGGTAATGTAAATGATGTCGATTAACCTCATCGCACCGCAGGAGGCCCGCCAAATTCTTGATTGAGTTTTAATTTTCAGCTCTTAATTTGTAATCAAGCCTTGACACACGCCAAACGTGTGCATAAATAACCAAGCTGAGTCATTGCTGCACTTTAAAAAGATGATAATTTTTCTGCATAATGAGAGTTTAAAAAAAAATGACAGGATAATGTTTAAAAATTATTGTAGTAACATATAACACAATTATCATTTAAGCAGAATGAGATATAAATCGAAAAACAGGCAGAGATGGATTGAAACAAACTGGTTATTTTTTTGCACTCTCCGTCCTGCTGCTGTTGTCATGGCAACACGTGCTTGGTGGTGTGTATGGTTGTTCCACCCAGATTAGTCTTGTAGAATCACGCTATCCCACCTCACACACAGTGTGCGCTTGTGTGTATGCATTCACCGACCCGTGTGCATGCATGATGTATTTGCCTCCCACCACCCTCCTCCTCCCCCACACACTCTTATTTCCTGGCCAACGGGAAGCCGGTGCTGCTATCACACGGTCAGCGTGTGATCGACGGGGTCCACTCCTGCACCAGAACACGCCTCAGCTGCTCTGACGTGTACACTGCAATGTGCTGTGGTGTATGTGTGTGTGTTTGTGTCTGTGTGTGTGTGTGTGTGTGTGTGTGTGTGTGTGCATGGGATCATCTCAGGCGCTTGAGTGTCTGCTGCAGCTCTATGAGGCTCGCAACAACTTTGAGGAGTTTTGCATCCCGCTGTGTATGCTTCCTGCTACCATTAGTAACAATGTGCCTGGCACTGACCTTAGTATCGGGGCAGACACTGCCCTTAATGCCATCGTGGAGGTAAGAGAGAAAACACTGCCTCGTCCATCCTGGATATATTATAGTTATAGTTATATTATGTTTATAATTAGTATGTTAAAAGTTATTTAAAATATTGATTCTGGTTAGAAATTAAGTGGTTTTATTTCACTTCATCATAAAAACCTGGGCCCGTATTCACAAAGTTTCTTAAGCCTAAAAGTTGCTCCTAGTGATGAAATTCTAAGAAAATTCTTAGTAAAGATAAAAATGATTCACAAAACATCTTAGCCCTAAAAACAGCTCCCAAGGTAAAAGTTGTTAAGAGTAGAGAGGAGGACTTTTAAGAGGCTTAAGAGTTTTCTATAAATAGAAATATTCTCTAAACACTGAACGTAAAGCTAAAAGTAAACACTGCTCTTCTGTCCAATTTGGTTTTCTTGGTCTTTAATTCCTTCCATCTCTCTCTTGGATTGTTGACTACATACCAAACAAAAGTGCAACTTAAACAGACCTGCAATCATGTAAATTGGTAGAAGCTGAGACATTTTGCTCCCATTAATCTGAAATGGATTACAAGTAATAAAATCAGTTTGGTAAATAAATGTAAGAACTTAAATAT